>MU392626.1:24983-174431 GCA_022578505.1 Nemania abortiva | reverse complement strand
ATAAATTAAATAAATTAAATAAATAAATTAAATAAACTAATTAATAAAATAAATAATTAAAAAAAAAAATAATAAAAATTATATAAATTTAAACTAAATAATAATATATAAATTTATAATAATATTTATAATTAATAATTATAACTTAAATAAATAAAATAACTATAATTTAATAAGTTTAAATATTTAAATATAATATAATATTTATTTTTTAATAAATTTAAATATTTTAATATAATAAAATAAATAAGTTTTAATAAATTTAAATATTTAATATTATTAAAAAAAAAATAGCTATTTTATTTATTTATGCTTTATTTATTTTAAAGTTTATAAAGCTTTATAAAGCTTATAAAGCTTTATAAGCTTTATAAATATTTATTTGTTTTTTTTAACTATATATTTAAATTTTTATATAAGTTATATTATAAAATGCTTATTTGCTGCTTTATTTTTTATATAAATCTAACTAAATTTAAAATATATAAGAGAAATTAAGCAGCTATTACCATGTTAGGTTTAACGTAATATACTAATACTGAGGAGTGATCTCCCAAAATCTGAGGTGGTCAAGGGCGGCGGCGGCGGACTGACTTGCAGTAGGTGATGCATGACGCGTCTAGGTAGATACCCTGCGCAGGCACGCCATAGGTGGATGCGGGAGATGTTCTAGAAGGAATGTGCCCGCGCCGTAAGAGCTAGGGATTCCCTTTAAGTGTTGGGTTTTGGGGAGGGATCTGCGTGGCGAGGGGGAAGCTGGGAAACTGGGAAATGGGAATTGCCGTTGCGGGTTTATGATCGTTTACAGCTTTATCCCGTTTCTTCTCTTGCGCCGGCTGTTTGGCGATTTGAAGTACTTTATGGGATGGTCGGTAAGAGGTCAGAGTTAGCATAACTAACGCAAGGTACTGCTGTATGCAATGCCATATAGTAACATTAAGAGCGATACTTACAGCTACCGTACTTGGACTCGAATGATGGATGTTTCGGGCAACAACTCAACCCTCATTCTTACACCTACTTATCTAACTACCTAGTACAATCTACGCCATAAGCATATAAATTTGGCAACAGTCAAGCAGGCTAGAAGATATTAGTTTTAGGGATCTTCCTAATTCCGCACACTATCCAGCACACTTGGGCTAGTCACGGCCGGTTACGAACATACTCGCGCCTATAGGCTAGCCTCCCTACACCACACTACCCCAAGGCCTCCACCAGTTCCGCCATAGCGGTATTAAACATCACAGACCGGGTTAGTGTAGGACCGAACTAGTTGCTAGATTGGGGTCCAGGACCGAAATGATCGGGGTTCGTGATAACAATCACGGCACTACGCTACAGTTGGTAGCATAGATTCCTTACTGATGTTTATTACACACGAATGAGTGGTATCTGATCAAAGTTGGCCATACGAGCAGTACCCTAAGTTTTGTGACTCGTGTTAGCTAACTAGTAGCTTGTGGTATGTCTCAGTAATGGCAGCGAACTAGGTACATACATACTAGCCTCGCGATGTGCTGAATGTATCATGGAATGAAAAGCTGAGATAAATAACCACCTACATCGTAAGCTGTCAGGTACCTGCAGGTGAGATAGGATAGCCATATGATCTTCCACGTGGGAATTATTTCCGGTGACGATTGCGGTCTCGCAGCGGCGGAGGGGAGAAACAAACGCATTCCGCAGATAGTTCGTTCGCTCGTTCGCTCGCGGCGTGCAAATGGGCTTGCTTATTCCACTTGACCTAGCACAGATATGCGTAGATATGATACCACTCGCTCCCCGATGATGCCGGTTTCGGCCCAGACCAGATCGCTTTCCGCTTGCGTAGCCAAGATGTTTCGATTTTTTCATCGAAAACGCCATGGTGACAGTAAAGCCAAATACTCATTACCGATAATCACACGCTCGCTACGTGGAATACGCGATACACATTGAACCCTTCATTCCAGCCGGACAGCGTCCTTCTCGCTACGTTGGATCTACGATTCGTCGCAAAGCCACTAGGAGTCCGGCTGTAGCGTTCTGGCGCTCTGCCAAGCTCGTTTCCCACACTCCACTGAATACACTACGCTACACTAAGAGAGAGAGGGTCTGTCGTCTGTACTGTACATCTTATGGTCGGGTATGGGGCGCCCCTCAGCAGGTTTAATTCTGGAAGGACGCTGGGCTGTCATTGGACGAATACACGTCCTTATCTCTGGGCGCAAGCAGGGCGTTTGCTTGGCGCGCGTTCCCTAGGACACTAGCCCGGGGTGTGCGGTCCCAGAGCTGAAAAGCACCTAGCATTAGTCTAGTTAGTGGGCATGTCCTGAATGTGTCTGGATAGCGAACCGTGGAGTGCGAAGGGGAGAACTGGAACGCAAGTCGGGGGCAGAGCTTCTCGGCGCATTGATTTATCAGCCCCTCGTCGCTCCCTGCTTGAGACTTCGTCAGATCTTACCCACGTACTACCTAACTACCGTACTGCGTACCGAGTCTGCCCAGAAGTAACCAGAGAGAAAGGCACAGTCGCAGTCGCAGTGCATCGGCCGGAGACGCTCCCGGGTAACATCAGACTGCCAACTAGCCGGCTACACAACCAGGCACCTGCTGTAACTGTAGAATTGTAGGCACCCGGTGAATCTTGGGTGCATGAGCGCAGGGTAGGGTGCTAACGTAGTCATGATCTGACCTTCTCGATGAGGGGGGTTTCCTCGAATCGAATCGCATTGCATTTTTGTTACACGGCTGCACCGACGTTAATGTCACCCAACCCCGCGCAACTCCGGTGCCAATGTTTAACAATGCTGATTTGTCTCATGTTGATTTGTGTGGAAGTTGGTCCATCTCAATCCAGTTGTCGGGCTCGTCTGAGATTTCGTCCAATATGCCTACCTGGCCTCGAGCGGCGCAGCACAGCACAACACAACAACACAGGCTCGCTAAACTATTGGTCTGCAATAAAAACAGATAATAGGTACACTGCATTACAAGCAAATAGCCGCAATGTTAGAGAGCTGCCGAAGTCCGGACGTGGGGGGCGTAGGCCAATATGGTGACTGAATGAACACAGCAGAATAAATAGAGTAGACGCCAAAATCCCGCGATGAGCCCATTCATAAAGCTTACGTCCAGATCAGCCTCTGCAAGAGCTGTGACTTAGTATTACTCCGTCACGCGACCGGTAACACTGTGACGGGTTACAGTTGCAGGAGTTTTTCAGTCCATGATGGTGGTGTATAGTTGATCATGCTGATCTGCTTGGCTCTTAAGGAGAATAACAGAAAGATCATTTTTTCGGGCTGTTCTGGTAATTTCCCGGAAATTCGTCCATGATATATAGCAAATCGTTGGAAAACCGATTTCTTTTTCTTAGAAATTGAGAGACATCTATGGTTTGGTATATGCCTATTAGCAGGTACTCCCTTGTTTAAAGCACCCAGAATTTCTCTTTACAAGACATCCCCTATGTACACTGCAACCCGAATCTTTGGAACAGACTACAGACAACAAAACGCTTCAAGTAATTCTTGCTAGTCACGATGTTCTATATCGGGCAGAGAGGCCGTTTCTTATCTACTTAGTTTGATGCCCACTAGTCTACCGCGCGCAGCTATACCGTAGAGCTACTAGGTTCATCTCGTGGGACTCCACCTCACCACGATCCTAGTTTCGCCTCGAATGGTGTATGTATGTACATACAACAACATGCTATGTGGATACGTCGAGAACGGAACGCCAAGCATTACTAGTGGCCGCAAGGCCGTTGATAGGGATGGGGATGTACAGGACTTTGCACTCTCGTAGTGCCAAAGTAGTGTACTTCTATCTGGAAAACGTAAAACCCTCAAGCCAAACTCCCGAGTTTCATTTGCTCGAAGCGGTCTTATCAGCGAGAAAAACCCACGGCTTGGAACTAGGTCGCCAACGGTTCGATTCTGGTTACGCAAAGAGTCATTGAACGCCGTGCTGGAATCGGAGCCTCTTTCTCCAGTGGCCAGGGTCTTACCGTCCCTATCTGCCTACTTACATAGTGCTAGGTTACAGTGCAGAATACCTCTGTCATCCTAACATGGGCGTGTGATATTCCAGTACCAAGCCCAGCTGAGGTGCTCATCCCTTCCCGCCGCACGCACTGTCGCCCCGGCTAAGGTGGGATCGAGCATGGTATTGTGCCTGAAGGATTCTATTGATTGATGCGTGGCTTGCTTGCTTCCCCCAAGTATACTACCTCTGTAGCGTATTCTCATGTACATCCACTTCATTGCCTATACTTGGTATTATACCTATCTATGCGTACTCCATACCAACACGCCTCACACTCACTTGTACAAGTAATAGTGTGGTGTATCTAGTGTAGTGAGTGTAAGTAGACATGTCATGCGGAGCCCGTCCTAACTATCCATTGGCATACATACCCAGGTATTACATATTACACATTGTAGCGAAACTCCCTGTCTTGTATTTAGAGACCCTTACCCCCCGGGGCGCCGTCGCCTTTGTCTTGTTCCCTCCCCTCTCTTCAAATTCTAATTCATTCTCTTTCTTTTTTCTTTAGCTCTTTGTCGCCGCATAAGGTTCCCCACCGCGACGCCTCACGCCTCGGTCGTGTTGTGGTGTTATTGTCTTACACGAAGTAGGACATCTTCTCCCTCCGGTCCCCTAATCTGTCCTCCCTACTCCCCCGGCAGCTGTGATTGACGACAAGCGAGCGACAAACCCGCCGTCAAGATGTCTGGCAGTGTAGAGGTCATCACATACAATGGCACCTCGGGTGTGGCCGACCCTGGATATTCCAGCGATGTCTCCAACCTGAACCTTTTTTACGAGGTACGACAAACCAGCCATGATGGATGGATATTCGCGAGATTTTGGTGACAGCGGAATTGGAGATGGCGCTAACATGAATTACCAGAGTGGTGATTTCGCCTGGATCATCACCTCGTCGGCCCTCGTGCTTCTCATGATCCCGGGTGTCGGCTTCTTCTACTCGGGCCTTGCTCGACGCAAGTCGGCCCTCTCACTAATTATGCTCTCGATGCTGGCGGTGGCAGTGGTGGACTTCCAATGGTTCTTCTGGGGTTACAGTTTGGCCTTCTCGCACACGGGCAGCGCTTACATCGGTGATCTCTCCAACTTCGGTCTCATGAAGACCCTCGCCCAGCCCTCGGTCGGTAGCACCAAGATTCCCGACCTCCTCTTCTGCCTCTTCCAGGGCATGTTCGCGGCCATTACGTGAGTAACTTGTGTTTCTTTGTCTGCTTCTTGTATTCTTTTTTTAGCCTCAGCTTTTTTTCGGCGGGGGAAGACTGACATAGCCCCTGAAGTCCTGCCCTCGCTATTGGCGCTGCCGTCGATCGCGCCCGCATCTTGCCTTGCATCGTCTTCATCTTCGTTTGGTCCACGATTGTCTACGATCCCATCGCCTACTGGACCTGGAACGCGAACGGTTGGTCGTTCAAGCTCGGTGGCCTCGATTTCGCCGGTGGTACTCCCGTCCACATTTCTTCCGGTGCCGCCGCCCTCGCTTTCTCTTTCATGCTCGGCAAGCGTACCGGATATGAGAAGTCAGCTGGTCTCCCGTACCGACCTCACAATGTTACACACATCGTCCTTGGCACGGTTTTCCTATGGGTCGGATGGTTCGGCTTTAACGGTGGCTCCGCTCTCGCCGCTAACCTCCGCGCTGTCATGGCCTGCATCGTCACTCATCTGGCTGCCTCCGTCGGCGCCATCACCTGGTGTCTGTTGGATTACCGTCTTGAGAAGAAGTGGTCCGTTGTCGGTTTCTGTTCCGGCGCCATCGCTGGTCTCGTTGCCATCACCCCTGCCTCTGGTTATGTCACGCCCTGGGCTGCTGTCATTTTCGGTGTCGTTGGTGCTATTGGCTGCAACGTTGCTACCAAGCTCAAGTTCATGATGGGCGCTGATGATGCTCTCGATATCTTCGCCGTCCACGCTGTCGGCGGTATCATTGGTAACCTGCTCACCGGTCTTTTCGCCGCGTTAGTATCCCTCAAATCCGAAGATCTAGTGACGTTTAGCTAACCCGCCTCACAGTGACTACATAGCGAGTCTCGACGGCTTCAGTGTCATCCCCGGTGGCTGGATCAACCACAACTACATCCAACTCGCGTACCAGATCGCCGACTCCGTCGCCGGCTTCTCGTACTCGTTCGTCCTGACCTGCGTCATCCTATTCCTTATGAACCTCATCCCCGGCCTGAGCCTCCGCGTCTCGCCCGAGGACGAGGAGACCGGCGTCGACGACGTCCAACTCGGCGAGTTCGCCTACGACTACGTCGAGCTCCAGCGCCACACGAGCGATATCATCCCCAGCCACAGCGATAACGAGCGCGTCCCCTCTTCAAAGGGGAGCGCCTTTGAGAAGACGGGCGAGTCCGCTGTTTAAGTATATGTTTTTTGTTTGTGCGAGAGAATTTCCCGCACAAAGTAGTGCGTTTAGAATATGCGACGAGTCGAAGTGCGGTTCCGACGTCCACATACGCGTGGGGTAGATGATATCCAAATCCAAATACTTATTTCTGGGATGTATCCCTTCTTGTCCATAGAGTTTAGCATAATATCTGTAGTCAACTATACCCCATATTGAACCAATTTCGTAATTCGATACTCGTATTGCGGTGGGTGGTAGCTGCTGTTGCACGTATATCTCGATCGGTGGTTAAAGATTTGAGGCTTACCCACATCGGAGTGAACTTCTACCATTCACTTCTTGAGACGAAACCATGTTAAACTGCGAAATTTTGCGAAAAAGAGTAAGTTGGTGTGTAGGAGCAAGGCGGCGCCAAGATAATGAAAACCTACCAACCGAGACAGCACGCAAACTCGCAAGACAACAACTCACGATCACCAAACGCCCCCAACAGAAACGGGGAGAAAAAGAGATGTAGTCAGAAGTCCCCAGGCAAAGGAATTTAAGGCTCTTATAATTCAAAACCCCTGAGTGAAGCTGAGGTAAAAATAATGTCAACGAAACCCCGGATTTACGTAATGGTTTGTCTTCATTTCTTCCAACCCCCAAACAGTACTGTACATAGTCCCCAGAACAAACCTCCATGCCGTTTCCGCTGTGGATACACGCGCCATGCTATGTTGCGCTTAGATTGAAGTACCGACATGCTAACTATAAATATGACGCGAGGGTTAGGTAACTCTTTCTCGGGTCGGTTTCACGAGGCTGGACCTGCTATTACGTAAATGTTACCAGACAGAATATGCCACTGTTGTTAGTTACTTTTGTTTTTAAGTATTGAGTGGTCGATGTAAGTTGGAGACAGAAAAGAAATGCCATTCTGATTATTGTGCATCTAGATAACTTCATTTTGTTTTTTAATAACCTAGGACGCCTTTATAATACGATATATGTAGTGGTGGCTTACCTCAATTGCTTTAAGTCGTTTAGAACGTGGCGGATTCAGTTCCTTGACCAATTAGACTTACCTAAGGTTCATATCCGTACATGTCCTTCCCGTTCTCGCTCAGCAATTAGCTTATGGTAAAATACGTTTCGCATTGTATTCGCAGGCGTAGGAGGGAGGGGTTGAACATCGGGATCCCATTCCAGGCCCTTTCGCGAAGGCGGCGTTATTGGCGATAAATCCCGGAGCTAGGTGCACAACGCCGAAATTCGATGACATTATTACCAATAACCGATGGGGTAAGAACGTTAACTGCGGCTGCCTCTAGCTACTTGGCAAGGCACACTCCCAGAATCATGCATATACGCCTCTTTTGTCAGCTTTGCTCTTTACCCGCACTCCGACTTTTCTTTCGAATTAATAATCCACGGATTAGCAATAAGATCATTTTCTTTGCATCAGAGACTATTGATCATGTCTATATTAAGACCTACTCTCTAACCTCTTACTTTAACCTACCATTTCATATCAATTATCTATTTACTAGCTACTCAGCATTGCGGTTAAGGCAGCCGTTCTTTTTCCCCTATTCGCGTCTGCACATAGAACAAGAGCCTTCGCCCAAGCGCTTGGAACATATTCATATCCACAGCAACCTCCATGAGCTCAAGTGAGAAATTCTACACCCCATTCATAATCTGTCTTTTTGAAGACCGGCATCTCGCTTCTGGTCACCTTCGGGTACCATCCCTCGATCCTAAACGGGAGCTGAAAGCCTCAACAGTCAGACTAAAGGACCTAATGTTGCCTTGTTTCAAACCCGTGTGACAGCACAACTCCATCGCTCTATATATTCATACCATTCCTCTCTACCGCTAGTTCAGAATTAGCGACATCATTATGTCCAGCATTCGTCGAGTCAAATTCTCTTATTTGCCGCAGGCAGAAGGGGTCTCGAAGAACCAAGAATCATACTCCCAGGATTCGACGGTTGGTCCGTCCTCCAGTGATGCAGGCAGGGGTACCAACAGCAGCTCTATATCCTGGGGCGATAGTTCCCGGAGCCGTAATCGGAAGGACCCTGAATACGGATTAACGCCTCTGTTATGGGCATCTATAAACGGTCAGGAGGAAGCAGTCAGGGCGTTACTCAAAACGGGCGGTGTCGATCTATCTTATAAAGATGCTGAATATGGGCGAACGCCATTGTTGTGGGCAGCCGAGAGAGGTCACAACGCGGTAGTCGAGCTACTACTCTCAGAAGACGGCGTTAACCCGAACCTTCAAGATATTTTAAGGCGGACACCATTATCGAATGCGGCTAAAAACGGACACGACATCGTAGTCCAGCTGTTACTCGCAACTGGCTATATCGATGTCGACTCTAAGGATGTCTGGGGGCGGACAGCGTTATCATACGCGGCAATGAACGGACATGATACAGTGGTCAATATGTTACTTGCAACAGGCTGTGTTGACCCGGACCCCAAAGATGCTTTAGAATTAACACCCCTATCGAATGCGGCACAGAACGGGCACGACGCAGTAGCCAAGCTGCTGCTCGCAGCAGACGGCGTCGACCCAGATTCCAGAGATATTATAGACCAGACACCACTATCCAATGCGGCAGAGAATGGGCATGAGGCGGTGGCCAAGCTATTGCTTGCAACAGGCTGCATCGATCCAGACTCCAAGGACGCTTGGGGACGAACACCGCTGTTATGGGCATCTAGGAATGGACACGATGCAGTGGTCAAGCTGCTGCTCGCGACGGATGGTGTAGATCCAGACCACATAGATTACGAATGCGGGCGGACGCCACTATTGTGGGCATCTACGAACGGATTCGAGGACGTGGTACGTCTGCTTTTGGAGAAAAAGTTAACTGCGAAAATTGAGGGCTCAACACTGTTGGAGACTGCACTATCTGATGGTTGTCAAAACATTGTTTATCGCCTGCTCTCCGATTACTTTGACCATGTAGCTCAGGGAAACTTCGGTTGGCTTCTTGATCTCAAAGACGAGGGCTTTGAAGCGGACGACATCGCCTCTTTACTTCTTGAGATGCCGAAGACCGATCCTTGGACCGATTTTGGGAAATCTGATGTCAATACTCCTGAGGGCAATATCGACCCTGATTTGCATCAGTCTTCCTGTGCACATAAACAACCACCGAACACAAAAGCGGACTCGGCCTTTGACCCGGTTGCGTTATACCTCAAGCGAGATGATATGCAAAGGCGTATTGCGACTTTCTGCGGCTTAGCCGGTGTGTTTCCCCCTCAGATTCAGGGGGAGGTATCCAAACAGGCTAGTTTCGCAGGAACGAAGGCATCAGTCATTTATAACGACTATTGGGACGAGCCGAAAGACATACATGACCCTTCCTCAGGGCCTTCTCAGCAGAAACTCGTTGCACAGCTCCACGAGGCAATGCAAGGCATCATTAGGGCAGCTCTTACGCTCCAACAAACTGGTTTTGGCTGCAATCAATTCACGATACTCACTGCCTATGAGAATGACCTCGACCACTTCGACGGATTCCGAGTCGTGTATATGAACAGTGTCCCTTTTGATATGTTAATGGGGCTAGCGAACGAAATTGCAAGCCTGGAAAAAGATGGGATAAGCGAATCTCATCTATTCGAAACTGTATCAATCAGCATTACCATTATGCAAATATTGTTCCGCGCCCCGTCTTACCAGCTATTAGACGTCCCTAATGAACGCCATAAACTACACTGGTGTTCGCTCACAGTGCAGGTTTTGTGCTTAGGAATGGTGCTATACTCGCAGGGCCATACTGGGAAGCTTCACCCGCTATTTCTAACCAATTCACTGACTGAAGTGACACTTCGAGGAAGTTTAATGGATTATCCGTATATCGTCGCTCGGCGTCAGAAACTAGCTTGCATGGGACGAATGATCGGCGATGAAGTTTTTGTCTTCAGAATTAATGATCCTTCCTCTCCGATCCCACCGAGCAGAATCGAAAAGTCTCATTTATCTGCGACTTGTGAGGAGATCGTGGACTCCTGGGGACCTGGTTATTTCATTGCGGACAATGGCAATCTCTACGGAGACAAGCTATACGGCCTTGGAATTAGAGGAGGCATTATTAAGCCGGATCGGGACTCGAGCACTGGACTCCCCTTGTTTCACTGGGGCTCAGAATTTAGCGTCTCTACATCCCAGTCCAAAACCTTCAGCTACTGGGAGAAGATTACGATTGGAACTATCACCGCAGATGCTACTTCCTCTCCCAGCACTCCAGAGAGCAATGGAAAGCCGCCGTCCACCACTGCTAGCAACTCCATCCATTCCAAACAGAGTCGTAAGGAGCGGGTGCGAGTCACCCCCAGCATCACGCCCTTCCCTGATGCTGGAGGGAGCTGTCAAGGCCCCAAAGAACTATCGTCAGTTATTACCAACATCGCCCTCCCTTTGCACGCGGGGGAGAATCGCGAAATACGCAGGGAACCTGCGTCGGTCTCTACCAACACTACCTGTCCTCTAGATTCTGGGAAATGCCGTCAAAGGTCGGGGTCGTATCTCTGTAGCCTGGGGACAGCACCAGACTATTGGGCACTGACTGAGATACAATCGATTCTACAAGCCGGTAACTATGTCCAGCTTCAAGTCGGTACGACAATTACCAAGCAGACTGGTATACCCCTTAAAAGAGTTCTTCTGGATAGGTGGACTAGAGAGCAGAATCTTTCCCTATTCGAGGAACCTTGGGGGCTTCAAGTGAGTCTTTGTACGGGGGTTGCCCGGAGAGTTCCCCTCCGAGTTTTAATCGAGGAGCCTCTCTTTCGTTATATCGACAACTTGAACATCGACGGATGGAAAAAGTTGGAGGTGGAAGCAAGAGACGCGATTAGAGGGCAACATGGCTTTATCAAGTGGACCCAGAAACTCGACGAAGACGAAAGACGGTGTATGCAGACAATATTTGGGAAGCTTTTATACCTCCTTAAGGATACCGGTTTCGATCGGAGTGGGAAGCATTTGTCAATACTGTGGCCTCATGAGTCGGATGCACGATTCTGCGTCAGGATTCGGCCCGAAGATCAACTCTGGTGTAGCATGTTAAAAGACTCGGAATGGTGTGCTACATTTGCAGTCGCAACTCCACTATGTCTAGAGACTCGGGAACACAAGTGCCGAAAGACAGTAGCAGCGGCATGGTGCGGTGGGAAGATGCTCTCCACTGTTGTCTGTCCCAACCTTTCGGGAACACTGCCATGTGCTATTCAAACAACGGCAGCTGAAGCGAAGTGGCAGCTTGAAAATAAAGAACGGTACTGGATTGGGAAATGCGGAGGAGACGTTTTATTAGTGGTTCACAAGCTGCCGAGTTCAGTCACTGTCCTCGAAGTCAAACGGAATCGGCTTCCAGGGCCTCTGGCATCTCGAGTTTGGGGTGATCGATTATTGATGGAAAGACCCGATACCGCGTTCCAAGAAGCAGAGGAGGTATTCGTTTTGCACCGGAACTCCCACTGAGGAGCATTATTGTCGACCTTCTTGCCCTGGAATTTCGTTAATGGGTATACTAACATAGCTATGAGGCGTTGAACTGTTCATCCTGTGCACTACCTAACGCAGCTTTTTTTCTGCAACGCTTTTCCTTTTGAAAATCATCCGGACGTAAGGCAACCTAGGCACGCGCCCCAACAAACCAATTAACAACTATTATTCTCGCTTAAAACGCAAAGCCTGGGTTTCAGATTACTTAGCTGGGCTTATAACGATTACTGCGAAATGAAAACTAATGTGGTTCAAGAGATAACGGTAGTTATTTAGAACGGAAGTGGTTCCAAAGCAGGACACTGCATCTACCTACTTTCAACCTGGCCTATTTACACTAATTTGTCAGCTGGTTTATAAATTACCTCAAATACATTCAAGGATTTATAGACAGATTAGAGATATGGTAGAGGGAGCAGGGGTAGAGTATGATGAACCATATGTAGATATGTGCTTATTCTCTGTAGTGTTTATATAATATAGGTATTTAGGATGCAGCCCGAAGATTACTATCATAGTTGGTGTGCCTAGCTTAAGCTGATACTTTAGCCCTATGGTGTTTCCTGTTACTAATTATATCAAGTATTTTCCACATTATCGTATCCCTTTAACCACCCATTTGGCACCAGTACTTTGCGACCAGAGCAGTCAGCCAGTAAAATCAATAGATAATGCGATACTTAGCTTGCCCCCGGATCTCACCTAATTATGAATGTACTGCTAAAATAATCATTACTAGCTATATACATCTATATGCTAGTAAAAGGCTGGTAATGATGCGTTTGGATGATGTAACTGATCTACACGAGGGGAGTGTGGGACTAACAGGGAGTTGAAGAAAGTACTGGTGCCGAATGGGTGGTTAAAGGGATAGTTCGATACCCTTATTTATACTTCTAGAGGTTGCAGGCAGTCTTAGCTGTAGATCATTAAACGAGACTCGGAACAAAGGTATCCCCGGAACTTGTTTCGACCGGATGCCTTTAGATATTACTTCTGCAAGCATGAACCTTATTTTCAACTTCTTAATTCTCCTCGTTCTGCAAAAAAAAAATACTGTTTCCATAATCTTTACTATAAACCTTTCGTGTGTCGCCCGCCGGCCGTATAATCTTTTGATCTTCCCATGATAGCTTATAGCAGTGCTATTGCGTCAGCTACTGGGTGCCTAGTTGCAACGAAAGCATACTCTACTTCACTGCATCTCACCTAAAGTTTCTAAGGCGAGTCTATGGTGCTTGGGCGAACTCTCCTCCTCTTAGTTGGTGCTCCGTATATCGAATTTCCTAGAATTTTCAAATAGTCAAATCCGTTGATCCGCATAGTCAAGCCTATACTTTCATGCAACCTACTGCGTTCCAAAACAGGTGCCATTTCCGCCTAGCGAGATTTACAAGTTGGCGATGGGGACTACTACTAGATGGGAAATATCGAAATTTGTTTGGCCAATCTGTCTGCGAAACGGAGAATTTATCAATTTCGCAACATGTCTATCCGAGCTTAGTGGAATAGGGTCGAACTCTTCATACTATGCCTGGCATTATAGTTTTGATGGGTGTCGCTTTGGATTAAATACTATCTTACTCCTCCTTAGTTTATCTTGGCTCTCATTTCATCGATGCGGCACTCAGTACGCAACATCCACATTGGCCCTATCATGTACCGAAAATCACCAAGCTATATTAGGCAATATCTAAATTACGGGAAGCATAATCTGATATGTGATGTATCAAATGCCCTAGGCGGTTGCACCCAACGCGAAGGTCTAGCTAAAAAGGGGTAAAATTAATACTATTCTTATTAACATATTACACTCGACCAAGAATCCGCCGCGGCGCAAAAGAACATAGCAACGCCCCAAAACCTCCATATCCTGCTCAAACTTCAGTCTCAATCCCGGAGTCCTTGTCACCATGATGGAATATCCCGCTAACATCCCCCTTGAGCGCCGTCAGTTTCCCACTGAGGTGATTGACCTCCCGCGCAGCCCGCCATTGCATGATGCCGCGATGTTTGCGATGCAACTGTTTGTGGTGATCCTTGTAGTCGCGCATCTGGCCCTTTAGACCGCGAGAGCCGTCTTCGGGATCGTTGTGGCCTGGCGCTAACACCGTCGTGGCCGCCTCCGTGACGCTGTCGGCCGGGTTACGGAGTATGCTCTTTACCTTTTTGAAGTCTGAAAGCGAGATGTTAGACGAGCTTGAATGGCGTAATGTACCACCCTCGTCTTCGTCATCTGAGCTGGGGGGTGTTGAGTCGTCGTTTGTGTGCATTCGTAGTTTTTTCCGGCGAATCCCTTCTTCGCTTTCGTCGCCAATCTCGTCGCTTATGCTATCTTCGTCATTCGAATCATCGCCATCGTCGTCTTCTCCTTCGTCGGTAATCGTGTCCAGGCACTCCATTACATTCCTCATGTCCTTGTTCTTGGATTGAGCGGCGAAGTGCTTGTGATATCCCGAGAGCCCACGCCAAAAACGGACAGAAACCTCAATCTCGCCAAGAAGTTCATCTTTCTCCCCTGAGCCGTCAAACTCGCAACATGTCCGCGCTTTGCGGAAACTCTCTTTATTGCCTCTCCAGACTTTTAGACACTTGGTTTCATCTTCCTCGTCCCTAAGCTCGTGGAGCCAGAGGACCGCAAAAGCCGAAGTTTTGTCTGGCCCTATCACGGATTGGCGAAACTCGACTATCATAGCAGACGAGTATCGCTTACGTACAGCCATAAATAACTCCTCGGACTTCTTTCCTTTCCCCTCCCAGACGCCGTCGGTAGGGTATAGTTTGATACGCCCTATATTCGTTCTGATCTTTATCCTGTTATTGACCAGACCATGATCGAGGCCGCTCTTCGGTTTGACCGGTCCGCGAATCTGCAGTGTGCCGTAGTCCCATCCGGTTACGTGAGGAGGGAGCTTCACTTCAACGCTTCGCCAGACCATGCTAATTCGTGCCTTCCCGTAGCCGACCCCCCCTACAAGAGAGTAGGTATCCATCACCTGGCTCCGTTCTTTGAATATCTTCGCGAGTGGAAGATATACTAGTCCGATCGGGGGGTCATCTTCCCTTTCTCGCGCATCGCGCACGCTTATAATGACCTCGGTATCACGCCAATCCCGGATAAATCTCTCTGTTCCGGCATTGAAGAAGGGCTTCGAATTTTTCGGCTTCGTTCGAGTCTTGAAAATCTTCTTGTGGTTCAAGATAATAGTACAATAACCATTCGGCATATCGTCGGCCTGTTCGGCGTCGTATTCCTGATCACCTGTTTCATCCTTATCATCTTTTTGGAGCTTTCGGATCTCAAGGCCAGTCATATTGTGGATCTGTATGCTCAGAATGCCAGAAACGAATTCGCTACTAGGTGGTGCAGATACAATCACTATAACATGTTCAGTTAGTAACCTCTACTAAAAGAGTCGGAGTTGGAAGTAAGTGGTTTCAGTTCTGACGTACTAGAATTCTCGAGTTCGTGGTAGTCTTGCGCCTTCTGTTGCTGGAATTCCTCGTCATCTGGGGACTTGCCCGCCTCTCTCAGCTTATTCTCCACGGAATCCGAGATATACTTCTTAAGATCCTCCTTTGTCCGAATATTCTCATTGAATGTTTGGGCCTCAAGCTGTTGTTTCGTAATCCTAGTTTTAGCGAAGTACCCGACGGACCAAGCCAGAGAGCCTGGCATTTCCTCTTCGACGTCTTCACCGGTGAAGCGATCTTCTCGATCTTGGATTCTGTTCAAGGTCTCCCGCTTATGCATAAGGTCCTTCAAGTTCACTTCAACGCGTCCTAAGTCATCGTCCGCAGTCCATTTGTCTGAATCCCAAAGCTGCAGGCGTAGTTTTTCACCGGCATTCACTTCTTCTGGTGTAACCAGAATACTAGCATACTCGTGCCAGCTAGGGTCGTTCTCGCCTAGCGCAATACGAGTCGAGGCAACAGGCTTGCCGAATTTGCCCCACGAAACAGTGACATAGGCATCACTGCTCCCTTGGATAGGGCCAATACCAGCATCGCCTTGCTTGAAGCCCCTCGCACGCTTGATGAAGATCCAAACAACCCCAATGCCGGTAGTGTCTTTCTTGAAGTCTTCGCCAACGAGCATATCCTTTAGGTTTAAAGTTAGGCTCTTCGGGGCGACGTATTCGGCAAGAGCAGCATCGATGGCGGAATTGACGAATGATGAAATGAGGGGAACATCTGTGAGACTGAAGCTATGCTTGGACAATGGCATGCATGAGATGCTTGCCTTGGGTTGTCCGAGAAAGGTCAAAGTACATAGTTCGATGAACGGAGGATCGGGAGTAAGCTGGAGTCGGAGCCGGAGCGTCATAACTATGCCTCGAAGCTCAACCCATACTGGAACAGCTATACCTCCCGGAAGGTAGAATTTAAGGTATAGATGAGCATTCTTAGCTTTTGTTTTGAGAAGTTTGCTGGAAGTGCGGCTGCGGTATGCGAGCGCAAGTTCCAAGTTGACAAAGTCCCCCTCTTCTGCTTCCATACCTTCGCGCAGATCGACCTCATCCTGTTCCTGTTGTTTAGGGCTTTCATTGTCTGCAGGTTTTATGCTGTTGTTTGGTCCATCTTCATCACCCAGACCTTGTGATTGCTGAGGATCGGTCCGATCGCTCTGAGATGATCCATTACCCTTGTGCAACTGCCCGTCTGATCCGACGCTTTGGCTAGCCGCGCCAGTGGGTAGCCATCGTACACCAAGGATACGAATACTCTCGTTTCCTTGGCCCATATCATCCACGCTCACCATTTTGATGGCCCTGGGTAAAGATGCCTGCATTACGTCCTCAATTTGGTCCACGAGGGAGGCAAAGAGATCTGGATTGATTAGGGGCCAGATGGACGCGACAAGGCTGTTAAGCCAATGAACAGACTCGGGTAATTCTTCTTCGCTCTTAACAATAGCTTGCTCCTCCCTGCGCGAGGCGCCCCAGGTCCCGTCATCAAATATCTCGTTCGCCCTTTTGTTTACCCATTTACCCATACCTAGGATAGTCGTCGCTCCTACCCCAATCATGAGTATCACAGCCAGTGACGCAGACAAGGGAGGAAACCAAGCGCTTTGAGTATCAGAAAGCCGGGGCCCGCCATGTGAAGAGAAAATGGTCGGCAGGATAAATAAGAAAGCGACGAATAGGCCAATTATCGACAACCCAATATAGAGAGCTTGTTGGTAAACGGTAGCTAACTCTCGTCTGATGGACTCAAAGTCGGGCGGTGGGAACACACGCTGCATGCCGTTATGCACGCGTTGGACTGTCTCCTGTTCAGCTTGTAGCGCTTGCTCTGACTTGGAAGCACCCGAAGGGCCAGTGGCGGTAGTGTGATGCACCCCGGGTTCGGGATCATTTTCGGGAACGGAATCAAGATCCTTCTCGGTCTGATCGTGTATGACAATGGGGAGATGCGTTATAGGGTCGGTAACCTCTCTCCCCTCGCCGTGTCTCTTCTTCTTTTTCATAGCTTTGCGTTTCTCTCTAGGGTCAAAGGTCCCCGCAGCGGCCTCAGTAGCTGACTGCTCACCTGTTCCGGCATTCTGTTTTCCATCCTCGTCATCATGCCTCTTGGTGTCGTCTTGCGAATCTTGCTGTGAGGCGGATTCTGCCTCCTGTGTCTCGATAGTGCCCTCCTCAGAGGCAGATTGGGGTGCATAGTTGAGGTTAGCCGAGGGATATGGATCGTGGCGGCTTTTGGGTTTGGCTTCCTCCCCTTTCAAGATGGCTTTGGCAGAGTTGTAGGCTCTCTTGGGCTTGGAGTCATCTTCTGGGCCTCGCTGTGCTTGCTCTTCGTCTTGCACTTGATCACCCAGCTCTTTTCGGTGCTGCCTGTACCCTTGTACCGTAGGAATAGGATGTTTACCACTATGCGGCCCTCCGTAGACTCTATTGGGAGCTACGTCATCCTGCCCTTCAGGGCCATTTTGGTCTGCCATTCTCGTGTATCTGACTGACCATATAAGTGATTAATTTCGAGCACAACTATCACAGGAGAAATTGCGAACAAAAGTTATTTCGCAGTGCCGTCTCGCGGGTTTGAGAATAAAAGCGCGATGTCAAGTCAACCGTATGCTGTGCTTGGGAGACAATATAACAGGCAGTTGTATTCTGATGACATGATGATTAATGCCACGTAGGACATCAGGCTTGGTTCTCGTTTGTAGCAGGAGCCAATTGTATACCGGCCCAGCTTGCATTCATTACCAACGGGAATCACGGACAGAAAAGCACGGTACAGTTAAGTTCAGGGAGTTTCGAACGGTACAGGGAGAGAGTACAGGGCAGCGAGTAGCACAGAAAGAAGATGAGGTCATGGGTAGGAGATTAGTGGACCAGCACTGTTAAGATCGTTGGGGCTATAGCCTGTTTAGCGGGGGAGCTCCAGGGTAGCATCCTGTTGAATCGGTGATCTAGGGGGTAGGTTTTGTTGGGGTATAAAACACCGGCTACCGGCACCAATTCGCTGGACTCGAAGCTCCCAGAAACGCGACGTGAGCCGACTTAAAGCAGGAACATTACATCATCGTCAAACACGAGTTAGGTGTGCTGTTCCAGAAGTTGACGTTACAATACACGCAAGAGAGCTGTTATACCTTTGACTCATTTGTGATCAATTGTCATGAGCCCGCTGTGGACTTGTAAGTCCACATTCGGTGAAGTTACATACAAAATGGAATGCCCTCAATACTCCTTAAGACCGGATAGAACCGTCCGATTCCTATCGCAAAGCACCGCATTGGCAATTTAACCTAGCCATACGTAATCAAACGCCAAGTCCGAAGAGCCCGCCGGTGGACATAGATCTTAGCTCTACTAACTAACCTCCCCCCGATCTACCTACCATTTAACCGCCTCACTACCGGGGCCGGAGGAGATAACACCAGTAGTACACATCCGGGTCCGTCTCCTTCCCCTTCGGCGCCGGGCCGAGCTTGCCGATAACGCTCACCTCAAACGGCAGCCCGTCGAGCTCAAACCGCGACGCCGAGTAGCTCAGCGATATCCACACCCCGTTAGCAGTAAGACGCGCGCGCACACCGCGCGCCATGTCGCGCAAAGCAGCGTCTCCACCGCAGGACACGGCGTCGGCCGTAGACTTGTCCACCACAAGGTCGAAGGCGTGGAGAGCGGGTAACTCCACGTCTAACCGTGTGACGTCCGCGACGACGTACTTCATCTGCACATCAGAGAAGGCCGCCTCCTCGAGCGCGCGCCCGCGCTCGAGTGCGAGGGGCTCGAAGTCCACGTTTGTCACATCGCTATACCCGCGCTGTCGGAGGTACGTGTGCAGGTCACTCGTGCCGGAGCCGAGCTGCAGGATCCGGTCGGTTTTGGACTCGGACAGGTACGGTTGGACGTGATCGAAGAATATGCGCGAGGATGCTAGCCATTCGTACGCCTCCTCGCTGGTGAAGCGCTCGTGCCAGTAGCTCTGCGTTTCAAAGTCGGGGGCCATTTTTTTTGTCACGTATAGGAGGTGTATATATGTATAATACAGGTAGTTGACTGATAAGATGAGCTTATAAGAGATATAGAGGACTAAAGTCGCGAGGTTAATCCCGGTTTTGCAATGCCTGACGGTTGAGGCTACTAGGCTAGAGCCTTGCTATGTGGATAGACGAGAAGGTTGTAGATAATCGAAGAGACGGGAAAACAAATCTGGAGTTGGTTGTAAAAGTTTGCAAGTTATCTAGGTATGGTGGGGCTCCCCTCCCATTCATGATCATCGCCAAATTTTTCTTGGAATAAGAATGCGCCGACTTTCTGTTTGCGATGCTTCCTAAATCGTCTCACGTAAGGGGTACTAGCAGCACTTATCGCCTGAGGACGGAGGGATAGGACAGGTTTGGAAAGTTATAAGGTTCAGTTTCACAGTTTGTAGATGATGCCTTTGGATGTCTTTAAATCTTTTGCGTGCATTAACTATACAAAACAAATCAACTAATTGAGACTTACGTGTGATATATCGCAATAAAAAACAAAGGATTCCTATTATCGAGTCGACTTACACAAAGCGAATCCGATCGATCTATACCCGGCACCACAGAAAAATATTATATATATAAGGGTGTGACCGAGGGTCAAACCTAAGCTTCAAGTTGGCACAGGGCCTACTAGCATTCACTCCGTCGCCATTGTTACCCATTAACCCTCAATCGACGGCGCTCGCGCCTGAGAATCTCACGCTGCATCTCGATCCCGGCCTGTGCAATAGCGAGCTTCCGTCGGCGTTTGGCGGGCGTCGCGAAGGCGCCCTCCTCATCATCTGAAGCTTCTTCCGCCAGTCTCTTCCTCGTATTCTGCGCAGCAGAAGCAGGAGCAAACAGCCGGCGACGTACGCGTTCACCGGCAGCGGGAGAAGCGCCAAAAAGCAAGTTGGGCTCGTCCGCGCCAGGAGCAGGAGCGGGAGCGGGAGCAGGGGCGTCATCAGAACCGAAGACCGTCTCTAGCGTCTGCGTGAAATCCTGCCCGCAGTTGTAGCACTGTGTCCCGGTTGAGATCTGCCCGCAGCGTGTGCAATATGCGGCTACCGTCTTAGGAATGGGTATGCATTGTAGCTCAGAGAGGCCTGAATTAGGCCATACGAAGGTCTCAATGAGTCGCCCGTCGACGAACCGAAGCTGGCCCCTTTGTGCGACCTGGGGCCTCTCTTCACCTTCACCTCCCTCGCGGACGGCCTCGTCTCCTTGTTCACCCTCGGCCGCCATTGGCGCCGATCCTAGTGTACCTAGCTTTAATGCTGTGGATATTTGTCCTAGCATCGGCCGGAAGTATTCCAATAGCCCTGCTATTATTCCAGGTGCCGGTGCTGGTGCCGGTGCCGGTACTGCTGCTGGTGCCGGTGGTGCTGGTGGTGCTGGTCTTAGTATTGTTCCTGGTCCTAATCCCAGCGCGCCTGGCCGCTCCCCCTCGGGTCTTTCCCCCGGCATTAGACCAATTATTCTAGATGCTGGTGCTGATCCCGGCGCTGGAGCTGGAGTGGGAGCTGGGGTTAGAGGCGGTGCTGGAACTCGTACCGGAGGTACTCTTGCTGGCGCTGGTGCCGGTGCCGGTGCCGATGTTACTCTTAGTATTGTTCCTGGTCCTGATCCCGGCGTCCCTGGCTTCATCCACGGGGGGGTTTGCCCCGGCCGTAGCCCTAAAAATGGTGAGGATTTAGCCATTATCTTCGATTACAATGCGATTATCAAAATTCTCTTAGTTGAGTAAAGACGAGAAACTGGAGTGTTTGGGACACTTTTAAACGCGAAGCTTGTTAATATCCATCTGCAGCGCCGAAAAACACCTTGAATAATAGTGCTTTTATATAAGGGTAGAAAGACTAAGGCATTGTTCGACGATAAAAGAGAGCGGTTGACAAAACGTGTTAGTGAGGAACAAGTGTCTATGTTAGCTCTGCCTTGGTCTGAGCATTAGGTTTCTTTCGACTGATTTAGAAACCATTGTAAGGTAAACCTTAAACTTCTTTTACATTGAGCTTCTAGAGACTTAACCTATTGTGCTATGTTTTGTCTCGGACATCCCGTTGACACTTGCTCCTCTTTCTCCAATCCCTGGCTTAGCAATATCACACCTCTCATTCGTGCAGGGTTACGGCCACTCAGGAGGTAACCGCGTCGCGGCGTCCGATGGGCGCTTTTAAGTCGAGCCTTTAGTCGATTTGCCACCTTCAGACCTTGATTGATAGCACAGCAACCAATGCGGCTTGTGCAAAGGTGGCAACCCCCTGATACGCGCCGTTGATAGTGTAGTGAGTAGCCGGATACACGGTCCGAGGTTATCGTTTATGAGGGACCCACGATACAAGCCCTATAACAACTGCAAGTAAGGACCGATGTCGTGATCGGCTGGATGAATCTCCATATGCGTGGTTTTGGTACAGTCTTATGGGCAAGAACACATGACCTCGGTCCTCCATGCTAGTATTAGTAAGTTAATGTGTTTGCGTAAACGCGAACCGCCTTATCGGTTATTGTAATTTGTCGTTTCTCTTATGTGCAATTCGTCAATACCGCAGTTTATACAATGCTCAGAATCTGCAGCGGTATTTAGTAGTCATCATAGGACATTCGAATCAACTCGGCTTACCGTATCTCATATGAACCGGCTCTCGTCATATACCGTACCCACTTTACGCTTGGATAGTTGCTCTTCTCGAATACTTTGAGATATCTCACCAAGAGCCCGGAGCTTGTGAACATCAGAAGACTGAAGCTCAAGCTAAGAGGCGGCCGTGACCAAGCTTTCTGGTTTGTCATGCTCGTGAGATCGGCCTCAGCGCTTAGGACGAACTCGCTCTGGCCCGTGAAGCGACCAATTTTCCAGACGATATGATTCTCACTGGGCTCGTATTTTGCCTTGCCCTGGGTGCAGCGCTCGGTGATGCGAGCGGTGTTCAGGGGCGTGGGAATGCGGACCACGACATTGGTAGCGAAAAGCTTATTTCCGAAATTAGCTTTGAGCCCGATACTGTACTCTACTTTGGTCTTGCCAACTTCATTAACGATGGCGTGCACCTTAAATGGCAGATTAACGTTTTCGGTTGCTCGGTAGCGCATGAGTTCGAATTCGCCGTCTGGGGGGACGAAGGATATGATGCGGTCGGAGTCGAATTTGCCCAACTTCACGCACTGGTGGAACTGGCAGTCCTCGAGAGTGACACTTCCGGCGGCTGCTTTGGTGGCCTTCGAGCCCAGTCTATTGCCGCTGGGCAGCGACTGAAGGCCGTCCTGGTCCAGTAACAGCCGATCGTTGAGACCGAACTTGCATTCCGGCGTCCCGGAGAGATAGGCGCGCATAATGATCTGGCCGGTGACGTCGGCGCGAAGAACGGCGCCGGTGGCGGACATGAGCAGGTTGACATCCTCGATCACGTCGACAAAGGCCTCATTCTTTCGGTATTTCACGTCGGCTTTCCTCCACGACAGCGCGCCGGTCGCCTGCATGGTGATCTTGGCGGAATCTTCGGGGGCTCGCTCGGACTTGACACCCTCGGTGGTGATGTACATCTTCAAGGTGTCGGTCTCGGTGTTCTGGGGGTACCCGAAGTCGATGATCTCTGTAGTGTAGTTGCGCAGGTCAGCGAGAGCCATGATTGATTGAATAGACAAGTAGGTGAGTAGGTAAGTAGTTAGGTAAAGGGATATGTAAATAATGGTATGTACCGTCGAGCAGCTCGTAGACGAGCACAAAGTTGTTCTTAACAGCCTCCTCGTCGAACTTGCCGAAGTAGCCCCGCCCCAGCTGGATGAGGCGGTAGAGGAACTCGAAGACCAGGGCGGCATTGGCATTGCTCTTGGTGATGGCGACGAGGTAGATGTTCTCGTGCTTGACGTGGCTGAAGGTGGTGCTGCCGAGCGTCAGGATGGGCGACCGCACCTGCGGGTTCGAGATGACCTGGATGCGGAAGACGTCGGCGAGTCGCGGTCGGCAGTCGTTCCGAAAGGCGCGGAAGATCAGGTTCTCGCCCTTCTGGTTGAAGATCAGGATGCCCGACAGCATGTTTGCCGAGGTCGAGGGCGAGGCCGGGCGACTTCGAGAGTGGATTGGAGTGTGGTGTGCAGTGTACTGTAGATTGTACCTACAAACCGCGAGCAGTGAGTAGTAGGAGATGTATGCAAGTACATAATCGAAGCAAGTAAATAGCGTCGATGTGAGGTTGTTAGTAATGGTGGTAATAAATGTTACCATGTAGGTAAGTACCTATGTACCCAGGTACCGCCTATAGCTTAGGTACATTTCTTGGCGGTTGGTGATAGCTACCAGACCCCTGCCGGGTACCTGTAATCGGATATCATGTAGCACTGCATATTAGGGATACCTACTAGTATTCCCTCCATCATACTACCTGATATCAGTAGGATAGCGATAGGTACTGTAAGTAGGTACCGTTCCCATCACTAACCCTCCAAATAAAACCATGACACCTAAGTCTACGCATTTCAGCTAGGGACTTGAGTGGTTTCCATTTCTCAATGATAGAAGCACCTATTTTCATCCGTATCTTAATATTATACATACCTACTTAGTAGGTACTCACCGTCGTTCCAGCATGCTCACTCCATGATCAAGAGGTGGAATGAATCAATGAAGGTCGGGGGTCATGATATGATGTGATCACCACCTATGCCTACAGCAAACGAACAAGTCATCAGGTCACGACGATGCGCTTGCTCTCCACATGCATATTCACACTACATGCTCTCACCTCTAATACCAGTTTGATATAATATATTGCCTATCCTTTTTCAAGCCAAGAATCGCCATGGGATCCCTGATGGAGAGCTGCATGCCCAGCCCGAGCATACCTGGTATGCTGAGTATATTAAGTCAACAGGCCTGCAGTTCGAAGCCAGGTTCCCTGTTGAGCTGTCTTGGAGCCCGGTCCGTGGCACACAGCTTCCGCTGACGTCCGGCGTTAGCCCAGACCAAAACGGACCGTTCTCTTGTGGTATGGACGAGCACGATTGCCTGGTTGGGACGTGCTCCCGCCCAAGCCTCTGTTTGGTTTCTCGAGTCCATGCTAGCTACGATGTTTTGGTATCTAGTCCAGATAGTCTACGTACCACCCACCTGGCTAGCGAGCTTGGTGCATGAGCTGGAGCCCCCCGTGCCAATCGTGCCGGTCCCCTTGATTTCCGTCAACACCCTGCCCGACCTCCCTATTCGGGTCCTGTCTGGGCGTGCCTCCGAGGATCATGCCAAACCCGGCTAGACTCCCTTCCAGCAACCCGGGTCCCGCGACTCTCCAGCCCGTGCCTCGAGAGTCTTAGTTGGCGGAAGTATTCTCCTTCTCGTACGTTGCCCTTTCACATAGCGCCGCCTGTGGCAGCAGGGGAACACGGCGCCAGTCTAGTCCAGTCCAGTCCAGTGAGGCTCATGATGGCCTCATACCCTCCAGATCTAGCCTCTTGCCAAGCTCTCGGGAACGTTGACCGCGTTTCCGCTCACCTTGTCGATAGCTCATCGCCCTCATTTCCCCTCTCCAAATCACATGGCTACGTAGCTAGGCCTATGACGTTCCTACGTACCATGTCTTTGAACATCGACAATGGGTCCTCCAAGGCCTCCTTTCCCGTCTAACCGCTGCCTCCGGAGCGAAGTCATGCAGTCAAAGCGCAGTTGAGTGTTGATATAAAACCTTCGATGCCTCCTCTTGTCAGGACATCTACAGCAACCTCTACGCCCTCACCCCAAAAGGATACAAGCAAGTCAGGCACCATGTCTGCAAAGAGCCTTCTCATTGCTGCTTTGAGCACCGCTGCTCTCGCTATCCCTTTCGATAGCCATGTTGAAGAGCGCCAGTCTTGCGCTGCACAATGGTATAAATCCCAAGGCCTTATACACACACATACACTTGTCTAACGTGTTGGATAGGGCACAATGTGGCGGCACTGGCTGGTCTGGAGCGACATGCTGCGTCAGTGGTAGCACCTGTGTTAAGTCAAACGACTATTACAGGTATATCTCAAACGTAATGGACAGAGCTTAAAATACATGACTAACGGGTTCGCAAAGCCAATGCCTTCCGGGCTCTTCGACAACAGGTGCTACAAGCACAACGACTACGACCAAGGCAGCGACGACAACCAGCGCGACTAAGACTACCAGTGCAGCTGTAGGCCACACCTAGTTCGCTCATTGTCGGACTCAACCATGCTGATACGCTATGAAACAGACAACTACTACCGGAACTGCCGTCGCCTCTGGCAACCCCTTCTCGGGCGTTAGCATGTGGGCTAACAGCTACTACGCATCCGAAGTTAGCGCCTACGCTGTGCCTACCTTAGGCGCTGGAGCTGCTGCCGTAGCTAAAGTGCCAACCTTTATGTGGTTGTAAGTTCGGATTGAGTTCATGCTAGAATGGATACACGATGCTAACATGTCCTCAGGGACACTCGGGCCAAGGTCGACCTGATGGAGAGCACCCTGGCGGACATCAAGGCTGCCAACGCGAAAGGTGCCAACAATGCTGGTATTTTTGTTGTCTACGATCTTCCAGACCGTGACTGTTCTGCTGCCGCTTCCAATGGAGAATATTCCATTGCGAACAACGGTGTTGCTCTATACAAGCAATACATTGATGCTATCGTTGCCGTTCTCAAGAAGTACTCAGATACCAAGGTTATTTTGGTGGTTGGTGAGTACAACGGTGGAGACGTCTCTCTACATCCCTGTTTACTAACATTATACCAGAGCCTGACTCTCTCGCCAACTTGATTACCAACCTGAATGTCGCCAAGTGTTCTAACGCTCAAGCTGCGTACCTTGAGTGCACGAACTATGCCATCACGAGCCTGAACCTTCCGAATGTCAGCATGTACCTTGACGCTGGTCATGCTGGTTGGCTTGGCTGGCCAGCAAACATTGGCCCTGCCGCTCAGCTATTCGGCCAAGTCTACAAGGATGCGGGCTCACCGGCCTCTCTCCGTGGCCTTGCTACCAACGTCGCCAACTACAACGCCTGGAAGATCACCGGAGCTTGCCCGTCCTACACCCAAGGCAATTCCGTCTGCGACGAATCGGGCTATGTCAACAATCTGGCTCCCTTGCTAAAGGCTCAGGGCTGGGACGCCCATTTCATCACCGACACCGGCCGCAGTGGCAAGCAACCTACCGGCCAAAGCCAGTGGGGTGACTGGTGCAATGCTATCGGCACCGGCTTCGGTCTTCGCCCCTCGGCTAGCACGGGCGATGCGCTCCTCGATGCCTTCGTGTGGATTAAGCCCGGTGGCGAGTGCGATGGCACCAGCAACACCACCGCCGTCCGATACGACTACCACTGCGGCGCCGCCAGTGCGCTGCAGCCTGCCCCCGAGGCCGGTACTTGGTTCCAGGCCTACTTCGCCCAGCTTTACCAGAACGCTAACCCTGCGTTCTCGTAAATGACATCAGATGGTGATCAGGCCAAATGAGAATTTTGATAGGACAAGAGCATAAGACTAGGTCTAGAGGGCTGGAAAGCATTTTGCTAGTTTCTTGTATATAGTTTATCCCCGTAAAAAGAACATCTGTTGTAACCTAGAACGAATGAATATTATATATTCGTCTCATCATAGTAACCTTATCTAACGACGTTTCGATCATGTCAAATCTTCTATACAGGTATGAGTTGAAATCTAATCATAAAACCCGATCCAATGTCAACAAACTATAAGCGAAGGCGGCAAATGTGGGACATAGAGTGGAAACCCTTTAGTATAATCTACACATTGAGTTGTAGCCAATAAGTTTAATAGTGTAGCTATATACACTACAGAGATTGTATCTGCTATAAGCTTGCGCAATCGTCAATCGAAATTGGTCTCCGCTATGAAAGCACTACATAGACTTATGCAAGGGCGAAGATGGGTCCAAGTTGCGGGGAAAGAGGAGCCAAGCGCATGCAAACAGGCCATTTTACGAATAAGAACACCTCGCTTCCAGAAGGTGAGAGACTTATGCAATAGGAGACATTCCGGGGTGCTTCCGTCCCAGATACGGCGCCTATTCGTATTCGGATGCTACTGATTGGACACAGTTTACCAGTTCGCTTCGAGTGCCGATAGGCCTTGACCAGAAGAGATAGATACGCCCGATAGATGCGTCGGTAAGAAAGTAGGTCAGCATAAATAGGTTATCGTGCTTCCTCACAGCTGGGTTCTACATTCTTGAGCCTCTACATAGACAACATCCACCTACAACAGCTCCCCACAGCAATACCTCTTAAAATGGCCACGTCTTCAGTAGCAGGAAAGACGATCGTGATCAGCGGAGCTGCCGGGGGCCTCGGCAAAGCGATTGCCTCCGCTTTCTTGGAGGCCGGAGCCAATGTGGCTATCTTCGACGTGAATGAGGACCGCCTAAAAGAGACGGCGGCGGAATGGGAGAAGTACGGCGATAAGGCCATCACCGCCAAGACCGATATTACCGATGAGACGGCAGTGAACGCCTTCTTCGACAATGCCGTCGCCAAATTCGGCCGTATTGACATGTTGATCAATAATGCGGGTGTCATGGACAAATTCGACCCCGCGGGGACCACCCCTCTCGACCTGTGGAACCGTGTCATCAGCGTCAACTTGACTGGAGCTTACTTGTGCACCAAAGCCGCCGTCAATGTTTTTGAGAAGCAGTCCCCATCCGGTGGTACGATCATCAGCATCGGCTCGGTTGCGTCCACCCGCGGCCTCAACGCGGGAATGGCGTACACGGTTAGCAAGCACGGACTCATTGGTCTTGTGAGGAATACCGCTAGCTTCTATGGTCCGAAGGGAATTTACAGCATCGCATTCCTCATGGGCGGAATGGATACGAACATTATCGATTTTATGGCGACGGGGTATAACGAAGTTGGCATGGCAGCCATGGGCGACGCAAATCCCGGTTTCGTCGTAGGCAAGACTAATGTTCAACTCAGCGATGTGGCCAAATACTGTATCTTCTTCGCTGACCCGGCACTTGCGGAATCCTCAAACGGGACAACTATCAATATAAACAAGAACTGGCCTTCTGTATAGACAGTCCGCTAAACGAGGATGGGATAAAGGAATGCGCTGTTAAGGCAACGATAACAGATGGACATCTAACTTCGACAATAGGAAAGATCAATCTGATTATAGTCGTTACTATAAAGTCCCCCAAAACGCCCGCTATTGAACCCTATACACAGAGAATATGAAATCTATACAATTATATAAGCGCCCTAAGCGTATGACCGAGGTGCCATGAGTAGATATTCGGAGAAGAGGCCACCAGCGATAGCGCTTCCAGCAAGCCAGAAGCCATATCTAAACCACCACCAACAACTCGCCGAATCCTTCAGCTCGACATTGGCAATCATAGCCCCTAGTGACACTGCAGAACCGCCAGCAGCAATGATATAGTATTGCCATCCCATCCTCTCGAGCAGGCCGGCCATGAAGAGGAGAGCGATCATGCAGCCGAGGACCAGCCATAAGAGAACCTTAGTCCAGTCTCGGAACAACACAGCGATGCTCTTAACTCCGACTTTCAGGTCATCTTTGAGGTCTTGATGAGCGTAAATGGTATCGTAGATGATGGTCCATAGAATGCTTGCGAAGAAGATGCAAGCGACAGCCGGCTGCACCCAAATCTTCTCCTGCCAAAACGGCTCGTCCCCGAAAGGACCGCCTGTAAAAGGCTTGAGGCCCATCGCACAGGATCCCATCACGATACCCCAGGCCAGGCACCAGCCGAGCACGAGCTGGGCGAAGTTGGTGTGTCGCTTGGCCCATGGGTAGTAGATCGTGCCGATTATGTTTGGGACGGCGTATATTGCGCTTCCGCTTGGCATGAAAAGCAGGAACAGCGCCGCGCCAGCACCTTGGGAAACGGTGAAGACGAAGGCCGCACGCGGCGTGATAGCGCCGCGAGGAATGGGGCGCTTGCTCGTCCGCGAAATGGCTTGGTCAATCGGGGCGTCGACGAGATCATTCCAGCCGTGAGCGGCGTTCGAGAAGAAGAAGCTGCCGCCGAACATGATGAGACCGGCGCGGAGGACATCAGCGCTTGAGGACCGCTGTATTAAGGCGGCTAGGATGATGCCGAAGAAGTGAGGGAAGTAAATGAGGAACAGAGCTGCCGGCGGGCTCAGTCGGGCGAGCTGGACATACGGGACCCAGGACGCCGGTAGGCGACCAACCCAACCCCCCGAGTGGCTGCCGCCGTATTGTTGAGCAAGGGCAGCGTCTTCGAATTCTGCAGGAGGTGCCAATGCTTCAGCCATGAGCTTATTGTTGGCTGGCTTGTGGTATGTTGGAATGCCGTTCCCCGCCATAATGACGACGATATAAACTGACAAACACGTAGATGTGTTCAAGTGATGAGAGCAGGAAAGACGATACACAGTATAGATGTGGTGTTGCGGCGATATGGCCCAGTGCCTGAGGTATGCTTTCGATCATTTGCACTTATTTATATATTTGCCTCATCCCTTACAGTCTTAGCCTTGCTAAGACTGCAGCCCTAAAGAGCGTCAATTTCTCTACCGAGACAAAGTTAGCCGGCCCGAGTCATAGCAAATTGCGTAGCAAATTGCCCTAGATAGGTTCTCGACGTATCATTGATCTAAGCCCCCGTGACTACGAGGTCCACGGTTCTCGAGAGGCTGTCTGCCTATCCTATCTCTGCGACCTGGCTAATAGGAATCTCCGCGTGTCTGCCTACCTTGGTATGGTATATCCATATTTAGTCCCGTCACAATTCAGCTTCGCAATGGACCGTGACGGCATACCAGCCGTTGCCCGATTCACCATGAGATGCTCACTACCCATACACACCATGTTCCGATAGTCTCGGTTGGCAAGGATGGTTTAGGACTCGCCCTACCATTGACTTCCCCTTGATAGTGCAAGCCCTGTATGCGGGTCGCCCAACGAACATATGACTCTGTCACGATGATGACAACCATTCCTGGAGGGGCTTAATTCGTGTAACCCATGTGTCTCCATCCTATAGGCAATAAGACGCCGCCTACTGCACATGGCGTTTTCCGACACATGGCCAGTACCCAGCAATCCCATATATAGCGTGCTAGCTGGCTTGTTAGTGCCGGCACATCAATCCGGCGTGAGGTTGACAGGCTGGCTGGTTACTTAGTCAGTAGGGCAGGCGCCTGTGTGTCATGGGTGGATGGATGGAGGAATAAGGTGAATGGAGGGGAGGGAGCCGGCGCACTCCAGAATCCTTCAGAACCTACATACGCCTCTCTCAACGGACTGTGGCGGGCGCTTCAAGGATTATCCCATTACTTACACTTGAGTCGAGGTTGCTTTTTGGGCTCCTAGTAGCCTACCATTGATTCGCTGTTATTACCGTCTTAAGTCGCGATGTGCGCTGAAGATGGACAAACTAGCGTAGACACCGCCCAGACCGTCACGGCGAGTGGCTCTCTGCTTACTTCATTACTATGAGTCTACGTGACGTATCAGCTGTCATGCCCCTGTCTCTCAGCGCCTAAGGCTGGACATCTCCGACTGGGGAGTAGAGACTAGGGACTAGATTGCCTGAGATATGTATAATTGTGTTCTGCCCTTTGATCTGGGTCCACTGGGCTGAATGTCGCGCCCCGTTGGTCAACAACGACTAAAATATCATTGGTAGGCTAACGCCAGCCGCGGCTCTGCTCAGGGTTTGTGACGAAACTGCATGTCGTACGTCGTTCCCTGGCGCTTCTTATTCCGGGAGCTTAGTGTTGATACCTAGCCCAGGGCGGATGTATCACATGAAGCTCCATTCGCTGAGCGTCGATGTAACCTGACAGTAGCTAAGATTATCTTGGCGGCCTAAGACAACACAAATTGACCGCTCACCGTGGTGTAGGTAGTATTATTGCAAACAAACAAATGGAGCCACGACTAATACCGACGGATCGGTCATAACTTTGTCTCAAAACGACTCAGACACGGGCGCGGCGCCGGGCGGAAGCTCGGGTTGGGTTGGGGGTGATCCTCAATCCGCTTCCTTTTTCGAGGATCCTTCCCAGGGTTCATGACGTGCGCCAGACTACCCGTAACAGGGTTAGCGAATAGAGTCCTGTGATGGATCAGCTTCCGGTCCCCCTGTTCGCCTTACGTCTTCCGAAAATGGAATCTTCCCACCCCCAGCCCAGATACCACTACCATGGCTCCGGGCAGTGTCTGCAGGTCAATGGGACGAAGCGATTCATCCTCCCGTGACCCTGGCGACAACGTTCGTATTGGCGCAGGCAACAACAAGCGAATGGCGCTGCCTTGCCCACGGACTCATACATTCATTGACTGACGGACTGCTGAACTGACTTACTCAGTCTACTTGCTTACTTTTCTTATTTGGGACAACCCCATCAATGCTACTACCTACGCTACACTTCACTACACCACGCGGTCTACATGTTTATGTCCGCATCACACGCAGACCTCTCGAGGAAGAGGCTGTCGCATTACAATGGATCCTGTCTCGATGATGGTCTCGGGGTCTGTCCCACGTAAAACCAGCGGAGGACGTGGCTTTTACAAGTACGACCGTGCCTCTTCATATAATTAGCATAGATCGCCCCAAGACGATGGATAGATATCTGGCATCGTGGTTGACTCTGAGTCGGGAGTTCTACAACACATTGTATCTCCAGCCGTACTACTTTCGTCCGAAATGGCCCGTATTCCTCTTAGTCTGAGAGCACTGTCGATCCTGGGGGGATTACTGTGCCTCCCCTCGCCCTCCTACGGCGTGCTTAATCAGACATCTGCTTCTGCTGCCTGTGCCTATTTGGAGAGCACTCTAGGGACAGGGGTTGTACTACCCTCTGAAGTACGATATCAAACTGTGTCAGAAAAAAATTGGTGCGCTTCTGGATCATACGTAGGGGACGAATGTCATGACAGCAGCTAAATGTTAGCAGGGTGCAGACAGCATGGGCATCACCAACTTGCGTTTTCCAGCCGACGACGGCCCAGCAAGTCTCGCGAGCAGTCAAATATCTCGCGCAGAGAGGGGTGCACTTCGCTATCCGCTCAGGGGGCCACTCCCCCGCACCACTAGGCGCGAATATAAACGATGGTGTTCTGTTTGATATGTCCGGGTTCAATAGCGTCGAATATCACGCCGGACAGGGTGTCGCTGTCGTCGGCACCGGTCTGAGATGGGGTGATGTATACCACTACCTCGACCAATACAATGTGACGGTTGTTGGTGGCAGGATCCTTCAAGTGGGAGTCGGCGGTCTTACTCTCGGCAGCAAGTGTCTTCCCACCCCTACGTTGAGCACAAGAGTTTGCTGCTGACTAGTTCATAGGTGGGCTCTCGTACCTATCTGATATGTATGGACTAGCCTGTGATAACGTTGAGAGTTTCGAGGTAAGCAAGCAAGCCAGCCGAAGAGGGCGTCCTCACAGCTGGGTCTAGACTCATGAAAAGTTCGGCAGATTGTCCTGGCTGATGGCTCCATCGTAAACGCCAATAAGCACTCTCACCCGGACTTATGGTGGGCTCTTAAGGGTGGTGCGAACAACTTCGGTAAGCCGTCTTGACTAAGTCAACTGCAGGTGTTGAGCAGATGCAGGCGCAGACGCCACTAACACATGAACACCACCAACAGGCGTGGTGACAAGGTTCACCTTGACGACTTACCCGACTGGGAATGTCTGGGGTGGTTATAGGATGTACTCGCTTGATGCGCTTCCAGCCTTATTCGATGCTCTGCTGCAGTATCAGTCCGTCCCTGTAAAGGACATCTACGCGAATCTCATGATGCAGGCCTTCCCTTTGAACGGGACCATCGGCGTATTACTAAACATGGTGTACAACAAGCCCGTGGAAATGCCTGCAGCCTTCGCGCCGTTCTACAATATCCCCACCATTACCGACACCGTGCATATTCAGCCCATGACCGACTTCCTTGCAAGCCAGGTTCCCCCCTCCCTTCCGCGGCTCAACTGGTACGCGACCAGCTTCAAGACGGACGCCACACTGTTCAAGACTGTGGAGAAGATCGTCACCACCGCACCCGAGCTGGACACCATCAGGAATCTCACGGCGGGCAGCATTGCCGTTGGCTGGCAGCCCATCTCGACCAACGCCATCCTCGCCGGACACGTTCGTGGGGGCAACGCGCTAGGACTGGAGAACGTGAACCAGACCTGGTTTGTCATTGATATCGGCTGGTGGGACGCTGAAGACGACGCCGTGGCCAACGAAGCCACGGAAAGCTTGATTGCCAAGGTTGAGGACGCCGCGAAAAGTAGTGGCAAACACGTCGACTACATCTTCATGAACGATGCCGCGGTCTCTCAAGACGTGATCGGCCACTACGGGAATAAGAGCGTCGCGAAGCTCCGCGCGGTACAGCGACGGTACGACCCCCGCGAGGCCTTCCAAAAGCTGGTCCCAGGCGGCTTCAAGTTGCCGCCCGAGGGGCAGAAGATGCGGTGATAGGGTAATGGGGACAGCAGTGATAGAATGGATTATGATGTGATATTTCCTCGGCCCTAGACCAATAATGTTCCATAACAGCGCCAATAGATAGATAGTATGCCAATAACCGGATTAAATTATCAATGGCCATCAGCTGTCGCGTATATTGTATATTGTACCTCTGCAAGGGAGATTGATAATATCAATCTCGATGTTTGTACGTGCGTATGTTGGTATTTGGGAGGGTCATTTTAGCGTAGAGACCTCGGCTCGGCGCCATGATGTTATTGAGAGCGGATACCACACACTCATTAATACACTAATACACTAACACACACCTTGCCCACCAGCGAGCGAAAGGTCGATGACACTGCGTCAGAGGCAAAAGTCCGAATGCAACCCAGCTGTATGCTTGGCCCTGGCCCATGCAACCTCGCCGCGTGGGCGGTGCAGAGGGAATGGGTCATCCCATCCGCCTCAGACGCATAGTCCTCGCAGATGCAGCTGATGCTGCCGGACAGTTTTGTGAAGCGAATGCTACGGCGATATGGATGGGATCCGAAGGCAGATAGTCTGGGCGGCAGGCGGCAGCCCAGTCAAGTCACGCCGATGGGCTATTTTTGCTCTCCCGCTCTCTCTCTCTCCCGAGAAAAGAGATTGTGGAGATTCATAGATCTACATACATGCTTCGACTCATACTTACACTACCTACGGCAGAGACAGGGCACTCCAGCCTCACCGTCGATAGTGTAACCCTATGCAGGTGTTTCTCTTCTCATATTTCTTTCTTTGTCTCTGCATCTGACTCTGCGTGTCTGTGATATGAGTCGAGTCCCGAGGAGGAGGACGAGTTCGTAAGAAATCTCCCGGGTCCGAGGATCCACGTGGCCACCTCCTCCCTCTTACATGAGCGATAGTGAAGTACCTACAAGCGCATCCTGGGGCGTAGATCGCTCGGGAGGAGCAACGATAGGTGCCCAGGAATAATGAGCTACGCTACCTAGCTAGCTGCGGCCAATCCTGGCGATCCGCCAGGGGGGGCCGAAATGTACTTCTGAACTAACCTTGAAGCTAAACGTCGAGCCAATTGGGCGACGTTCCAAGATGTGCGTTCTTGGGGAAAACGTGCCAAACTCCAGGGTCCCGAGGATCTGTGTTTGGCGCACTTTGACAACCGGGGGCCCTGGCGGCCTCGCTCGAAAGAAACACCGGCTGATCTCCATCCACTGAACATACATACAAAGACAGACTCCATCGCAAGGTGGCGCTGAAAATTGGAGTAAGTACCGCCGACAGGTGAGCAGGGTAGGGTAGGGTTACCACGCTTTGCTTTTGTGATTGACCAGCCTTGCCGTCAGCTCTCCAGCTTATCGACTAGGTACGCTAATAATGAGGTAACTCGAACCAACGTCCAAGGCACGTCGTCTAATCATTGCTTGCTAGCTCTAGTGGCCCAACCATATTGGTAACTTTTACTCCTCGGTTTTGGTTAAGGTCTAGGACAGAACCATGTCACCATCTATGGTTTACTCATCTCTACGCAGAGACAGTCGCACGCCAAATGCCCATAGTCTCGCTGAGCGAGGCCTCCACTGTAGCAAGGCTTTGCACAGTAATTCGAGTGCCTTGGGCTCCGTCCGGAGACATATGACAGGACAGGTCATCGCGGATTCTCGAGGTCTACATCACATCACGCTCGCCAGACTTCTCGCTGACGGTTGGATTCGCTGCGGCACAAAGCTACCGTAGCCTCCCCCCGTAAACCGAACGGAGCCTAGAGCGAACCACCTCTCTGCTGCCTGGGGGAGTAGGTAAGCTGCCGATACTACATTCCGCTAGGAAGTTCGTGACGGTCTTATCCTGCTGGGTGCTCGCTCGCTAGCTACAGGAAGCTCGTCCCCGTGCCGGATCTATATTGGATGGGGAACGAGCAGCGACCTAGCGAGTGCGCCTAGTGTTGAGGCTTGCGAGGTGTGCGTGACGCAGTGCAGGGTTGCTTCGAACAAGCGAAGGCCCGCCCACCGTGAGTAGGTATGTAAGTGCTAAGCGGCCGGGAGGATGATGCGAACCATGGAGCCGACACTGCCTGGGGTATTTTGAGCTGGAGTGGTCAGCGGGCAATAAATAGAATGGTATGGTTTCTTATGCGTCATATGAGGTGTACGGCACAGGCCTCCGAGGAGTCGATCCTCTGGCAAGGTGCATCCCAGAACTTAAGATAAGGGATGGACTGGACTGCTCGCGTCGTGAGGCATGTTATTGCGATGTGTATGTCGAGTCTCGTTTCGTTTCGCCAGGCCCTTTCTTTTCTTGAACATCCTTGAATATGACTACTCTAAAGCGTTCAGATCCGTACTTGGGGAAGGTGATCACTGCGTAAGTGAATGTGTCCATCGAATCCCCCAACTCTCTGTCTTCTCCATTATTCTATGTCATTTATCATCTACATGATCATGCAGGACTGTGGTCCTAGGCTACGCCGCAATGCTCTCCCCCCAGCCCAAGCCAATGGCTTGTATTCATCTAGGACATCCAGGAAACAGTCGTATAGACGGTTGGTTCTTAACATAGGTCGAAGTCGTCCTACTCTCCCTCCGGACACCTCATCACACCTTGGCTATCATATATTAACAACGGACTATAGATTCGAGGGTGGCATCGTCACTCGTATTATCGACCATCCATATGACAGCAGCCGCGCATTTGCCTATGAGGTAACGTTCCACCTTCGGCATCCTCGTGTAGTGGCAGTAGCGGCGCAGAAACCGCCTCTACACTTCCACCCGTACCAAGAAGAGTACATCGAGGTGCTAGAGGGCCGATTGGCCGTAGAGATTGAGGGTGTAGAACATGTCCTAAGCCCTCAAGATGACGAGTTCAACCTGCGGCCCTGGTGTAATCACCGTCTGTACTCGCCTGTGACAGACGTTGGAGAACTCGCCAAGGGATACGATGACGGGTGGGATGGCGAGAAGACTGTATTCTTGCTGTCGGGGCAGGATACAGATGAGATGTTCCGCCTCGACACCGTCTTCTTTGAGAACTGGTATGCGTACCAGGACCTTGTCGTCGTCAAGGGGGAGAAGATCGATCTCCTACAGGTCATGAGCGTATGTACCCCTTTTTCGCTGCGAAATTCAGACTGTTGGTTGGTAGTGGCTAATAATGTATTGAACAGATGTTTGATGCCGGCGGCTCATATCTGTCGTTGCCGACTTGGATACCCTTTAGTCGCACGATTGCACGCAGCTTGGGTATCTTCCTCGGTCGCTGGATCGGGGGGTTACTTGGTTACCAGCCCTTCTTTAAGAAATGGACTACGGACTGGGACCTGGCATGCAGAAAGATGGAGACTTCGATATTCCATAGACGATTTTCTGATCGAGAACGGGCTGAGGAACATAGAATGCTACTCGGGCAGGCTTCTTGAATTGAAGGTTCGGATTCAAAGCTGTAATGATATATATAGCGAACTGTATAATTAGTTAATTAGGTGATAAGACTATCTACGTTAAGTCGCAATGATTTACGTGTATTATATTCTGATAATTATCGCCAATCCCACCCTTTATCTGTAGGTATCTTCTACTAAATCCAGCTATCTAGAGGTCACCCTCGAGTTCCGTGTCTTCCTTCGTGATCTTAGCCCAATGAGCCGTCTTTGTCCATAGTTCCTCTTGCTTCGTCTCGTCTAAACTCTCAGCTGAGCTAGGCCCGGGTACCATGAGTCTAAAATAGCCTCGTTCACCAGCATACTTCTGGTTCAACGCAAGATCAGCAACGTCCACGCCTGCTTCGGCTGATTTACGCATATCGGGAAGCATCAAACGAATCAACGGCCGTAAAGGCTGAAGAATGAACATCTGCGCGTACGACAGTACGGCGGGTGTATTAGTCCGCAGAGCCCGCGAGTCTGCTATATTTCCCGGGTCGATAACTACGGCCGATATCTTGTTCAGAGATTTGTCCTAGGCTATCTGTTAGATATGTATACCATCTATCTCAAGCGTATGCGGAAAAGGTAGAGCTTACCTTCATGAGGCGCCTGTTCAGTGCATACGTCCACATCAGGATAGCCAATTTAGAGTTCGCATAGCTCTGAAACCCACGACCTTGCTTGTCTGTCTCGTGACGTGCCCTGACAAGCTCGTCTAAGTCGTCGGGTAGACCCGGTAGGTATCGCTCGAGACTATTGCGTCCGGGGTAGTGGCCGTCGCTTGTGAAAAGCACGAGACGCCCCCCTTGCGGTCCGAAGCTACCGAGTAGCCGAAGGATCAGAGCAGCGTGCGAGATGTGGTTGACTTGGATGGTCTTTTCGAGCTCGTCCTTAGTGAGCTCCGGGTCTGCAATCAGATTCCAGTGAAATGCATTGCAGACAATGGCCACAAGAGGTGGCAGTTTCTCCTGTGTGACCTCTGTGACAATTGCGTTTGCAAACTCCCTTACGGCTGTAAAGCTAGCAAGGTCCAGTTCCCGGATGGATACTCTTGCATTGGCGAATCTGTTGACCGTCTCACGCAACCTCTTGGTGTTTAAATCAGAGTCCGAGGTGTTACGAACCGTCAATACTAATGTATTGTCCGGAGCCTTTCTCAGTAGATTCTGCACGGCATGGATTGCTACGGAGCCGTTTGCACCGGTGATGATGATCGTGCCGGCCATAATGAGCAGCCACAGAGTCGGCAGAAGGGAAAGAGGGGCGAAGGATGCCGAGGAGCTACCTTGTGTTTAGCTAAATGGAGACTAACGAAGCTGTAGTCTGAAGGGATAAAAGAAACAGATAGTTGATGACCAGTAACATGGCCTAGGTAGCAAACATACCCTTAAAGTGATATATGTGTCTACCATTAAAGGGCACTGACAAGCTTGAAGTCTATTGACTAATGGGTTTAATTAACATCTCACTCCATCAGTCTTAGACTCAGGCGGACAGTAGACAACTCTTTACGCGAGAGTCATCGAACTTCATATTAATCTCCTCTTTACTATTGATGTCAGACATAGTAGCATTGGGCGGTCCCATAGTGTCGCCTTCCTATGTGTGTGTAAATAAAGAAGGGAAAAAAGTCCCGAGTCTTAGTTTAAGGCGGCCGAGACTGTGAATCCTTAGACAACCCCCCGGCAGTAGTTAACTAAGTTGGTAAGCCGCAGTATCAAGGTAGGATCCAGGTCCTCAGGTGTCAAAGAAGGTTTATACTCTACCGAGGCTATTCAGCCCGGAGGCGTGTACTTACTGTAGCTAATCTGGACATTGTTGTAGCACCTTACCATTAGGACTGGTTACCTGCATCCGTAATCAATATTGATATTTCTCTGGTACCCAGCAAGCCGCTGCGCTGACACGGCATCCTACCGTATTCAAGAGCACGGCGCGAGGGTGACATGCTCGTTGGTGGCAGACAAGTCTAGGCAGTGGATGCAAAAGAACGTGGCACAGACAGCGCTGTAAGCACTCAAACTGATAGGACGTGATGTGACGGTGGTGCTCTGCTGTCATAGGTCGCCCTAATGGACCCCTGGTGCCCCGTACTCTGCTCCGTACTTATGTTATCGATGTGGATGTGGCTTCGCTTCAGGGGTCTGGTGAACGTTGGACCGCTAACGTCGTCAGACGCAAAAGGCCCGCTCTCCGAAACTCCCACACTATAAAGACCAGAGGCCAGACCAGACCAGACTAGATCACACCGGCATGCTAGTTACCTGCAGTGATTGACAAGTGACAGCGCCCTGCGATGCCGGTAGGTAATCTACATAAGTATATACATACCTAACATCCCGGCTTACTTGGCCATTTGCTCGGAGACCAAGCCGCAACGCTTATGGTTGATGGTTTCCTTGCAGTGCCTGTCTGCCTGGCCTACAGCTCTTCTTACACGTCCTCAAAGGTCCTCGAGTACGAAAGTCAGAAGGACCGACTTCTTCCCGACAGCCCTCCTCCCCCCTCGTACATGTGTAGTATCAGCCCTGTATTTGCATGATACATGACACATGCCACAATACTCACGTGGAAGCCTCTGGTGATACAGCCCCGCCGTGTCAACGGAGTCTAAGGCCGGATACGGTTGAGCACCTCCCCAGCAAACACTCCTTTCCACCCTTATCTTCGATCTATCTAGTTAGCCCAGACTAACGTTCACCTAGAATAGTAAGGTCCTCCAACCCGATTGGTTAGCAATGTCGGGGAAATAAAGAGCTGGTTGTTTGGATTACGGGAAAGCTCGTTCGCTAGTGACGAAAACAAAAACTGCTCTAATAATCTCTTAGTAACGCAGTATCTCATCAGCTAGAACATTGCAGTGATACGTACCAAATCATATTAGGAGAAGACCACCGACTCTTGTCAATCGTTAACCCAAGGCGATGCTGTAGCAAAACATTACAAAAAGCAACTAGCCATTCAAACTTATATGCGTGATTTGACTCGGCTCTTAACTATGATATCAGATGCCATTAAAGCAATCTCTTGAAGCTTGTGATTGAGTCAGTACTAATCGAGTCAAATATTGAAGTTGTGATTCATATTGTGTAGGAGTAATACATGTAGGTACCTTGGTAGGTAGAGCAACGTGTAGACCCGTATGCTTCGAAGTAACACATAATACATACTAGTCGTGACAGCCATACCTCACACAATTACGGATGGACAACATGAAAGTCAAAGGCGGATGAGTCTTGTTAATTGTTAGGGGTCTACTACCTACCTACTAGGTACCTAGTCTACGAGTGGACTTTAATTCATAGGGAAATGCCGTATTTCGGGAATCAAGAGTGGGTGAGGTAATCGGGAGTCTAGAAGAAAATATGAAAAGAACCCAACGAGCTGCTGTCCTGCCTGACGTCACCCGCCGGCAATGCTAGTGACGCGGCCACCCTGTAAATCTTTATGAGGTATGCCAATACCGACATACGTACCCAGTGCTGCTGGAGATGATCGGTAAGCTTGAAAATACGTAACCCACCTACATAGGTAGTACTTAAAGTTACAGGATATCTGTACTATTTTCCTTCATCATCTCTTATACGAGGTTTGGTTTTATCGTCTTCAGTAGTGGGTAGGAACCTATCTTAATTAGTACCTAGTTGGTGTTGAAGATTGGGGCTCAGTTTAGATCCCTCTAGCCCATGCGCTAGCGAATCTGTCGTCCTGGGCTAACTAACACTTCTGCCCTAAGGCTGGCCCTATTAGCCGCTATATGTGGAGATTTCTAGGTACATAGATATTATCGGTCGGGTACCTAGCGTCTGTCTTTTGCCCAGGCGACTACCGCCAAAGCTCGTATTGAGTTTTAACATTAGAGAAAATGATCTCGAGTATATATGCAAAACTTGGGTGATCAATAACGGTAACAGGATGGCGGGTTGGTTAGCCCTGATATTACTTTGTTGGTTAGGAGGAGGTTGTTATAATGACACTAAGTAAGTTCTCATTTGGTCGGTGTCATTAGTGTCATTCTTTACCATCACATGATATCTATAAACCCGCGTTGTGCTACCCATCTCATACTTATACGCCAGCATAGCGGTACCTATGACACCTGCGGATGGATGCAGAAATTGAATTGAACAGCTCGTTGAAGAATAACATTGATAAGTTGCCAATCAAGACAGATAAACGTCCGTAAAGGGAACCGTTGCTTCACGGTCATATGTGACTTGCAGGCAAATGTAACAAAGCATTGGTACTCCCTATGGTGCGTACACTACCTTCTGTATCGCACAAACAAACGTGCGCTACAATAGGTATAATATAAGGGACAGTACCTAGGCCGGGGCTCGCTATAGCATTCAGCAGCAACTGTAAGTGGCTAGCCACAAAATAGGTAGGTGCTCGGGTACCTCCTGCTGGTGCCTCTGAGTAGCCACTGATTGGTAGGCCCCGCGACAAATACATCATCGCCTCGCCTTCTGCCCGCCCGATGAAGTACCTAACCCCTCAGGCCTTCCTACTCTTAATGCCCTACCGTACGCCCCTAACCTTGATAGTACTTACCCAATCCATTCATTTGCATCAGATTAGATACCTAGATGTATGGCGTGCAGTAGCGAAAACGAAACTTAGTATACCTACTCCTAGTTATACTCCTATTATTCCAACTGCTGTGTTGTGTGCAACCACCTCTCGTCTCTTCAAATCCCAAGAGATATCCAAGCCTATTCAGACCAACTACCTAGTTAGATAAAGATCCAGTCGGAACCGAGCGCTCTACTAGTAACCCAATTTCTTCATTGTTTGTGAACTTGACGCCGGTGTTTTTTTTTAATTTACATTGGGGCATCAAGCCATCATTTTAACAACTCCATCTCCGATCACCAGTCACTTAGTCACCTGCCATCCGTCATCCGTCATCGCCAGCGAACCGTAGGTAGAGCCCCCCGGACCCCCCGCCTCGCCAATCCAAAGAGACCCCAACCAACACGACACCCGCCTGCCTGCTTACAGAATACATGCCTACAATCCTCATATCGCTTTGCCCACCAGACCGAACCAGCCCAGCCTGATCGATCCTATCATTAAAACTACCTACTCCAAACTCCTCGGTCCCGTTCAATATTAACAACAATCGCAATAACAACAGCAGCAGCATCATCATCATCATCGAAGTCAAGAACAAAACAACATCAGCAGTAGAAACGGAAATAGAAACAGAACCAGAACCAGCAGCAACGACGGCAGCATCGCCCATGCCTGCGATTCCCTCTGATCCAATATAGTTGTTCGCAGCCCAGTCGTTGCTTCTCGCCTCAATTCAGCATCTGCTTCATTCCAATTCGAGACGTCTCATCCCTAATCCAGGATGGCGCGCCCTCCGGCTCCTGCACTCGATGTCATCGCCGCTCGCACTTCGGCTGGTGCTGCTGCTGCCACCAGCACCAGCACTAGCACTACTAACAACGCTGCCGCTGTAAACTCTACCACCGCTTCGAACTCCGGCCGACTGCCCGTTCCCCCTATCACCTCCGAAGATTCGCGAGACTCGAGATCCTCGTCGTCTACAAACTCGCCCGCCCCCGCCGACAATGAAGAGTCTGATTTCTTCCTCGCGAACAACGACTCCCAATCCTCCCTCGGCGTCATGCCCAACCTCCAGGACATGCAGGTCACCGACCAGGAGTGCTTGCCCACCGTTGCTGCGCTACCCAGCGAGATCCTCATCAGCATCTTCTCGCGCATCAGCGACCCCAAGGAACTCCTCAACTGCATGCTGACCTGCAAGAGATGGGCGCGGAACGTCGTTGAAATCCTCTGGCACCGGCCCTCCTGCACCACCTGGGAAAAGCACAAGGCCATTTGCGCAACCCTCAGCCTCGAGCGGCCCTTCTTCACCTACACCGATTTCATCAAGCGGCTAAATCTCGCCGCCCTGGCCGACGGCGTCAACGACGGCAGCGTAACCCCCCTGGCTGTATGTACCCGTGTCGAGCGCCTGACCTTGACGAACTGCCACAACCTGACGGATGGGGGCCTGACGCCCCTCGTTCAGAGCAGTCAGCATCTGTTGGCCCTAGACTTATCGGGCGACAACAACATCACCGAGACCTCTATCTTCGCCATCGCCGATAACTGCCGCAAGCTGCAGGGCCTGAATATCTCTGGTTGTAGACAGGTTTCGAACGACAGTCTCGTTAGACTCGCCCACAGTTGTCGGTTTATCAAACGCGTATGTTTTGACCCTTTTTGCTTTCTCCGCATCCCCCCTTACTTTCTGTCACTTTCTATCGCAGTACGGACTTGCGAATAGCATAATAGGAGCTGACTTAGCGAGCGTAATCAATGCAGATCAAATTAAACGATTGCAATCAAGTCAATGATACTGCTGTGCTCGCATTTACGAACCACTGCCCTAATATCCTCGAGATCGACCTTCACCAGTGTACAAATATCGGCAACGAACCTGTCTCGGCCCTCCTCGCCAAGGAACAGTCCTTGCGTGAGCTGCGGCTCGCGAGCTGCGAACTCATCGATGACGGTGCTTTCCTTGCTCTCCCGCCATTCAGAACCTACGAGAACTTACGCATACTCGATCTTACGTCTTGCTCACGCCTTACAGACCGGGCTGTCGAGAAGATCATCGACGTCGCCCCGCGCCTACGAAACCTCGTTCTCGCCAAGTGCAGCAACATCACTGATGTGGCTGTTCATGCTATTGCGAAATTACAAAAGAATTTGCACTATGTGCATCTCGGACACTGCCGCCACATCACCGACGATGCCGTAAAGCGCTTGGTTCGCAGCTGCAACCGTATCCGATACATTGATCTAGGCTGCTGTATAAACCTGACCGACGAGTCCGTCACACTCCTTGCTGGCCTCCCCAAGCTCAAGAGAATCGGACTGGTGAAATGCGCCAGTATCACGGATAAGAGCATGTATGCACTAGCATCGGCCAATGACCATCGCTCGCAGTATCGAAGCACAGCAAATCACCCAGGCCACGATGTCCGCGCCCCCAGCCTGGAACGTGTCCATCTGAGCTACTGCACCAATCTAACGCTACCGGTAAGGTTTATGCCCAGTACGGATTTATCAAGACATGTTGGAACTAATCATCTTGACAGAGCATAATCAAGCTTCTGAATTGCTGTCCCAAATTAACCCATTTGAGTCTGACCGGTGTGCCTGCATTCCTTCGCGATGATTTAGATAGGTTCTGTCGCGAAGCCCCTCCAGGTATGGTTTCTTGGGCCCTTTAGTTTCCCACCCGTGCTCACGTTGTCACAGACTTCACCGAGCACCAACGAGCAGTATTCTGTGTATTTTCCGGAACCGGCGTTGCCGGTCTAAGGCACCATCTCAACACCAGGGAGGAGTTTGCCGAGTACCGCGAAGGGCGGACGCAGCGACGACGAGCTGCAGTGGTGCCGGGTAATCATGCCAACCCAGGTCCTATACCGGACGCAGACGGCTTCGAAGATGGTCTTGAGGATGATGACATGGGTGATGGTAGTGACCTGATCGATTTCAATGCCGACTTGACCAATCTCGCCCATAACCCCGTACCTCCACCACCGGCCTTTCAAGCCGGCGCTATGCTAAATACGACAGCCGCACCATTACATATGCCAGCAAGTCTAAACGCAGCGATGCTAGGCGGCCAGGCAAATACCAATGGTCCTGCCGGTACTGGTCCCAGCACCGCTGGTGCAGGCCTTTTTAATAATCCAGCATCTCCGCCAGGCCCAAGTACGGCTTCCATGCAAGCTCACGTCGATAATAACGAGACGCAAGGACCATAGAAGTTCTTCAACTTAATTTGGTATAACCGTTTGCCGTTTGCTGCGATAGGAGCCACCAAATCCGGAGCAAAATTCCAAGCAGTGCTCGGTGATTATCGTAATACATTCCGCTATAGAACCTATCATTTTGGAGGCATTGCTACAGCGAATATAAGAGTGCACCGGAGCCACTTACCAGCTTCGCACCCCCCACAAACACTCAATATTCCAGTTGATAGTCTAGAGGGGCTTTACCGGGCTAAGAGCCATCTTGGGTGTAGACTTTGGGCGCGGTGATGGTAAGGAGGTACACATACGTCGACTCTCCGGACATTAACATGAAGCCCAAACCCTGCCAGTCTTACCCTGGCGCAGAAGGCTCTTGCGTTCGAAGATGTTCGTCTAGTCGCATAAATTGCGCGTCTTGGGTATGAGAAACATACCTAAGAGTACGAGAGTCTGGTGTTGGAAGCTTGTTGTCGTTGAAGAGTGCATGGATGGTAGTTGGTAATGGGCTTGTAGTTGCCAACAACTGGGAAGGCATCCCTTTTACTCAACCCCAGGATGGGGTGGGTATTTGCGAAGGAGACGAGGCGTGGCCGTACATGTCTAATTTCAAGAACGCGTAGATCGAATACCAATGAGCGCACTGAGGAATGTATTCTACAGTAGCCTTTTTGTTCAGGAGCAAAAGATCGAAGGACGTTACGAACAGCGTTGTGCTGTATGTCGGAAACGGGAATGACATGAATGAAGATTTTTGTTCATCTCCATTGATTCATAATTTCACTAGGACGGTGCCCACGACAGTACTGCCCGGCGAGAGCAGAGTAGTAGACCTAAAAAAATTTAATAACGATAATAGAACAGGCGTGTGAAAGCAGTAGTATCTTGCGAATGCTTAGTATTATAAAAGATTACCATTTATACCCAGTCGCCCGCATTACGACACGAATAATAACCACAGTTTACGACCTCACGACAGCAAGCTGGCCCCTAACGGGCACGTTGTGGTCGAGGCCGATCTGCGGAAACCCGTCGACCCTGACCCCCTGCCTGAAGAGCAGGCAATGCGACGAGCCGCCGAAGTGGAACATGCCGAGCTGCTCGCCCTTGGCGACGTGCTGGCCCGGGCGGACGGTGATCTCGCACGTGCTGACCTCGTCCATGCCGACGGCCACGAAGGCCATCAGCCCGATGGAAGGGTTGTCGGCCTGGATGAAGATGACGGCACGCGTGGCTAGGGCTGCTAAGTACGCCTGGGACTGCCGGAAGCCGTGGGCGTTGATCTCGTAGCGCTGGGGGTCGGAGGAGTTGAAGAGCGGCTCGCTGAAGTACGTCCCGCCCGCGACGGAGGCGCGCACGATACGCCCGCTGACTGGAGAATGCCAGCGGTGGTAGGATAATGCGGACAGGAAGGCTTGGTACACGGTGCCGTTCCCGAAGTGTGTGGATAAAGGGTCGTGGGCCAGGATGTCGATTATCGAGTACGGTTGTGATTTGATCCAGAACTTGGCACGCAGGGACGCGCCGCGGGATAGGGCGTAGGGGGTCGATTCACATGCGTTCGCGATTATGGAGTCGTCGGCTGGTGAGGCGACGGGGCGGACGTTGGGGCGGAGTTGGCGGGTGAAGAAATCTGGGGGGTGTTAGGTTGGGATGCTGAGAGGACGTTTCTTGGATTTAAGGGGGAGTTTAGAAGATCGAGGAATAGTGATGAAAGTAAGCAAGACTTACTGTCCCACGATGTATAGCCATAATGTTTCGCGTTCGGATCGCAGACGTACATGTCCTCGAAGCTATGGCTTGTCTTGAGCGGCGCGTTGGCCACTTCCATGAGGTCCTTCTTGCCGTGCTGCGAGAACCAACCTGTTCCGTCCGTGGTGAGGACCTCGGCAGACTTGGGCGACTAGAAAATGTGATGTTAGTGCGTACGTCTAGGGGGGGACGGGGGTGATGTTGACGTAGCAAGACGTCTGAGGAGATAACTTGCCTGTAAGAATTTCCCCCATTCATTCAGGATTTTCTTCATCATCTTGTTCACGTCTGGGTCAAGGAAAGCTACATGACCGCTAGTAGTTCGTTAGTATATATAGACATGCCGTCGGATTATGTACACATGTAGTTCGTTTCTCGGGGGATAATTCCTTCCTCTCCTTTTCTTCCCTTATATAAGAGAGATGAGAAAGAGGGAGCTTACCTCGGCGTCGCCATGACATAGTCAAAGACAGACACCATAGGCACGCCGACCATGCCAACGCCAAACGCCGTCTCGTTCCACTGCGGCGCCTGAGTGAAGATGCGGTTTAGGACGGCGAGCATGTGCTTGTAATCGCGGATCTGCCTTTTGCCGGTTGGGTCATTGTAGTACGGCTTCTTCAGCGGCACCTCGTCCCACATCTCGTCGAAGTACATGTAGATGCGCGAGTTCGACTCGATCAGCTCCTGGAATTCCTGCAGCACGGGAATCAGCTGCTGCGGTGGGTGACTGTCTACATGTGCGATGTGCTTGGCCATCCAGTCGTGTTGTAAGCGGTGATCATTCGGAAGCCAGGAGCCGAGACTGGTAGGTGTTAGTTATAGTGATAGGATGTGTTGTTTAGGTTGTCTTACTGGCGCATTCTGCTTTCTTCGGGGATATCAACCCCGTTGCCATGTTGGTAGACCATTTCAACTATACCGTGTTGTTGGCGATAGTTGTGCTAGAGTCACTAGCTTCCTACTTGTGTTCGTCCCGAGATCCAAGAGAGGTGGATCTACCAAGGCTTCTAGACGCGAGATTATAATGCAAAGAACGAAGCAGGCCGCGATTACGATGGGGCGAGACCTAGCAAGAGCGGAATAATCAATATAGAACAGAGTTCGTGATCTCGACTTGTGATGTAATCATTACCGCTCGACAGAAGTGCGCTCAGTAAGATGCCCAAGACCTTAGACGATTAAGACTATTAGCTGCAAGAATAGATACAGAAATCACAGCATATTATATTTCTGTAAAAATTTATACCCATTTTCACTAGATTATGTGTTATAAGCGTATCTTAGGCAGAATGCCTCAGTATTCTAAGAAAAAAGGCCCAAATATCCCATAATGCATTGCTTTAGAGTGAATCCTTCAAATAGAATTTGTCATCAGCCCATAGAACGAACGACCCTAAACAATCACAAGGCAGTCAAAAATGCCGTTTGCCATACCACTTACTTCCTCCTTGAGTGATAGGCTATTCTTCTGATGAGCAATACCGGTGTTGGGCATATACTCGTCTCGTCATACAGCCTCCAGGAACCCGCATGAATACGAGCTCCAGTAGCTGTTTTCATTACCATTAGAAAACGTCATTTTGACTCTCGGTATACATTGGCTGCGATGTAACCTAGGTCGAATTCGTATCCCGCTAACCAAAGAAAGCAACATCTTACGCCAGGAGAAACCATGCTTGGTATTACCGCAAACCCCTTTTCGACAAGACGGCCGCCCATCCCCCAAGATGCAAGGAAATCAAATGTCGGGCTGTCTTATCATACTGGCCGTTCCCAGTCCACGCTCTCAAGCCACTGCACAAAGTCGCTGTCGTGACCAAGGAATGGCACTTCGATACCCCAGTTCGCCTCTCCCATTTGGAAGTCAAACGGATCAGGCAAAGGCCACTCTTGGTGAGGAATCGTTTCTCCCGGAAAGGCATTCATGTCCATACCCTCATGAGCTAGCGCTTGGTGATGTTGCTCATATTGCATATGGGGTGCAGTAGGCCGTTCCTGTACGTTGGGAGGGCTCAGGATCTTGTCGAGAATATGCGTGACGACCTTGCGCCCCTGATCGCATACAGTGAATGACCCGTCAGATGGATCAACATCCCCAAGCCTGGCTGCAAAGACGGACAAGTCCTGAATCGTCCGACTTCTCGGCAAGAGTGGGTTCTTTGGGTAGTTGGGCATCTGCTCCTGTTTTAATAGCTCTACCGCTATCACAGCGGCGCTTCGCAGACCCTGGATGGCGAGCAGCGCGGATACGTCGGTCTGCAGTATCGATGCCAGGTCATGGCGCTTGCTGATTTGCAGAATATCCTGGAAGAGGGAGCTTGCTACCTCGACTAGCTTATCCCCGCTGGCCCCGGCCTTACGAATCAACACTCGCTGTAAGAGGAGCTCATTCGCCCGGAAGCCTTGACTAATGGAGGCCTTGAACAGTGTCTCGAGGGGGCGCTTCCTTTTTGACCCGCTGTCACTATAGTCCCATGAGTCATCGGTAAGGGTCCGGATGAAAAGTGGTATACTCTCCCAGTACTCGTCGCTCTTTTTATGAAACTCCTCAGCGCGACGGAGGATCTCTTCCCGGCTATATCGTCCTAGGGCCAGATCGAGAACGTCCTCTCGCATAGGGGCGATTCCTAACCAAGTTTTCATCCATGTAGCACGAGAAACCTTACCAGTAGCACCAAACCCCTTTTCGTCAAATGTTGATACAATACGCGCAATCTCGTCTTCACTAGCAATGAGGTAGGCATCCGGTATGTCCATTGGAGGAATGAGATTGCAGTACCGATATGACAATCTGGGTGGCCGGCCAAGGTAGGAGGCGATACTCACCTCGGAAGAGTATGCTTGACCCACGATGCGCGTGCGTATCTGTTCGAGGAAGAATGGTATGCGCGGCTTGCCTTGCTTGACATTGATGTGTAGGCCCATGGCTACGACGGCGTTGACAAATTCGCCGGTTTCGCTATACACAGCATAGCTTCCATCCCCTTTAATCGCAGTCGTCAAGCATGTGTTCTCCAGGAGCAGCCAGACTAACAAGTCGTCCAACGCTTCGCAGTCACGACAAAAGCTAAGGCATGTGGAGGCGATTTCACTCATCTTCCTGGCAAGCACGGGTTTTGATACGTTGTGCTGCGAAAGCAAAAGATCCGACCGACTCAGTGTTGAGGCACATTGTCCTATGATGGCGGCAATGAGGCCGATGACTTCCCATCGGATGTTCATCCCCGTCGCCTGCATCGCCCACTCCTTGTAGTCCATATCCTCCCTCACAGCTACGGATGTCAGCGTATTGCGCCACAACAGCTCCGATAGACGGCGCAGTTTCTCGGGATTCCCTTTCCTGAGCGTGTCCCCGTGGTTCGGCCATAGCTTCAACAGCCATTGCTTCATGATGGGCTCAATACACACATTGCTAACACCCTCTCCAATGTCAAAGGAGCGATTGATGAAATCGTGAACCAGACTCGAATCTTTCAGGAAATAGAGCATCTGCGTGCCCCGGACGATCTGATCATTGGAGATGGTGAGCCGTGGGAGCTTGGGCCCCTCCAGCTCCGCCAGCTCCGTAGACATGACACCGAGCTTACTGAGATTCTCCGAGAAGATGCACATAAAATTGGTGGTCCCGAAAAAGCCCGGATTCACCCGCCCGGGTTCGCCTTCGTACTGATGCGAGGACGGAGGCGGCGCCGAGGCAGCTCGATTCAGCTTTGCCGGCGCTGACAGCGGTGCCTCTTGGTAATTGAGCTGCGACACCCTAAAGCTATGATATCCAGATTGAATTGGGGAACCAGGCTCAGATGATTCAATGGTAGGCAGCAGTAAAGGGGACGCCTCTTCGTTGACGGTGGTAGCGGGAGTTGGGGGCGCTCTCTCCGCTGTCTGACGCTTCTATACAATCGTTATCAACGAGTTTTGAAATGAATCCCGGGCGTTCTCTCAACGTGGCGTGAACGGGGTGGTCGTTTTCGGCGGAACTGGAGGAGATCTCATCCATTTCGCTCCGTTTCCAAAGGAATGGCCCCCTCATTTTTCTAGAGATTTTTGAAGCCACTTACTCTGGTCAGCGGGTTCGGATGATACACGCACTTCTCCTCGCATCTTCTCTTCACGCACCGACTGCACACTGGAACTACATGATCACACCTGAGCTTGCTCTTCCTGTACACGTCAGTGTCAATGACGATAAGGTCCTAGATAGCAGCAGGCAAACAGAAGCCATCGTCATCGTACCTGCAGGGCTCGCAGGATTGCAGTTTTCCATTGCGCCTATATTTGCCATTGAGAACCCGCTGCGATGGGCTGCTCCGCAAATCAACTATCTGTCCGCCAGCCTGAAGACTCATCATTCAAGGCTAGAGATGCAGTGTGTGATACGCCAAGACACATGGAGGAGTCGCGTTTCTGGCTGCCTAAGGCACGACCGGGGTGGGTGGATGTAGGCGGGTGAGTCAAATGAGAGAATATAAGGGTTGGCATGCGAGGTACGACGGTATTCTGCCATTTTAGAGGAGTGTTGCTTCGGCGAAGACCGTGGGTGAGTCGTCGCATTTTATTGTAGCCTGCTAAGAACTCCGCTTATGGCTCATCATGGTTCATAGCTTGATGTGACAAGGGGGACCGCGAGTGGAGATCTAAAGCTCGAACTCCGACGATTCTGACGCTGTGACTGGTGCGTGCAAAGGCCTCGGAGTTCGGTATTCTTCCGCAAGAGGACAAGTACGAGTACGCACTAGCTAACGACGCTAAATTACCATGTCTCTGGTTCTGGGATCAAAGCACGTAACCGTCGACGCAAAGCCTGATCACTTGTCTTTGAGGATAAGCGCCAACAATGCAAGTCAACGACGAGTGACGCGTAGGGCGGTCGGAGTAGAGTGACGTCTCCAGATTAAAACTTTTCGGGAATTTGTTTGGCGTTGTTGGTAAGAAATTATGAGTATATAGGTAACAAGATTCCAGAGCCTAAGAAGCATTAGAATTCCTACTCAGTACCCAAGCATCAACACCACAACAACAGCAAGCACTCATACCATATTCTATCATAAACATAAATACAAGCACAGCAAACGAGAACCTACTCAGTTACATTTGAAACACAATTCAGTCGATAAAACAAGCCAAGATGCCTGCACAATCCTCCACTACCTTCTCTTCGTCCTCAAAGACCTCTACCAAGCCAGTGACCGGCGAATACCGAGATTCTTCTTCAGTATACTCCTACGACCCTAAGGCGGAGAGCGCGCGACGACAAAGGAACAAGGACGAGGAGGCCAAGCGTCTCATGCAAAGTAAGCCGCCCTCGGGATTTTACGGCTGCTGGTAGTCGAAAATTGCCTCGCTAACTGAAAAGCAAATAGCCGCCTACAAGAACTCTATCAAAATGAATATCTAAAATCCTTCGGCTCGTGCTTACACACATGATTGCACGTATGATTGGGTCGGTCTATTTCCTCCAGAAGACCTTCCCACGGATGTGAGGCGTATTATGCTCAGGGTTACAATGGCAACGGAACAACCGCTCCAGGCCGGGGAAGGTGTTGGGGGCGTAACTATTGTTGGGTCTGGATGCTTTGAATTGGGATACATCTGATCCTGTTATTTATTATTGTTATTTTAGTGGCAAATTTTCTTCAGCTTTAATCAATACTCTAAACATACCGCATGGCGAACTCCAGCATAATCAAGTAATTAGTAAGCAAACAGTGATACGGCAGAGATTTATATAATAACAGCTAATAGAAGCTTATTGCGCATACTGGCTCCCTAGCAATGAATTGATAAGTAGCAAGTCGCTAGTAGGTAGTATAATATGGGGGTAAGACTTTAGTATCACTGGTTCATGAGCCCTATATTGACCGTCCTAATAGATAGGGGAGAAGCTGTTTCTTATTAATCAATACTCAGGGGCCCGCCAACCACCTTCCGGCGATACTTTGTTTTTAATAGCTATTGATTTCTTAACCTCGCCTAGGAGATGTCCAATTCTACAGAAGTATGCTCCGAGTCAGTATATCATCGCAAAGCTAGACCATTATTTCAACCTGACCGAGCTATGCCTCTATAGCACTCGTACATATGCAAAGGAGTCTCACTACTTCCTTTGAAAGAGCATGTTTGCTTCGATGAACACGACGGAGATTGCTACAGCTCGGGCACAGCCTATTTCTTGGTATTGTACCTGATTAGGTATTGTGAGCTATACGCCTCCGGCATGCAGGTGGCCGACATATGCACTACGCCTAGTGTCTGCATGGATGTAGTCGCCATAAATCAAGTCTAGTAACGATGGATTATTAATGCAAATCCCTCAGCTAATGTATGACTACAATGTGGAACTACCCCATGGGAAAGGGGTCTACTAATGACTAGACTATTACGCAAAATTATATGACATCGATTTGATTCATTGCTAGAGTCGTTGGGTGGATATCCCTAAAGCCGCTAAGGGTATAAATGCCAAGGGCTTGCGTCAACTTTAGCTCAACATGTCAAATTCGGTCCCGGACTTAATCCTCTCGATGCCGAATTAGCATCTATTTATAATACGCAAACAATTATCCTTAACTTCTCAAAATAATCTTCTGAAGTGCTTCGTTGAAGTTCAATTTATTAAAGGTAAACCGGCGGGCTCTAATAAAAGCGATATAAAGTCATATAGCAGATCGTGTCATAAAGAGCAGGAGCCATACAAAACAACGGCTTGAAGCGATCAACAGTCACAGAGTGAGCACCGACTAATTCGGTAGCTCAAAGCCGCTAGTAATCAATTACTTCGAGAGTCACCGAGCAGTGCGTCGAATATATGCGCTAAAGGATAAATTGATGCTGAAGACGCGATTCACAGTACATATTATAGAATTGATATCATATCGGAAGGTTAGAGGGATCAGTGTCTTTTTGCAAATGAAACTCAATTATCACAACTATATACAGTTGTCTAAAGGGGGTATTCTAATGAAGTGCATGTAAAGATATCCAATTCCAAAATGTGAGAATACTTCGTCGAGTTCCTCGAAGGCCTAGCGCCCACCTGGCAACCGCCACTCGTGGAGTTTCCTTACTTTTTCTCATCTCGGTTTTCTTGGGTCTCTCGGCGGCGGGCCGACCCTTGATGATAGAGAGGCTCAAGTTGGGCTGATCGTTGGAACAGCACCCAGCGCTTGACCCACCACGGGACTACCTTAGTCACTTGGTAGCTTACGAACTTGTTGGTAGGGACGGCAAAGACATAGTCCAGCTCCTCAAGTGTGCGCTGCTTCGTCTCGGGCACCAGGAAGAAGATCATGAAGAATGCGAGAACGTTGAAGCCGGCGTACAAGCCGAACGCACCGACTGTGCCGAGACGGGAAAGGATGAAGGGGAACGTAATACCCAGGACAGCAGCCCAACCCAGGCAAGTAGCGACAGCGAAGCCCATACCAACCTCACGGTGAGAGAGGGGGAAGACTTCGGCCGAGTAAGTGAAAGGCACGGGACCTTCACCGGGCGAGTAGAAAGCGGCGAACAGGTAGATGAACAAAGCCACGAGGCCAAGTCGCGCTGGGTTGCCCATGGGGATCAAAGTGGAGAGGCCAGCCGCAAGCAGGGTCCAAGTCATCTGGGGGAATGTGAACAAGAGCAGAGATCGACGGCCAAACGTATCGATCGTCCAGAAGGCCGGGAAGGCAAAAAGCCAGTTGACGGCACCAAATCCGAACGATGCAAGCAGGGCCTGGAACTGAGTGAAACTAGCTTCCTCGAAGACAGTCGAAGAGTAGAAGGCGATGATGTTGATACCGCAGAGCTGCTGAGCAATCATGACAGTGAAAGCGGCGTACGTAGCGCGGCGGACCCGAGGAATAGTAAATAACTGGACGAACCGGGTGACGTAGTTGCTCTTGCTCAAGATTTCGTTCTCAATGTTCAGCTGAGCGTGAATAGAGTACATATCACGGGCGACCTGGATAGGGTGGTGTCGCAAAACTATTAAGGAATCCCACGCCTTGGCATAACGGTTCTTCTTCATCAACCATCTCGGGCTTTCAGGGCAGAAGTAGATGAGGACGAGCAGAGGGACAGCAGGGATGAAGGGAGCACCCAACATCAACCGCCAGTTGATGGGACTGTAGTAGACAGCAAGGTTAATAGCGGTACCCAGGAAGATACCGAAAGCAGTCCACATCTGCCAGGACATGACCAAAGCACCTCGGACGGCAGCAGGGGCGTTTTCAGCAGCGAAGATAGGAACTAACAGCTGGAATTAGTCGAACTGCTACTGAAAGGGGGGGTAAGCGAATACAAACCTGTCGCGGCCTTGAGACCCATGCCAATGCCCATGAGGAGACGGTTGGTGAGCTGCTGAGCGTACGTGTGGGAGAAAGCAGAACCAATGACGGGCCAGATACAGAAGTGCGCGGCCAGAAAGATGGTACCTCGGCGGCCAATCCAGTTGTTGAAAGGGTCAGAGAGCCAGCAACCGATGACAGCACAGCCGATATACGGCCCAGCATTAATCAGACCAACCAGCTAATGAACAAATTAGTATCAGAATGAATGACGCATCGGGACTAAAAGCAGTCTGTAGCTCCCAAACATACAATCTTGTCTCTAGTGCTGTCCGAATCAATACCGTAGTAAGCGGGGAAGAACAAAGTAGCACCGTTTGATCCGGTCTGATCCCAACCTTGAACGGCGGCGCCAATGGAGCAGGTGATGATTGTGAGATAGAGCTTCCAAGGGAGTCGCCATTTGTGTAAGATCTCCTTTTGAAGGACAGCGATTTCGGTTTCGTTCAGAGCCTCTGGCCCATCAATGTCTTCGAAATTGGCAGGATTCTGGGCAACTAGTGCACCTTTACGGAAGTATTCTACGTGTTCCTGGAGTCCTTTCTCTTGCACAAAGGCCTCAACATCCCGCATGAGTTGATCGCGCGGAATACCTTCCAAAGGGTTTATGATCCTGTTGTTACGTCGCGTTAGATCAACCTGTGCTAGCCAGAAAAAGCGAGAGCGGGGAAGATGTTGTGCTACGGAAAGGCCCGCAAACATGAGCGAATGTAAGTGACTTACTTGGCTTGCAGGTTGGTGTTGAGGTTGACATGCTCGCTCACGTCGAGGCCCTGTTCCAACTTCTCATCGTTGGCGACGCCCTTGGGCGGCTCGATGCTGTAGATGTGGTCAGCTATTTCATTTCACATCATGTTTACTTCAGCAGACCTCCGCTTCAGAACTTACCTGTGCTTCTCTATGTCCGACATCTTGGCGCTTATGATTACCACAGAAGCAGGTGAGACAGTAGATGCCAAAGCCTCACGCTCAACAACGTACTGGCGAGAAAACAAAGGCCAGGGCACATGTTGGATGGGAACGCGCGCGGATCGACCAGCCTTATATGTAGATCGAGTAGTCAAAGCGAACAAGGGCTCGCACAGCAGTGAAGGTCCCCACTAACACAATAAGCAGGAGAACACCCCGGATTCTATCTCTGATCGTCATCCGCATCCACCCTCCAGAGCCCACAATTCGTTGACAAACATGCTGCAATACCTACTGGATATTGGTTGGTGCCGCGCTAATCCTGCCAAGGTCAGGCCTGCAGTTACAATGGTCAGGATATGGTCTGGGTAGGTATCTTGCATGGAGATACTGTAGGTAATCTGTACACAATACAGCTGTACATACATAACCGAGTCGATAGTTATACCCAGTCGGCCAAGGTGCGTCGCACGGAGGAAAAGCCTAGGTAGAAGGCCGCCACCCTGCTCTCCCACCAAGTAGGAATATACAGTACATACTATGTAAATTGATAGCTACATGAATACATATATGGTAGACCCTAACTCTTGTACTACGTCGCTTGTCATCTTCGGCAGCGAGATTATCTATGGCTGCTGGGGATAGACAGATCAAAGTCGCCCTACTCTGACTAACTACTTACATAGAGCGCAAGATTCCATCGTTGGATCTAGATCGCGTGATCTTAGGGATCTAGACACAGTATAAGCGCAATACTGTGCAGCCCAAGTATATTCCCGGTATTGTCCGCCGCTAGATGCTTAGCAAGGGCGCCTAACGATGGCAAAAACTACAGTACCGTAACGTAGTATGGATAGTGACTACTTTACGAGCCGGTGGCTACGGCATCGTAGTGAAGTTGCGGCTCTGTCCGCTGACCTTTCCCTTGGCCGCTTCTGGATGAGGAGGAGGCCTTCGTAGGTTCCCCCTCACGAGAGCCCATGGTCGTGCGGAGTGAGTGCCGGGGCCATCACCTTTTCGGATTGCAGGGCGGCTGAAAATTTGCGCCTCTCGTGCCGTAGTCAAATTCGCCGCATGAGGTTCTCTTCACAATGCGTAATACATAGCAACACGTGATACTATCTCGGCGCCCCCTTGGCCTTTGTACTTAGCATCAAAGGATGACGGACGACAAGCCGCGGGGAAGCGAAAAGCTGGAGTTACGAATCCCACAACTTCTACCCACACGTCATCCCCAGTTCCAAGATGAACGCCGTGAGCGTGTACTTTGTAGAAGTGACGCGGTTTTTGCCCATAACACCCTCGGCTACGCCGAGTCTCCAGATCTTGGCCCTAGGGATTCCATTTGTGCGCCCCTCCGCCCCGGTATTTGGTACATGGTTACTGTGTGGATCATCTGAGCAGGAGAATCCTTCCGCCAAGTTGGAACCCAACGGTTGCCATTGACTCGAAAACTTTCGACCAAGGCGCCGAGATGCACTAGATAATGCTATTACGCATAGGTGAGCATTGGCGTCCGTACTGGAGGTGGACAAAGCCCTGGATGCCCGAGTTCTTCAAAGAGCAACCCAGCTCTGCCCAGCTCGCCCAGCTTTGCGGATCTCGGCACCTCTCTCCTCAGCTCGGTAACTGTAGCACTCAAGAAAGATTGGGTAGCAGCATGGACTCCGCTTTCCAACGGTCTCTGAGCAATGCGACTGGCTGTTCTCCATAGTGTTTCATTAGGAACAGCCGGTCCCGTCTCCACATACGCTACGGATATACATGGGAGCGATCATCGACACTAGCGGTGAACACCTCCAGGCTACTGTTAGCGAGTTACGTTCAAAAGTCGTCGATATAGATACACAATTGGATGATCTGGCTCCGTGCTTATCAGCAAACGGTATCATGGTATGTTCTCCTCTTGGCCTACGGCACCGGTCTGTGGTGCCAAGGGCGGGGAAATGCTATCAAGTATACTCGCATATCAGACCATCACATGCATCAGCAGCTAGAATACATATACATAGTAGTAAGGCGTTGGTTACCTACCACAAAGTCCTTTAGACAAAAAACACCAATTCAATTCGAGAAAATTCCAGGAAGGATTTGGGAGTATTCCTTTAATCACAATTATAATGAACCACGCAACACATTATGAACCTTTTACGCAATCGCGACCAAAAAATCACTTAACAGAGCAAGGTAGGCACAGTATACGACAGACTGTATTTCTAGTACTAACGCCTCTAGCGCACATTAGCACTCTGGAGGAAGCACCTATGTCGTCAGTGGCGCCAGGTTCCCCTTTTGTTCCCCTCACGATCAGGTTCTCCATGCGGAGAGAGTGTCTGGAGGACAACTACACTATACTATATGGAGTAATAAATTGGAGACCTCGCATGGCAGAGGTTTCTAATCTCAAATATGCCCTAGCGCCTCCAACTCATTAGTTCACCATGACAGTCTAGCAACTACTGTAGGTACAGAATGGATTGTCTAAAAATTCTATATGTCTAAGGTCTCAATGTTGGCAGACTCTGAAAGCGACGTTTATGTACATAGTTTATTCCTCATGAAACTATTCTGTACTAACTACATTTGTATCACAGTCTACGAGTAAGAAGGTCTCTAGCCAAGCTTGTAGTGTTTCTACAACACCCTTGCAGTATATTATACTTTCTACAGTACCAAATATAATCCACACTATCTTAGACCGTAATCCCGGCGTAGTCTCGGCGGTTGCTTCTAGCTTGTGGGGAGTCACTTGTCGGTATGCTTCATTAGGCTGCCCTGTGGGATATCGATTTGCCTTGGCCAATTCCTCATAAGAGTTTACATCTTACGGTGCGACATTCGCAATTCCGATGGATAGGTTTCGATAACAGCCTCCAAAGTCGTCGTTGCTACCCACCACCACCAGAAATCAATCACCAACTTCCCGTCCAGGCCCTATGTAGGGACCTGCCCTGTCCTACATACATATGTATGTACAGAACTGTGTAGAGCCATGCGAAATGGAGGGTACGCAAATGCAGGCCGTCGGATCAGATCCTCGTGTAAGTATAAGATCAACAATTACATGCGGGTTTCCATATGTACTAAGGCATGCCGCACTAGCTCAATGGTGTACAGATAATTAACTATCTCCGTTCGTAAAGCCACATGGTGCTCGAGTTACCCGCTCGAGGCATGATGGGCATTAGTGCGTACCGTAGGATCCCGTTCTGATTATACAGTTGCAGAAATCATGTGCTTTTTTCTCAGAACGGGTTAGTTCTCTCGTTATAACTGGAGAAGTCCTTGTTATTAGCCCAGCTATGGCTCCTCTGCTTCACAGTATTACGCTACAGTCTACGTGTACCATATACACACCCAATCTCGTTGCATACCGTATTGTAACACAATGGGTGCCACAACCAGGATACCATCCTTTAGTCGTGGTACACCACCCGGCCGTTTGGGCTCATCCACTGCAGTAGCTTGAATGGTCTTGAGGGAAGACGGGGAAACGTGTTTAGGTGTGATCATCCAGGGTCCGTGAGGGGCAAGGTTGAATCGATTCCTGAATTAATCTTTCATACATGTCTATAACCCATGCTATTGTGCGGCCAGGTAGGGTTGGTGTAGATCTAGAAGACCCTTCAGCCCCTAAATCCGGTTGCAGAAGTGAAATTCTCAATTGTGATAACTATTCTTAGTACATTGGAAATTAATCACCCTGTACTTAGATACCTAACTATTATGATTATCTGATGCTGCTACTCCGCATGCAAGCTACCTACACACATCTTTTCACAGGCTAATAGCTATTTTCCTTGTCTAAACCGACATTTCAAATTTTCACACCAAATTTAATAAAAACGGCAAGCATCAACTATAAAGTAATAATGTAACACATGCTAGCAATTGCCGCAATAAAGCCTAGCTAATCACAGCAAAAGTTATTAAACTCTGTAACGATGTTTAGGCCATCATTTCTCCAGTGGTACTCATGACCTATAGTAGCCTTCTCACCGGGGCCTCACCAAGGGGACGCCTCCAAGGGCAACATCATAGAACCATGGATAAGCAATCAAAGCTTACCCCTTTCCCCGGTGCTGTGCCAAGAGCAACTCTCACAACACATTCGTGAGTTAACAGACGGCCTTCAAAAAGCATAGCTAATAATATTCAAGAAATTACGCTTGGGATCAACGCGAAGCCGTTGGGAATTCGCCTAAGCCCTGGCTCGAATAATCCACAGACCTGGAGGATTTTGCGCAAAAGTGCAGAGCTTTCTCCGAGATCTTCAACAGGCATATAAGTCAACATTCAATTACTGCACATACATTATGTGAGAGTTTGGAGTCTCGTTTGAAGCTATACACGCAAGCACGACTGAGACGAGCAGACCAAACAAGCTGACTCCAGTAAGCGAAAGTTGCTGTGTCTACCATGCTGCTCTAATCACCTGACATGACTACAAGCGGGCGATGTCATCTTTAGCATGAAGATCGAGCATCTACGAGAGATAAACAACAGGCTGCGGAAGGATCTAGAAAATGGCAGGACAAGGCAACTGTTGCAGAAGACCAGTCTCACAAGCTATTTGAAAGCAGTCAACAACTTCAAGAGCAGATAAAGAAGTATGTTGCCAGCACGAACCACTTGAGGAATATGTTCCCATAACGGTTCCAAGGACTGAGAACACCTCGTACTTGGAGAACCGAAGAACTTAAGAAGTTGACAAATAGTAAGCAATATTTTCTTTCGTGACATACCTCAAATTGGATCTTGGGGCTTGAGCTTCGCGCAATACTCTAGATCGACGCGAATAGGCTCATATTCTGCCCGAATCTCATTCGAAACAAGGGCCAGGAGATGAATTATCAATAGCCTAAGATTGACAGTCGATCCCTTCCTCTCATCCGATGGAATACTAATGGTCTCAAGGTTCCCCGTGTCGTCCTCGGCGTCCTCTCCCGGTAGGTAGAGTTGAAAAAGAGATTAGGTGAAGACTAAAAAAAAATTAGCAACGATATTCAGACATGCTAGGCTTGCGACTCAGAGAGATCTGGAGAAGCAAGGTGTTTGATGAGAGATCCGTTACAACTTGATTTGGGCTAACGGCTGGATGGCTTCGCGGAATGACGAAGGCAGTGACAAAGGTGACAGGTGCGTTTGAGACCCGAGCGGCGGACCGAGGTCGCCCCGCAACGAGCAAACCAAAACAAACACTGCATCATCACAACTACAATAGCTACAATAACGCCCATTCATCAGACACCTTTGATAAAAATATATGATGCCGAAGAGGAAAGACTTCCTCGGAAGCGGCAGATATGGGGTGGTCTATGGTACTGCCAAATATGCCATTAAACAGGTAGGCTGTTACTCCTTTATTTACGCGTTTCTCTAATTGGCAGACTAGATCAACGACAAAGATGCATTTGACGCGGAAGTCGGCGCCTATTGCACTCTAAACAAAGTCAGCAGTCTTCGTGGTCGCATACCAAAACTCCACGGCAGCATCCCTAATAAACGTGCCATCTACCTCCAGCGCATCAACGAGCCAACCCTCCGACAGGCGCTCCCCGACGAACCGACCCTCCTCCAAATCAAACAGCACGTGTTGGAGACAATCAACATCATTCACGAGTATGGATGGTGTCACGGCGACATCAATCTTGACAACATATTTTCTTCAGGCTTGCTGTTCGATTTCAGCCATGCTCACGCGAAGGGCAAGCTCTCTGCACAGGCATGGGAACACTTTCAAAAGAAAGACCGTCGAGATTTGAAGAGTTGTTATTACCAGGCAATAGGCCTTAAGGTGCGCTGTAAAACTCGCATTCCAAGCTCTTAAGCTCACATTTTGTGCAGAAATTAGAAGCAGCAATCGCCCTGCTTGATTCAGGCGTTGAGGGGCTTTCGCATCAGGCGGAACTTGCCGAGCTTCTACACTACTCGGGGACCAGTCCAGGGCTCCTAGACAAGCTTAGGAAAATCACAGATCCGACACCTTCTCTTGCTCTTGAAATATGTCGGGCGTTTCGACGCGAGGGGGAGCCCTATACCGGGATGTGCTTGTTGCGAAAGTCCAATCTCCCTATACCATGCGATGACGAAAGCCGGCGCTTAAACGTTCGGATTCAAGGCGAGATCGCGCTCTGCGAGTCCAATTATGATGACGGAAAAGCCTGTCAGCTGTTCGCAGGTGCGATCCGGTCGAGCATAGATCTGCTTGGCTCAACGGATATAGTCACTATTCAGCTCCGTGTCACATACGCAACGTTTCTAGAGCGTTCTTTTCGATATTCCGGTGCTCTGGATGTACTCTTTTCACTGAAAGTCGACTCCAAGGACTTGTTACATCCATGGAGGGAATGTGTCATACAAAGAACGGTTGCGTCATGAGAGAGCAAAGAAAAGGAGCCGTGAACAACCGATGCCTGAAGAGCATAGGCTCATCGAAGACGACAAGGAAAACATGCGTCAGAGTGAACCCCGTAGTCCATCCAAGAAACGGAAACTGACGCAGGAAGCCGGAACATAAAGACTGTAACGGTACTAGTATATAAGGTGCAGACGGTCAGGTTCGTTCGACCTGATAACGTTCTATCTTTTGATAGTGTTGTGGTTTAGAGCTGCACTTCTGTTCCGTGACAAAGACAGGGAGGGCGAGGCGAGAAAACTCAAAAAATGTAATTGTAGTTGGCTTATAGATACCCTAGGTTTTTTTTCTTGGGCGTGTTGATACCGTGAGCGTCTTGAAGATGAGACTGAAATTGCAGAGCGCAATCAAAGATAGGTGCCCTGTTTCGTTCGAAGTCCGTATCTCACAGGCTTGCAGTCTTCCAGAGCATCGGCATAGTTTTGAATGTGGCTCTGCTATTTCGCTATTCTTGAGTTGATATATCCGCCTGCTTGCTAGCAATTCCGAGTTTAAGAGGCAATCATAACACAACCCCAGCATCACAAACACGCCCCGAAAGAACTGAAAGTCGAGGAAAATAGAGAACTCTTCGAGGCGGTTGACATGGCCCTAGCAGTGGGCCTCCCACTCATCCTTATCGAAAACCCACTAGTTGCAGTGAAAACAGAGGTCCGCAAAGCCGTTACCCCTAGGGGCTTAATTCTGATAGCTCCTCTACGAGTAGATTACAAGACGAAAACGTGAAGATATTTTTAGCATAGAATTGACTTATTTATATATAGTATTTAGTTGGGAGGATAAATAATTTTCTTCCATAATTATAACCTCCTGCTCACTTGAGATAACTCATATAGTTCATAACACGGATGAGGAAGCTCACAATTTCCGAAGTAGAAAATTCTAGAGACTTCGAATGTTATTATAAATATAGCCATAATGCAAGCTCAACGGTTACAGAAACAACGAAATGTTTGATACGAAAGATGCATTTAGTCTTAAATTTTCAAGCTGACCTCAAGCCTAGGACGCACATACGACTCAGTGAGATGTCTCGAGGGAACGAGCCCGATATGAAATTTTAAGCTATTTGTGTTAGCCCACAGTCTGCAATCTTCATTCAAAAGACATGTGATGGAGATATATATTATGAGTAGATAAATTAATAAGTCACGGTGCAACAGCGCTCAGGACTCAGACGAGCCTCCGGTGCCGGAAATAGAGGCAGAACAATCATACAAGACTATAAAATCTCGAAACCAGTAGATTCGAACCTATTCAAGATGCATCACACGTTTCGATCCAAACCACGCGTCTAGGGAAAAGGCGATTCAATAGCGAGACGAGTCAATGAGCTACTCACTCGATCTGACTAGCACTGCTCCTATTGCTTAACCCTGTGATGCTGTCGGTCTATACCAGTAGATACATTTTAATTACCGAATTTATCACCGGAAGGCTAATATTCCAACCTGGTATTCAACTCTAGAATGCTATTTATTCGGTTCTTGAATGCTGTTGGCAATACAATGTTTTCTTATCTCTTCTCTATTCTGGTATATAGCCCTTCCTGGACCAAGAACCATAAGTTCTTCACCCTGTACTGGTTCGGGTCGACAATGGATATCTAAGTGGCTCGCACCGAAGCTTGTCGGCACATGCCGGCGGAGAACCCAGTTGTAACACAGATATCTCACTTCTAGTAGTGCTGCGGTTTGCTGTGATTCCATTGCCTGATAATCGACTTTAGAGGCCTTGTGCGACTAGAGAAGAATCTCCGTCTATTAAACGAGTGACAAAATATGCTGTTGACTTTCCCACATCTCAATCGCCTTACCAGCGAAAGCATGTGATTTCTCCCTGCTGCTCTTCATTCTCAATCGTTACCTTCAAGAAGTTCTAGAATGGCTGATATCTGCTGCCTCTCAGGCCACGGCGGTAAGTGAATTATTTCCCAAGAGATGGAATACCTAGATATCGGCGCCTAGCTCCCGCGAAAATCAGTTCTTCAAGTCGATAGCCATGAGAGAGTCCATCCCACAGACACTAATGGGTAGGCTTATATTCATGTCCTCTACTTTCAATTCCTGCATATGTGCAGTTTCGGACTGATATCAATCCGTCATTAGATGTCTCGCTTCCGCATCCAGGGATACTTGTTTAAGCCTCACCCCGTGATCAACGACCAGCTCCTTCTGCGCAGACGTAGACTGGGTGTCCATCCAGAAAAGCTGCCAGAATAGAGGTCGATATATCATATGGTGAAGGCCGACCTTCTTGGTTAGGACAGCTGAGACGGTATCCAACCCCATTAGGATTTGTGCCTGTTCATGGATTAAGAGAGGCAGGGATGGATCATAGTAGTAGTCTAATAACGCTAACAACTCGCTCTGGCTGATGTCCACAAGGTGTCCGATGTAGCGCATGTTAGCTGGTAAACCAGCATTTCGAGCTACAATGCCCTCGGAAACCATAAGCCCGAGGTCAAAGATGACGGCCTTTCACCTTTTGAGATTCGATGATACGCCAGGCTGTCCTTGAGTGTATTTCTGATAGTATAGTTGGCCTGTGCTGTTCTACCCATAATGCTATTGATGACGATAGAATGACGAAGAAATCGAGCCCGGGAGGGAGCGCGGAGTGTAAGTTCCACGATGTTGCAGCTTTGGAACTAACAGCGGTGACCCGATCTGCATATGTCATGTTTTGAAATAACGCATCCTGTATTAATTGGGGAAATGTTGGCACAGTACGACATCGTGCATATCCGGCTGCTTTCATTCGTGTTGCGGGATGACGAGGTTCCCGTTATCCTTCAGAAGGTGGTTAAAGTGATCAGTAGGCAACTCCTTCGATCTCTTGCGTGAATGCAGTTGGCTGTGTGTTGGCGGCGCGGTTACGCTGCGCTGTGCCTATAGGCTATCACGGCGTCTTCCCCCAATCTATGAGCTTCGTGCAACTAACAATATGTTGTTATATGCTAACTATGCCTGTAGAACTGGGGGGCTACCTGCAGTGGGCGGAAGCCGACGTCCCATCGTTTCACGTTGAGAAAACCCGCCCGACTAACAGTAGTGAGGCACTAGAGCGCCTGTTGGTTGGTTGTTTCACAGGGTCAAGACTCGCGACTTGGTCCCAACTGGGCGAGTCAACTGGCGAGCATGTTCTCCACTATAGGCAGGCTAGATGATATTCGGGAAGACATATGGGATGCACCTGGCCATCTTGCTATTAGCATGCATGAGTAAAACCTGATGTTGCATGAATTGTTGGCTCGTACAACAGGAAATGAGGACATGGCTAGAGATCTCAGAGAGTTGCTGGCGAGAGCCGCGGAAGAGACCGCAACGGAGCTTGCTTGGCTTTTACTAGACTACGGTCGTTGGCAGAAAGCCCGGAAAAGTGTAGGTACACCAAAGGGTTGGACAGTGTTGGTGTTCGGAGATACCTCTAAGTATCTATAGCTTTAGGCTCTTCCTCTATAGGAAAAGAAGTCAAAGATTAAAGTATGCTGCGGCGAGTTTGGCAAGGGACGAGTCAAGTTAAATTCGCGATAATACATGAAGGAAGATGTAGGAGAACCGCATTCATTCTAACTATCGCCCAAATGGCCCTAAAGTACACCTGAAGCTTAAGCTGCTATCTGAGTGGCGCGCCAATCTAGCCAGAAATGATCTTGTTCACTATCTCCACAACACCCTCAGTCGCCGTGACGTTCGGACAATGACCAGTCTCCAGCTCGAAAGTTTGCACTTTACGCCCAGCCTTTTCAACCCCCTCTACAATGTTTTTCTGGTATGGTAGTGGTACAGTCGTGTCGGTGGTAGTGTAGATGTAAGAAGTAGGAATATCGCGCCAAGCAGCCGCCTTAGTAGCCTGATACATGCCCTTCCCATTCCAACGGACGAATGTACCGACATATTCATCTATCTCGGCCTCGTCCAGCCCGGGGCCTACCATCAATCCCTTTGGGTCGCGGAACAAGCAGGTATCGTCATCCGCAAAGTCGAACACGATGGGCACCAGGTCCATGTTGTTGAACTCCTTAACTTTGTCCATCATAGCACCACCCTCGGGAACTGCGTAAGCAGTCATATAGATGAGGTGTGAAATGCCTCCTGGTTGACCCTGCTTTGCACGAGCTTCTAGTCCGAGCCCGTGCAAGGCGTTGGTGCCAACCTGGCCACCGTACGAATGCATGAGCACCACGACGGTGCGACCAGCCCGAACAAGACTCTCGACGTAGTTACGCACGAGAAGGCTATCGGTGTATAGATCGGAATTGGGGGGCCGGGCACCGTTAGTAGATGGAAGTCGTGGTAAATGGACTTCATAGCCTTGGGATTCAAGGGCAGTTGTGAGCTTTCTGTAGCTCTCGGGGACGTGCCATCCGCCGTGAACAATGAAAAGGGTGGGCTTGGTATCAGACGTCATGGCTAAACTGAATAAGATATGTGAATGTTGCTGATAATAAGTTCAATAAGCTATGTGAAACAATTACCATACAGCCGATAGTGGTGTCCTTTTATCGCATGTGGGCATGCCCGAGACTTATGTCTAAATATGGCTCATGTCAAGAACACTGATCAAAACACTAGTCAGATATTTGAGATGCAGGCGTTGTTAGCCTTTTAGCGGTGTAGTAGAGATGATAGATCGTTTGATCAATTCTGAGTTTGGTACCTAACCCAATCAGGTAAAATCATGGATAGGCAAAAATATTAATATAGTAAATGCTTATTAAAGACTGTTATTTAAAGGTTGCATTGCAGGTTTTGAGTTATATTTATCAATTATCAGACTCATAAATGTTTCGAACTTATCTTTTGCGCCGCTGTTTTAATAGCTCGGCATGTGAAGTTCTTCATTAAGCACTCGTTCCGCAATTCGCTAAATTCAGTAAGGTGCTAAGCTCACGAATAATCGGGAGGCTCTAAGAGGATCCGCCCGTGGAACTTACTTTGACTTTAAGTTTCTCTCAAATTCAACGGTAGGCTCAATCATCGGTGACCTGTCGCGCTACCAGCCTAACGCAGAGGATCTTAAAAAGGCACATAGGCCCAGTCACTAATGGGGAATGAATCATAAACAAGTCAAAACAGTGTATTTTCTATAATTTAATTTCTTTTTCCTCCTGTTGGAAACATCCCGGGAGTACCACACGGTCTCTCTGGCTTAATCAGTGCCACTGTGTCACCGCCCATGCCGTAGCCATCAATCCCGTGGACATGGGCAAGCAAGCTGCCGGGGACGCTATGCTGACTTGGACCAAGTATCCGTTTGTTCTTGGGAATGATATATCGGGCACAGTGGCGGAGGTTCGAAAAGTCGATGATGTTACTCATATCGTGTATTTGAAACCTGGCGATTGTGTTGTTGGCCACGCTGTCGGCACCGCTAAAGAGGTCAACAAGTCTTTTACTTCGACATTCCAGCAGTATACTGTTATCCGCAGTCCACTGGTCGCAAAGATCCCAGATACCTTGTCGTTTGAGGGCGCCTGCGTTTTGCCACTGGCCCTATCGACTGCTGCATGCGGGCTATTCATGAAGTGTTTTTTTGCGCTCCAGTATCCCGTCGCGCGCGAATATATCAGCGCCGATACTCGCCCAGCAGTCGTCATAAAGGGAGGCTCAACCAGCGTAGGGATCAACGGTATACAGCTTGCAAAAGCCGCTAGCTATGAGGTCTTCACCACCGCGTCTCCTAAGAACTTCGAGTACGTGAAAGCGCTCGGTGCTTCCCATGTATGGGACTACTAGGACCCGGGGGCGTTAGGATACCTTATAGAAGCGCTGCAAAATAAGAACTGCGCCGGCGCTTCGACTATTGGAAAGGGGTCCTTAGAAGCCTGTGTTACTATTGTCACATCCGTTTTCGGTCGCCGATTTGTATCCCAAGCAACAATCCCCCTGGGCCCACCTAAGGGCACCCTGGGTTTAATCGCGGCCGTAATAAGTTTCATCTGGTGGAACTTATTCGTGACCATCAAAGCTAGACTCACAGGTGTCACGACTAAGTTCATCTAGGATTCCGATCTTATGATGAACGAGGTTTTCTCAATGATTTTCAACGAGTTTCTTTCAGAGGCGCTAGCTAATAGAACCTTCGTCGCAAAACCAGATCCTCAGGTCGTGGGTAAAAGCTTGGAATTCATTCAGACCGGGCTGGACACATATAAGCAGGTGACTTCCGTAAAAAAGATTGTGATAAGCTTACAGGAAACAGACCGCGCATAGCAACACGCGGTTCATCTCATTGCCGAAAGCGTTCTGTTAGCCTATGTCACGATCTTGATTACCTATATCACGGAACAGAAGTGCAGCTCTAAACCACAACACTATCAAAAGATAGAACGTTATCAGGTCGAACGAACCTGACCGTCTGCACCTTATATACTAGTACCGTAACAACCTACGACCACATACCTCCGCCCCTGAGGTACAGAACAAAGGGGCTGTTTGTATATAGATACCCAGCTATTAGAAGCAGTAGCTAGGGCCCCTCGGTGCGTCAACAAGTATTCAGGACCTACCTATACGTTGCCATTCGTACCTAGAAGCCCATAACAACCTATCTCTTGTTACGATACTCATCGAAATGATTGGTGTCGTTGTAAAGTGTTCTATTTACATAGATATGTCGTCGATCTGATCTCCTGTATCAACCGTAGAAGGGCGTGAGACGATCTCGGACAGCCGGAGTTGATACCTAATTGTATGCTTGGCTATCTACCTAGCTCTAATGTAGCATTTCGGTGGCCATCTTGCACCACATTAGTATACTAACCACAGTCTAAATGAGCTGAGTAGCGAATACCAAAAGCGCTGTTAGGAGTCGAACTCAATTCTCTACTTAGCTCACTCAGTAATCCTTGCTGGGGCAAGGCTAGGAATGTCGCATATTTCTTCGCTGGGTTCGTATCCCTCCTCATGACCCTATTTCGCAGGAATATCAATGCGATACAATGCATGAATAAGTTCGTCATCATCGTTTTCTCATTCCAGTAAAATAAACGTCTAACTTCTAAATACTATTTGTAACACCTAGTATTTAAAAGTCACATCTAGACTTAGCTATACACCGAACTTGCTCTTAATCTGCTACCCGTAGTGGCCTGATTTACGCCGAACTGATCGGATCGGATCGGATCTAGCTCTCTAGAATCCGGCTACACAACATACCGGGCTACACAAAGCCTTCAGCTTCCTCGCGAACCTGCAGAATAATTGAACGATAATACGAGGTATCGGGAGGCGCTAGATAACGGCAAACAAGAAGCCTTAAGGCAGGAATAAACGGGAAGATCTCCAGGGCTAATCTGGATTATCAGAAGGCGGGGTAACAAGGGTGTTGTGTAGATCTCCTAGACTTGCGGAGTTAGATCACGAGGACGCTTAAAGCTATAGTGAATTATTATATCTATTGAATATAGCTCTAAGCTCTCGTACAACTCTTGTTACATGCTCATAGCGTATCGGGAAATGGAAACAGGGTAGCCAATGTTCACGGCGCCTAGATGTTGCTGGCACCTGAAACATCTTAGTTGTCACGAGCCCTATATGTATGGGTAGGTAATAGACTATTGTTGTAACGCGAAGGTCTCCGGAAACCACTTTCCTACATACTACCCACTATACATGAAGAGTCTCTTTGTTCAATCCGTATGCTGTATCCATAAGCCCGTGGCCTTATGACATTGGTGTTTGGCGATACGCCAGTTCCAGGGGGGTCGTAACAGCAGGCGAATGACTATAAAAAGTAGTAATTCCGGTTGATTTCAAGTGTGTGCCCTTACCGAACGACCGCGGCTGAAAATAAGATCTCTGGCAGAATTCTACTTTCTTGTGTCAAATCTCGTTAAGTCTACAACATGCCTTCCAATAAGGATCGCCTCTATATTGTGTTATATCTAAGAGGTAATGCGCGCGAAGATACGTGAGTTTCCCAGTTTTAAACAGCAGTCATTCTGTACTCATACTAAACCAGATACAACTGGGCTTTTATTGTTGGTCCAAAGATTGAGCCTGAACGTGGGGGCTGGGGAATTCGCTTTCACGTTGTGGACTCGAATATGGTACTCAGCCAACAACCCCCTGATTGGGTGTACAATGAAGGTACCATAACCCTTGAGCCAACCCCAACGCTACTAGTTCGCGTTGTTGTCGGTAAAGTCAAGAACATTGATCGACTTCAATCCATCCTCAGACAGGTACCTGTGCGTTCAGAGGTTCCTGGTTGGGATTGTGAAAGTTGGGTTAAGGAGGCGTTACGGATGTTGAATAGTGATCGTGAAGCTATGGGCACATCTATCGCGAGTTGGGACTTGGTTCGAAGTACAGTTATAGAGTATGCGAATAGTAAGAGGGCTGCTCGTCGACTTACAACCGTCGGACAATATGACGGGAGCAAGGTGGCAACTTGGGACATGATGGAGGGCAAAGAATTGATTCCATAAAGCATGCCATTAACTGAGGGTGGTAAATGTCTCATGCATTTGGGACAATGCCGCTCAAGGATTTCAAGGCCTTCGGTCCCTGTTTAAGTAGAGACATATTAAATAAGGGTCGGGCGAACACAGCGTAAACACAGTAGTTTAGCTCTGGGAAGCTAGACAACAAATAAATTGTGCACTCTTGACCTAGGTTGTGGTAAGGGATGACAGGCTTTGGTATACCATCGTGAATAGAAAACCATTCTAAGCTCTTCTTGTAATAAATCAGAATACACCCTAATTCCGTCGTCGGATAGCGTCCATAGCTAGTTCGTAAGGCATTGGATCCAGAAACTTACCCACCTCATCTTGCCAGAGCGTGTTGTATAGATTGACATTCCAAGCACGAGAATATTCCCAATAATATGGAAGCCATCCAGCGGTTTCCCAGTCGACGATGCCGACGACGTTGTCGCCTCTGACTATGATATTTAGGCCACTGAGATCACCATGTGGCATGCGCAAGGACAGGAGAGGAAACTTCTGTCTACGGTAGGCGAAAATCTCAACAAGTCACCAGAGAATCCTTCCTCGTCTAAGCTGCCACCAAATCGGAGCTCTGTGCGAGAGTCTTCTTGTGTGTTGAATGGTCCCTTGTGGCGTCCGGAGAGTAATCGGGGGTCATAAATAGATCCTCCTATGACATTAAGAGACTCCTGCCCCTTGCGGGGGAGGGACATCCCAGAGCTTCTGGACTAGGCCCTTCAGCTGTGCGAGTATTCTCTGTTTAGATTCTTCCGTGAGATCACGCCAAGCGATTATCACCTTATAGCTAGCGATTTTCTCCATGACGATGCAACATTGTCCTTTATGAACGAAGGCACAGAATACCTCGGGGGCCGGAATAGAGGTGTGCTATGCAATACGTTGCATCGTGTGTGCCTCAGCCAGGCTCGTGAATAATTTCGCTTTGATACAAAACTTGAAGGCTGATATACGTCTCCCATATTCTTCCGGAATCGGCTTACGTGCTTCTTGTCTAAGCTCTTGACGGCACATATTGTAAGCGCTCGTCTCCAGAACGCATCGTTTATTGGTTCGCATTCCGTTGAGGATAACTGAAGATAGAAAGTGTGGAGGGCAGGCTACCGCAATGTGAACTGCAAAGGGAGCAACACAACGAATTTTAAAATTTGTTCTTGTAGTTGGAATATTGCCCAGCTAAGGTGAATTGGCGCGTGTCCTCACCGTGAAACCAACGCGCCCTTCACTGTATGTCATTTCGTTCTCTCTCGGGCGAACTTGTGACAGAGACTAAGTACTGTCACATCCGCCACAAGACATCTTTCCCTTGAAGTATGAAGCAAATTATATTAACAAAAAACAAACATACATGCGCTTAATGCTCCTAGCTAGATAGGGACATGTCACAGCTCAAGTGCCCGACTTGACTGTGTTACGCCACAGAGAGAATCGTTCAGTAAAATCGCGGGGTTAATAGACCCTCGATGAGCGAATACTCTAGCTAGGTATATGTGTTACCGAGCCCGCCAACGACCTCAGCCCGTAAGCCACATTTGAAGCCATGATGCATAAAGAACCGAATGGAGACTGATGCCGCGTCTCCCTCACGGATACACGCGTTAGTGATCTGTCTCCATAATATTAAAAAATTTCGGCTGAGAAACGTAGTTGGTAATTGGTGTATTTGGTCGTCTTCGAAGATGCTTTTGTGATGAATTGGTATTAATTGGGCAGTAACTGGGGATGTAAAAAACTACATCCCTGTACGCCTTCTTCGTTGTCGGCGCTTCCGCCTAGAAAAACTCATGGTTATATGAAAAGCAATCCAGCGACGAATATTATAGGAGCAGTGGTTCCATAAGTAGCCTGTGCGTGGCCCGATGTGCGCCTTTGCGGGTGGTACAAGCCATATAAACACAGCCACTCACAATTTTCCATTACATAAACCCCCGGATGGAGATGTCGCATCTACAATGGCCTGTCAAACCTCAAATCAAGGTTTGGAAGCCGGGGCGGTCGCACGTTCGACCCCGCATTGTCGGGAATTAATTTGGCTTGCTGTCAGCATCAATAAGAGATGCACATATACGGCCTGCAAAAGCATATCCCTACGTACTGTATGTATGCTTCCAGCGATCCTGTTTCGTCATAGGCAGGCTCCGCGCTTTGACGTCTGAAACATTTCGAGTGCTCTTAAAGGATATACCGAAAAGATCGAGCTGGGCAGCAGAACTCTCATAATAAGTGCATCGCGGCCTGAAATGGGTCACCGTATGATACCGCCCTCTACTGTCACCACGGATATCCCATGATGATGAAGCTGGTATCACATTGCTGCGTCCTCCTGCCTCTCCTGCTCGCAGTCCGCGCCCTGCCGGGCTGGCCGAATGGGGGCACGATTGTGGCGGGTAACGCCGTGCAGTTCGACCGCGACACCTGGGAAGCGCACCTCGCGCGTCCGAACGCAACAGGGAATAATTCTGTCGTCGGGTTCGATGTGTCGAAGCCGTGGCCAAGCACGCAGGGAGACGGCTGGAAGTTAGGGATCAATGTCACGAGCGACATGTAAGGCCACAACTATTCCGGTATTGCGTTAGGTAGAAGGTCCGCGGGTCGCTGAAATGCTGATCAATGTCAATTCATGCCCAACAGCCCAGACTCCGAAATCATGAACCCCTCCAACGCGACGGGCAAGGCGTTCACGGGGACGAGCATCTTCCTGCAGGCGCCCCCGAACCTGCAGTCGACGTTCTCGTCCCAGACGGCTCTGGACGAGACCACATGGAAGATCTGCATCGTCGTGATCCCCAATGCGCCGCAGGACAACGTGACAGGAACCGCAGCAGATGGAGATTGCCCCGTTATGTCCACTCAGTGCGTCTCGGACCTCGAGGACGCGTACACGGCCAAGTTCGCGCGGAACCAGGATTGCTATGGTACGCCGCCGGCCACGCCATCGAGCTGCGGCGCGAGGATCAACACGGGGGCGTTCAATGTGCAGCGTTCGTGACAATCTTACTAAATGCATAGGCTAAGTCCTGTAAATAGGGGTGTTCCGCTGACGCAGCGCAGAGTTACCTCTCGATTCGATCACCGGACGCGAAGTCTACGTCACGGCCTCGGACCTCCATGATCCCGAAGACCAGGAAGCATTGGACGACGCCACTGGGAAGACATGGCCCGTGATGGTGATTTGGGGGTGGAATGTGCGCGCGAATGCCTCAGGTGACGCGATGCCTACCGTGCAACTATCGTGCGTCTCTGCGAGGGATGTCGTGAGCGGTAGCAATGGGGGTGGCAGCGGTGGCAGCGGTGGACAGGATTCTGCAGGCGCGAGACCTTTGCGGCTCTGGGGCTCTGCTGGTGTTGCACTTGTTATTGCTTGTGTCGTCGCGTATGCTTTACTTTAGCTGGGACACGGATTTCTTGGCCCGCCATAAGAGACGGACGGTTGAACCTCGAGGACGGGACTCTAGCTGCTGGAGTTTCATTTATGCTGATGCGTCGATCGCTGGAACAGTCATCATGGCGAGAACCGACGATCCAATCTTGGATGTCGTTGCCGTAGTAAAGTGAGCATAAGACTCATGTCGAATACTGGTGAGTAGGTGTACGCGGCCTTCTATATTCAATGGTCGGAAACCTGTCGTTGTTTCGTTTGGGGCTATTTCGGGGTACGGTTCTCTCGGGTTCAGCGGCACCTGAAACTTAGTTTCTCAGGAGGATCCAGGTGCTACGATATGTTTGCAAAAAATAAAGCGTCGTCGGAGAAGACCGTCAGGTTCACATGAAATATGACATCTTCATGCCTTATATTCCACGCCCTGTTTGGTTTGACGCATGTTCTGATATTACCTAACCGATCTAGACTCTAGCCTCTCAAACGCATAAACACGCCGTTCCAAGTAGCCTCGTTCTCGATACACTCCTACCCTTTGACGTGGTACGAGACTACTTCAACTCTCGGCGTCGTTGGGAGAGGCTCTAGCTGCGGCCCTATAGTGTTATTCTCGTGATTGATTGATTGCCACTCAAACATTGAAGAGCCTCAAGGCGATCTCCGAAGGATACGCCGCATAATTTAGTTAATTAATGTGGTAGAGTTATAGAGGCTCTCTCAACAGTTTTATGGCTCGGGCGCGAAGTAGTATACGACAATAGTCCTTAGTTACCCCTGAATCTCGGTTTAGATATAGGGTCCTATCCTATGAACTCCATCTACTCATTCCATACAGCCTTGAGAATCGACAAGACAGGGCTTCTCGATCAAAGTTGAAGGCATGAATATTTGAGACGCATATAATACTATATATACATATATAGAGGGTGAATTCGACGTAAGGACCGTGCATCCACCATATAACCCTGAAATAGTGATAATCTAACCGGCCTCGACAGAGTTCATAAGTTTCGATAGTAGGTTTAAATAGAATGCCATCTGGAAACCTCAAGATACTGGGCTTGGAATTTTAAGCTGTTAAATACTGAATGTCGCTTCATTCGTATGACTAATAGTCGCAATTAGCCCCCTCGCCGTTCGAGAGTAAGAATATCAAACTGCTGGGGAACATATTCCATAGCTTTCCTATCCAGGGTTCATGGATTTCTTCATGAGGTGCTCATATCTTATGCAAGGTCTGGTCCCCTCTGTCGTATAGCAATTATCGCTTGGACGCAGTCGATGTTGTCGATACCGGTGGCGGTCCGTTCCTTATCTTTTTTTTCCCAAGCAGTCTTGATATCCTGCTCAAGCCTCTGTAGTGCCGGTAGGCGGCGGAACTCGTACATGGCTCTAACTCGCTCCAACGCGAGATTTCGTAATGTGCTGTCTATCGTCTCACAGGCTGCGGTGAACAACGGCCATGCATGGCCCGTGACGAGCGAAGAGCAGACGGGAACCCGGAATAGATGGTTGAGACAGTCCCTTGCATGCTTGAGAGCGAGCGGATGCGGGGCGCCGACGTTGTGCCAGACCCGATGCAGATAGATGTATGCGGCTTCTTTGTAGGCGTGGACGGTGCGGAATGTGTCTCCTTCACAACTTGATGTATCGAAGATCCGAAGGTCGTGCTCAATGTTTATTCCCTCCTCATCAAGTAGGCTCCCCTCCCGGCTTCGCATGTTGCTGATTCGGCCGATAATGGCCCACAGAGCCTTGAGGCGTTCTACAGGCTTCATGGCCTCCTGGATGAGAATGCCGTGGCCGAGGTTAAGGATGGGAGAGGCCCCTTTAGAGACAGAGGTCGTGGAGTCGTAGTAGCAGCAGACATTCTGCAGGAATGCGCCAGCTTCGGATTCCCATATTTTCGGGCCGGCTCTCCGGATAATGATATCGGCTCCCATCATATGATCGACGCTAGAGTTGGTGGCGACCAGGCTATCGGTGATGAATTGGCGGTTAGTGATTTCCAAAATCATGATTATAGCTAGGGAAATGAGTGGGTTCTCGGAACTCTCGGTGTCTAAGATCCTCCGTACCACGGGAACGACGTCGTTCTGAAGCCGGGTTGCGATGTTAAGCCATGAAGGATCGTCCCTCAAAACGCTGAGGTGGCGAGCGGCCATGGAGCATATAGCCGAGCGAAGGGCTGGCGAGTAGTCGATCATAGGGGTGATATGAGCATGGAACTGGTTTCGTACCGTCGGTGCCATCACAATCATTGAAGCCAGATGGGTACTCCAGTGATTGAGCAGACGTCCGTAGCCCGGGGCGATCCCACTGCCCATGGCTCGGGGGGAAACCGACAGTGCCGGGCGCTGGGGCTGTCGTCTTACCAAGGCCGTCGGCGAAGAAGAAGAAGCCTTTCGTTTGCGAGATGCTCTTGGGCTCTTATCGAGGGACTGAGGCTCTATGGGATCCTGCCATTTGAGTTTGAGATCATAGCTACAAGATTTCTCCAGACGCTTGCATCGAGTACACTCGGGTTTTTGTTCATCGCATTTGTACCCATCTCCCTTACACGTCGAGCAACCCGTTCTCGTCCGCGTGAAAGGCGGCATCCCTAGGGAGGCAGGATCATTTAAATACACGAAGATCAATCGTGGATGGCCAAGAAAACCGGGATTCGACTAAGGCAGCGTAGTGGAGTCGATCTCGGTAAGTAAAGAGCCTCAGAAACGGTAGAACAGCAAAGTAGTAGAAGAGAAGAATAGGTGATTTGGGTCCTAGATGGTCTCTGTCTCCTCACGAGTTCCCCTCACAGTTCCAGACTTTTTCAGCGAATGAGAGTCAGACGAGAAATTGTACACAGCAGATAAATATATATATACTCATTCGTAAGTATACGAGATAAATAGCCGCGGCTTGACTTGACTGACAACCTGCATCCTCACTTCGTCAGGCAGCCAGACAAGTGATGATACGGCAAAGCATCCGGCGCTGCAGGCGAATTGGCAGCAGTGACAGCGGCAGTGACAGCAGCAGCAGAATAGCGGCACTGTCGCCGAATGGGCTAGGGAGTAGGTAGGGAGTGAAGGTGGTGATTCTTGGGTCAGTCAGCGACCGGGCTCCACTGCCCGCGCTCCTACTGTGACCTTGCGACACAGTCAAAATGCAGCCGATGTGCAGTCAATATGCAGCCCGATGCAGTCGCCTGTGGTCGATGTCTTCCCGAAGCACAACGCTATTCGCCATCAAGACGCCACTGACACACAAGTGACACCACTGACACCGCTTGCCGCGAGGTTGCAGAACGGTGCTTAGTCCTAAAGCAGACAACACTCTGCCGAAGGTGTCTAAATTTGGCACCTTTGGTAAGCGAGAGGTAATCTGGGACCCTGCAGCCTGCCTGCAGTGAGTTGACTAACCCTTGCCCAGACGAGTCGAAACGAGACCCACTCCCATCTTACCTAAGGACCTACCTATTACGTATTCTCAGCCGCATATATCATACAGTTCGTGTACAGTCAAAACACTGTAGAATGCACCGTACATAGTACTTACTTGATTTGCCTACTTAGGTATTCCGTGGTAATAAGGCTATGGAGGGCATCAAACTGCTAAGCGATGAGGTCTGTATTGAACGCGTAAGTGGGAAAGGGGGGAAGAAGGTTGTTCTAGTTTAGGTAATACTCTGCGAGTACCTATGCTGTAATCTGTTTGTTAGTATCCGCTCTGTTAAGCCACTTGCTTCCCTAGCCACTCATGCACGCCACAGTAAGCTTAGACACCTAACATCTCTTATCTCTTATCTGTAAGTTATCGCTCTAACTAGCTTTTGATTTATATAACTCCGTCGGTAAACGTCGGAACTTATCTTAACCTCAGGCAGCTAGGAAGATAGAGTTGTACTGGCCAAGCCAGAATCCCCTCGGAAAGCGGCTGTAGCCGGTTTCTGTGGTTTTGATTCGAGCCTATCTGCCTCTTAATATCTGCTGATATTGAGACGCAAAGAACATCTAGACTAGATAGAACGAATGTCTCGTTGCGCATGACCTCGGTCAGCGAATCCGGGCCGCTAACCTATATAAGTACACACTTCGACACGAGATATATAGAAGCCCTTATCCATTCTCTGAGGACGTCGGATGTTCAACTTTAAATTCTACGTCGAACTTCAACTTGAGTTACCTAGGAAGTCGACTTATTTACATTTGGCGGGGTGTTTGTACCACTGATTCACCCTCCACTCACTCTTCCGGATAACCCCGCCTTGACGACGGCCGGTAATAGAATCAAAAGTTGAGATTATATAGCAATAGAAGGGGAAAGACCATCTTACGGTAGAGCACAACAATACCACAACACAACCCGACAACGCCAAGATGAGTCTGACAGAAGAGCCGGCCATGGACCTCCCCATCATCGACCTGGACGTCTTCCTCGCAGCGCCCACCTCGCCCGCCGCGCTCGACGAGTGCGCCAAGGCGGCGCGGGCGCTGATCACGTACGGGGCGCTGGTGCTGCGCGACAGCCGCGTGGCCGAGGACGACAACGCGGCGTTCCTGGACCTGATGGAGGACTACTTTGCGCAGCCGGTCGAGGCGCTGCGGCGCGACGAGAGGCCCGAGTTCAACTACCAGGTCGGCGCGACGCTCGAGAACACGGAGAAGCCCAAGTGCGCCGTCGACGAGCCCTGCCTCGACGTCATCCGCCGCCTGGCGCCGGAGGAGCGCCCGCTCGACATCTCCGGCCACCACCCGGACCCCAAGTGCCGCTTCTTCTGGCGCATGGGCGAGCCCGCGCCCTACGCGACGCGCTTCCCCGGGCTCAATGCGGATAATGTCGTGCCCGAGGCGAACGGCATCCGTGAGCGGTGGACGCCGGTCATGACGAAGTGGGGAGAGAGCATGAAGAGCGCGTAAGTCACGTATTGTAGTAGACGGATGGGTGCACTTTAAACCGGAAGACCAACCAGGTGAAGAACGGATCGATAAGCTACTTAACTAACCCTGTTTATGCGCAGTGTTACATCTCTGGCTGAGATGGCCGCCGTAGGTATGGGCTTGCCCGCAGAAACATTCAGCGACGCAGGACGATACGGGTAAGCCCCCTCACATACATGTATATATAATCCCCCCTCGATTCCGCCGTCAAACTAACGTCCATATCTCACCCCCTCCAGCCCGCATCTCCTAGCACCAACCGCGTCGGACCTCAACAAGTACGGCGCGAAGGACACGATCCTCGCAGGCTTCCACACCGACCTCAACTTCCTCACAATCCACGGCCGCAGCCGGTATCCCGGCCTGCACATCTGGGCACGCAACACGGGGCGGCGGATCGCCGTCAAGATCCCCGCCGGCAACCACCTGCTCGTGCAAGCGGGCAAGCAGCTCGAGCACCTGTCCGGCGGGCTCGTGAAAGCCGGGTTCCACGAGGTCGTCGTCAACGACTCCACACTAGCGACCCTCGCCAGCCGGCGCGAGAACCTCCCCGACCGCCCGGCGATCCGCATCAGCAGCACCTTCTTCTGGACATTAGCTAGCGACTTCGACTTGGTGCCCATCCCCGCCCTCGCCGAGCGCGCCCGCGCCGTCCGCGACGAGCAGGTCCAGCGGGGCCGCGACGAGGGCGAGTTGGCTGTGTACCCGGCTATGAAAGTTGGGGAGCAGGTCCAGGCGTAGGTTAATTGTTTTCTTTCTTTTCTTCCTTCTTTTCTTTCTTTATTGTCCTGATGATTTTGTCACGGAGCGAATTTAGAGCTGAGACTAAGATAAATACCGCAGTGAACTCAAGCACATCGCCCTGATGGCATGATGAATCGAGCAATCGATATTAGCGTATAGCAAATCGAACGCCACGGCGTTGAGCCTAGCTGAGACGTATGACGATCATGTCTTGTGCTGGCTAAGACGGACACTATGATGATGAGAGATGATATCCAATGCCTACCTTCTATAGATACCCGCAGAATCAAGACATGTCGAGAAATCACTTCACGCCCAACCTCACAATCTTTCTTGCCTTGTTGCTTAACTAGCTAGTCACTTAATGAAGGTGAACGGGATTCAGGTTTGAGAACATAGGCATAACACAAATAAATGATCGTAAAAAATGCGTGCTGAGAATATTAATATTCTAGGGATAGTGAGGAACCAGCCCATACTTCATTCATCCCTTATTGTGTGTACAGCTCTCGAACGCTCCTGTGAGCCTCGTGCCCATCATTACGCCCAAAACACGAACGCCAGTAAAAATATTGACCCTGCCCACCTAGCCATGCGTAGGCTGTGGACAACGTGTAGTAACCCCCAAAACAAGCTATCGTGCAAATCAAAACATCACACACCCGATTTTTCTATTTCCGACCCAGACCCGTCGGTCCGTGGCACACTCGTACACTCAAAACGGCACAAACCTATTTTCATGCTACGACGGCTTGTGAACTTCCCTCCTCGTCGACTCAATACGCGACATCTCGCTTGGCGGGGATGGGCGGTGGAGGTTTCTTTGAACGGCTTGGGGGCGGAGGGGGCGGCGCCTTCTTGGCGCTTCCCGGCGTCGCATTGGTGGCGTAGCGAAGTGCAGTATTGCTCGTAGTTCGACTCAGACTTCCGTAACTAGTAGCGGGGCTCTCGCTGCGGTCGTACTCGGGACTCCCGCCGCTCGTCGGTGTGTCGTAATCTTCGCTGTAACCATCAGGGCTTAGGTTTTGGTTCGTCTGGATCCTGCTGACAGGCCTCAAATTGTTGCGGAAACTGCTGACATTGGTGGAAGGGATGGTATTGGTTTGGCGGACGGATATTTCCGGTACGGGAGGCTGGGGAGGCTCTCGGTATGTAGCTACGGTAGAAGCGCGGTTCATGCTGGGGCGGACGACATCGGGGGCCACAGCACCCCTTGACATGGAGGGGTTGGATCGAATGGGCATCCGAACCGGCTCAGGGGTTGGTTCGCGATCGGAGGCGTCTTGTCGACTTGTCCATCTTTCGAGGCGATCGTTGTTCTCTGTGTAGGACCGGTTTGTTGGGCGCCTAACACAACCAAAATCCGAAGTCCGGGAGCCCGAGGTTGCTGGTGTCTGGCTTCCTACCCAGTCCCTCTTGACTCTCCGGAGTTCTTCAGCACAGCGCTCGTAGTAGTCGAGCTCGCTATCGAGGAAATTGCCTAGGTCCCGAACGGAGTCGGCTTCCGCTTCCTTAATGTCCATCATGCGACGGTAGACATCTTCAGATGACTCCTCATATTTGGCCTTTGATGCTCGCAACTCGTCCTCGAGCCGGAAATCCTCGCGCTTCGCTTTTTGCATCTTGGTCGCGCTCGCCTCGTATGTCAGACGGCGGTTCTCGAGCTTCTTGCGGGCAGACTGAGTACAAGTAGCGTTAGTTTCAGGGTTTTCCACATGCGTGAGGTTTCGAGAGCCTTGACAGAGGAGAGACGAACCTGGAACTCTTTCATCATTGCCAATGATCGTTCCAGCCCTTCCAACCAGTATGATGTGGCGTGGGCAACGTAGCTTTCCTGAATCCCTGCAACTCGCTCGTTGGCTCTTCCCATTGCTATACGTTGTGTTTTGTGGTTAGCGGATACTCACTCCTTGACAACATGCCCCTATTATCCAGGAAACTTACCAATTAAGCAATTGCCAAACTCGGAGTCCGGCTCGAAGTCCTCGCCGTGGGCAATCATTGTCCGGCCCAAATAGCTAACAGGTAGTCCCTTCTCTTTATCTTCGAAAGTTTCGCCACGGCGCGAGAGTGACTTAATGTATACATTCATCGACTTCTGGAGACGGTCCATGCCTATTCAAGGGGGGTTAAGAAGTCAGCGATTGACAGCTCGACAACACGTAATTGCATGGGCAGAAGATAGTTTGAGAATACGTACCATCGTAGCGCAAAGCCATTTCGGTTTCTAGCATTTTGAAGTCATCCGAATGTGTGATCTTGGCCTCGTGGCCCATCTTCTCGCCAGCCCATTGAAAGGCTCGGTCGATTTTCTTTGCGAACACCATGTTGACGGTGATTTCTCTCTTTCTCTCTTGTTTTGTTTCTCCTTGTTGAGTTTATTTTATCAATTCGAAAGAGAGGAATCGACAAGACACACTCAGAGGGGGAATGAATTGGGTCGGTCGTAATAAAGGAGAGGGACTCGATATTAAACTGTCGAGGTTGGGTTGAGCGGGAGCTTCCTAGGAACCCCCAAGCTTAGAATTACCAGGCGTGCGTGGCGCGACCAAGAAAGACCCTTGTTTCTCGAAAGATACAGCAGAGATAGCGTGCGATTCGAGATACACTAAACGTCTAGCGGCAGAAATCTTGCAGTGTGCAGCGCGCGGCGTGCAGAGAGTGCAGGGGTTCGCTGGGGGGTCGCTGGGGTCGCTAGGATTGCTGGGTCCCAGGGGTCTTAGTGAATTGGTGGGGAATCTGGAGGATTGGTTGGGAGAAGAGCAGCAGGTCCAAGGGGGGTGTTTGTTCTCGACTAGGCGCGATGGATGCAATACGAGCACCTATAATTATTAAATTAGGAGGATAATTTGGAGGCTGTACACCGTCCAGTAGGGACAATTGCTATATGGAGAAGGCCGTTGGGCCGTCTTGTTGATTGTTATTGTAATAAATCGGTAAATCGTTCAAGCTCCGAAGCCAACTACCTGGGAGTGGAGGGGTAGTTATGGAGAGAGCAAACGCGGCAAGACCACGTCGAATAAGTGAGTGAGTGAGTGAGTGAATGAAACAGAGAAGAATAGAATTGAAAGCAAGAATATTTTCACGTCTCCCGCACGAAAATACAACGGCAAGGGGTTGTTATATATATCAGTGTGTACAGGACACGTCAAGTAGCACCAGCAGCGGCAGCACCAGAGACGGGACTGGAATCCAGGAGTAGAAACAAGGCAGGGCGATCGGGGTGGAGATGGATCATGCGATAGCCTAAGATGCGCTATAGTGGACTTGTGTGTCTATGTGTACGCGTAATGAGTGTACAGAAACCAAAAGACAGCAGAGAACGAGATGATAGAAGGGAAAGGAGAAAGAATTGATCGATCAAACAGCAACAATGTAAAGTTCACAGCTTTGGTTCATGTCTTCGAGGAACATCGAAGAAATATAGACGGACGAGACAAAGGAGGTTCGGCCACCCCTCTCTCTCTATATTTGATTCCTTTCAACGTCACGTAAGGTAGCCACTTTGTGCGGTACCTACCTCTTGGTATTTAACAGTGAATATTGCCTATGCATTCTGTACATAGGTACGTACATGAATATTCTAACTTATTGGTAAGAAAGGGAGAGGCAGTTAGAACATGAGTAGTAGGTACCTACCTACCTGTATTCGAGTAAGTATAAAGATAGGGTAGCGGCCCGTTTATACCTAGCATGGATTACCCACCTAGAGTAGTGTAACTGCTACCTAATTTGGCCTGAATCAGCCAGTATTCGGGATATGATTGGCCACTATCGAAACCGAGTACGAAAATTCGGGGAGGACTGGGGGATCGTCAACAAAAAGGCTACCTATGGTGGCGCTATAATTGCATCCCGTAGGCAGGTAAAATGCCAAGCTCAAGCAATTCCCGGTGCCTTGCAGCCACTCGAGGGGTCAAACATGTCAAGCAATCCCGCCCGAGCGGCACTCTCCGAGTCCATTCGCTGCAGCGCTGTCGTCGCCAAAGGGCCACCTAGACACAGTAGATAGCCCGTAAGCCTGTAGGTACCTATTTTTCGCATACAAGCGCGAGCCCATGACCCAATCAATTTTGTTGAGCCTCCGACTTGTCAAAACTGGCGCTGTGTGAAGATAGAGGGTCCAACTGCGCCTCAGTCCATGTGTTTCGTCTTGTTCACCCGGCCTGGATCGACTCGATTATCCTGGAGATCGTCAATCCACTCATTCATTACCTTGCCTATCTGACCAATTAAAGAAAGCGAAACTCGCGCACTTCACCCGGTATCAGCATATCAATTGCCCTTCTCGATAAGTCTATCTATCTGGTGTGGGATGGCTATAAAATAATGGCTGCGATAACTCAAAGCAGTGTTATCCAGGCAGTATGCTCTCTTCTTCTTCTACTTCGTACATATCCCACTCTTTGATGCGAAATCAGCGCTTCTGACACTGGCATTGACACTGGCATTGACACTGACAAGACTGGTAATGAGGCGCGCCGAGCATTGGCAATGTGCATCTTTCTGCTGTACAGTACATCTCTAGCGTGACTTGGGATCGACGTAGCCTACAGACAATACTTTCCACGTAAATAGTAGGTTAGGTATGTATTTACTGGGGTAGGGATACTAATGCCTGTCAATTTATTTCGCTGCTAGAACGATCAATTCCAGTCGCTCAATACAGTCAGCCTACTGCGCCCTCAGCGTAACGCCAGGTCGAGAATGGCGGGACAATCAAGACGAGACGTTACGCGCCGTGCTACAAAAGGTGAGGACAAGTTAAGTAAGCATAACCTACCTCAGGCTCGTGTATCGGTATTATGCCGCAACACCGCAGAGCCGCTCGTCACCTGTCTGCGGCTCTTAACCGTTTCAGCTCCTCTTCCCCGTCGCCAATCATCCATCCACCAAGCCTGTCGCTGACTAGCACACAACATCATGCTACGTATAAGAGCCGACGAGTCGACTACTCGCAACCTATCGGTGAGCTTAAACACGAGGATGAAGCCGCGACCGTGCATAGACATGCCCTTCGCAGACGTTTAATCGTACCACAAATCGATAAACATATTTTCATCATCATTGGGATATGTTGCTCGTGGCACTCGACCGACGAGAGTCCTAGCTAGAGAGCAAGGAAAACACCAGTCCTACCATTAGATACCGTCTGATTGTCGGGCTGTTGCTATCTCTCCAGAACCCATCGGTATTTTCCTATCGCCCTACCGCCATGTGCCAACCCTCTAGTTCGCTTAGTATAAGTGTGCCAACATGGACAATTCCCATATAATGTCCCGAGATCTCTGATATGAAAGATAAAGGCATGACTCTGCGATATATTTTTTGCCTGCACTTTAGCCCAGAAGGCCAAGAGACCGGTCTACTGGATTCCGGTATTTCTTATCTATCTGTAGGCTTCAAATTCTAACTTGTGATTTATTGTCCGCGACAAGGAAAATGACAACCGGAGTCTCCAGTATAGAAGATCGGACCAAGCCGACGGAGACTTAAGAAATGCATCGCAGTGCGCTCACAAGAATGTCGGCTCTCGTCAATAGTACTCGTTTATTATCGATCTACTTATAGATCCCCAAGCGTGTCCGCGCTACTGGGAGAGCTGGGCTGATTACCGCCAAGGCTGGGCATTTCAATGCTCCTGGCTTTTCTGGCTAGGCGTGATGCCTACGAACATGGTGATAGGCTCGACGATCGGTCAGCGACCCGGTTCTAGAAATACATCGTCTTCTCTTCAGGCTTGGTGGTCCCGCTATGCAGCATACAATATGATCCTTTCTCTGGAGGCATCGGAGATACCCATCGAATCGACTGCAGCATGTGTCGCTTTCGCCAAGAGTGCGCTGTCAGCCTCAACGATCGACATGCCTATTTAAACTTTGTCCCTCGTGCGCTTTCTTAACTCTAGAGTTTAGGTTGCTAGCGGTCGGCGTGCCTTCAGCCAAAATTTGGAAGGCATACGTGTAGGGATCGCCCGGTTGAGGAGTGGACAGGTTGCGCTCGTCACATCAATTGGAGTTACGATTCAACTTCAAGGCTAATAGCATCACTGAATCACCATGGTTCGCGCAGCGTTGTCATTCCTGTCTCTTGCGGTGGCAGGCCTCAGCTTAGCCGAGGACTCACTGTACAGCAAGCGGGCAACCAAACGGTTCATTGATGATGAAGGGAACTACAACATTTCGTTCTACCATATTAATGACGTCCACGCGCATCTGGACCAGTTCTCATCCTCGGGCACGGATTGCACGAAGCCTGAGAGGGGCTGCTACGGAGGCTACGCGCGCGTCAAGACGGTTCTGGATGAGTCGCGCCCGGATCATCCCGATAGCCTAGTCCTGAATGTAGGCGACGAGTTCCAGGGCACCCTGTTCTATACCTTTTACGGCGGCGAGAAGATTGCCGAGACACTGAACCAGGTGGGTGACTACACACTTACTCACGCAAGACCTCTGCGCAATGTAGATTGGAAGCTCATGGGAACCTTAGATTGGCTTCGACGCCATGACGCTCGGGAATCACGAATGGGACGGCGGTGATGACAAGCTGGGCGATTTTCTCAAGAACCTGACATTCCCCATCGTCTCAGCAAACGTCGTCTCAGATAACAAGAAGCTGAATTGTGAGTTAAGTCCTTGCCTGTTACCTACTTTCTATTCAGCAAGTGAGAATGGCACTAATCACGTCCTCCAGCAACGATCAAGCCCTACCACATCTTCGAGCAGTATGGCCTGGCGATCATCGGGGTAACAACCGAAACGGTCCCCAGCATCAGCAGCCCAGGCAAGGGCACCAAGTTCACAGACGTGGTGGCAGCCGTGCAGAGCTCGATCGACGAGATCCGGGCGACAACCAACATCACGCGCATCGCCGCCATAACGCACATCGGCTACGAGGAGGACAAGCGGCTCGCGCAGGAGACGTCAGGCCTCCAGTTGATCATGGGCGGGCACTCGCACACGCTGCTAGGCGACATGGAGGGCGCCGAGGGCCCGTACCCCACGCTCGAGACCAATAAGGACGGTGACGAGGTCTTTATTGTCACTGCGTACCGCTGGGGCGAGTACCTGGGCTACATCGACGTCACCTACGACGCCGACGGCAGGATCCTCGCGTACCACGGCGCGCCGATCCACCTCACTAACACCACGAAACAAGATGAGGCACTCCAGGCCCAGGTCGATGCGTGGCGCGTCCCGTTCGAGGAGTTCGCGGCTGAGGAGATCGGCGAGACGAGTATTGTGCTGGACCAGAGCACGTGCCAGGAGAAGGAGTGCACGCTGGGCGATCTGATTTCTGAGTACGTTCTAACCTTGCCTATTACTCTGTCCCTCACTACTTTCAATTCAATATAATCCCTTTCACGATAGCAATGAATGAGCGCTAAACGCTAACTTCAAAACCTAGCGCCATCCTCCAATACCGCCTCGACAGTGGTAGCGCCGCGTCCTTTGCCCTCGTCAACGCAGGCGGAATCCGCGCGACCATCGACGCGGGCCCCATCACACGCGGCGAGGTTCTCACAGCCTTCCCCTTCAGTAACGCCGTGGTAGAGGTCGAATTCACCGGCGAGGAACTCTGGTCCATCTTCGAGGGCATCGTTAGCGGCGTGAACCAGGCTAACGGCAACGAGGTCACGTCCTTCGTGCAAGTTAGCAAGGGCGTCAAGATCGAATACAACCCCGCCAACGACATTGGAGCACGCCTCGTGCGGCTGACGATTGCCGGGGAGGAAGTCGATTTAGAGGCGAAGTATACCGTCGTCACAATTGATTTTATCGCCGGCGGTGGGGATAATTTCTTCGGCCCGCTGGATGGCCTCGTGGTTCTGGATACCCTCGACGAGGTCCTCGTCGCCTACGTCCAGAGCAACAGCCCTATAGATTTCGAGCTGGATGGCCGTATTGCGGTTGTCGAGGGAAGTGCGGATGATAGTGTGAGTGAGGACGAGGATGGGACCTCCACGAATACCACCCCGACTCCCACACCGACGCCGAGTGGTGCAAATACTGCCGGCGTCGTCTCTGGCATCGTCCTCCTTGTTTGGACGGCGCTGTTGGCCGTGGTCGTCGTAACGTAGTGGATCCGCTGGGATTGTGTTTAAAACATGCCTTCGCCGGGTCTGAGTACCATGTTATAATAAAATTAGACAGATCTTTTTTTTAATAGAAAATCTATATAATAATGTGATTTACACGCTACCATGCAGTGATGTGAAACATCTCCCAGAGCCCTGTTGTCTTCACTCCCGATGACAAATTACCGCCTACTTTTCTTTTCTTCTCCAGCATATCCGACGCTACAATAATAGACACAGCTAAATCTCAAGTCTTGAATTGAATGGCGAACTAACACGGGTATGTATGTAAATGCAACAGCCCCGTTACCGGTAACACCGTGCCGAACCTACAGGTTTAGGTAATGTGGTTAAATCAAAACAAGCAAAGACTCCGGCCCCATGCATTTCGGCCCCTTCTTGACCCCCCACGCTTTCTTCCTCTTGTGGTATATCCGGTCAACGTATAATTCCTCTCTAGTCATCATTCAATTCAGTTGGTATTTCCCCCCTTACACGACCCATCCATGCCATACACTCGAATCATGACTTTAAAAACAATCCGCCCTCCTGATTCCTTCCAGGGCCATATTCCATAGCCCGATTGAAACGCCGATTCCAATTCATCGCATCAAAATACCTCGCACTCGTGTTATGAAATGACAGCCCCCATATTTACGACTTCCAGTTAGGCGCGAACCAGAAGACGAACTGTTTTGAGCATGATATTGAACAGGAGCCCGAAAGTCCCCAACATCATGTATATCTTTAGGAACTCCCACCAATACTGCGTCTTGACCTCGGTTTCGATGTGGCCTTCTTTTCCGTTGGGAGGAAACCTACCCGTCGAGACGTACTCCTCCAAAAGTTCGTCCTTCTCATACCATCGCTCGCGGAGCCATTTGTCGAAATCCTCTTGGTTGTCTAGGGGTATGTCGGCCACGGCGAAGCGACGCCAATAGAAGTTGACCGATTTGGGAGGGCGCCCTTGGAAATACGTGCTAGACAAGGTGAAGTAGTCTTCGCCGTAATGACCCCGGCTATAGAGTATTAGTTAGTACGAGGCCCAACATCTTGTACGCGAGACTAAGGTCACTCACGGAATGCCCTCGTAGGCCACGGTGCAGTCGTAGACATAGTCGACGGTTCCCTTGAGCTCGGCGAGGCAAAAATACATGCCGGTGCTCCTCGGTAACATGAGATGCTGTCCATCCTTAAGCCCACTCTTTTCAGCCCAGTTGGCGGATTTCTTTCTCCCATTACCGGACAGATTCGTGCCTTCAGGGAAAAGCAAGAGCCACATGGGATCGAGGTAGCTCTCGCCGTCGGGGTTGGTATGACGCGCCTTGAGCTTCTCGAGGCGATGGGCAAGGCGCGGGCGGTCGACGGCCATCTTGCGCGACATGAAGATGAAACCATTGAACATACATCCGGGACCGACGATAGGAATCCACCTGAGCGACTCTTTTAGGAGTATATAGATGTGCCCGTGCATCTGAGGGTTACTCGTGTACCCGACCCACCAGAGATACAACCAATCCGTGTAGATCTGCCGCCATGATGCACGTCAGCGAGAGACGAACGGGTATTTGCAGGAAGGATGGTTATGGCGAGGGGGCGGTATTGGCTCACCTGGTGGTTTGCAATCAAGACCATGCGTTCTGGAAAGTTACACTGGACCCTGCCATCTGGGGTTAAGCTCAGCTGTCCAGCCACCGAAGCATCTCCGCTGATTCTGATGACGGTGGGAGCCCACCACTGGGTCATGGTGGTGATCAACAGGCCAAAAGAGGCCTTCGCCAAGGACATGTATGCATCGTAGAGCTCGCGGTTAACGAAGTATAGTGGAGAGCCAAGGAATTGCGAGGCATGTACACTACGCAGGGAGTTAGATATAAAACCCTTGGATCGGGGCAGCGGAGGCTATGGACCAGGAGGAGTCATACACAAGAATGCCGGTCCCGAAGTACAGGCTGAAGGTAAAGGCGCGCAAAAGCGATCTGAGGCGACCGTACTTGGCCTCGCCAGAGGGGTGTCCGGTCTTAGGGTTCTTGAGAGCAGGATTCACGATGTCGGTAGCGGGGTCGGGTTTGGAAACATCGCTGGCGGGCTGCGGGCGCTTCCGCAGCTCTGACGTCGTCATGTTTGTCTGCCACCGAGCGAGAGAGTGCAGACAGCAGTTCAAGGCGCGATCGAGGACTCGGGGCGACAAGGTTATGGGATGGTGGGGCTGTGCTTTAACAGATGTGCGTATACGGGTATGCGAGTCTGCATATATTGCAAGACAACAAATCGACTGGGCGCAACAACGAAGCCGAGGCACACTAAAATGGTTGTCGAGCTAGACAGATAACGAGAGAACTGAATGGACTCGAGGGAGAGAGGAAGAGAAGGTAAAAATCCTGTCGAGACAAGAGACCACCACACAAGAGTTAGCAAGGATCAGATCAGGTATTGCGACAGGTCGAAACTGATATCAACTTCCGATGTCACCCGCGGTCATGAGGGATACGCAATATCAGGCTGCCTGGCGGTGGACCGGGGTGGAATTTGGTATGGATTAGGTATGTAGGCAAGGGAGGTGTTTAACGCGGTTGAAATTGCCAATGAGTGAGTGAGTGAGTGAGGAGGATGCAGACGATAGGGCAACGAACCTTATGCGCAGATGTGAAGCGTCATTTTCTATAGCGGAGGGGGGATCAAATTCTCACAGGTTGTAAATGAATGTGTAGATAGAAAAAGGAAGGCAGGCACGTGGACAACAAGTCCGGACGAAGCTAAATAAATGTGAACTTATTCAGCCCTCCGAAGTAGAGGTTTATATGCGCGGAGGGGTTGATGGTGGGCTAGCAGAGACAAATGTGTTATTATTTTTGTGGGGGGTTTATGAATATAATATGTAAGTACTTTTGCTAGGCACTAGGTAGGTATTCTAATAACAAGAGAAACAAGAATCTTAACAATGAATCTCGATAGCACCAAGCTAAATCACAAATATGTTTCGTGTTGAGGGCGAGCCGAGGGGCGAGGGCTGGTAGGATGAGGCCAGCTAAGATGGATTACCTATCTCTAAGTCTAGGTAGCTACGATGATGATGATGGTGGTGGTGGTGGTGGTGGGATGGATAGCGGTGTCGGTCAGGCGGGCTAGGCAGCATAGAGATGGAGAAAAGGTACCAATCTAGGGATGGCGCGTGGTCGAGATGACCATGTGGCCCATCTGAATTGGGCTCGACACTGGGGACGCACAGTATTGTACAGTACAGTCGATAAGATAAGAGAGTAGACTGCCGGTTCTTCCCCTAACGAAAAGTACATTTAACAGCTATCGAATAAGACCCGATGGCGCACTGTACAGAGCTGTTCTTTTTCGGCAATGCAAGATGCCCCGCACTTCTGCTCTAGATAGGTACCTCCTGCCTTCCCGGCCGACAGTCCATTCCGAGAGCTCCAGCATGACCGGAGACGGAACACCTTAACACACCGAATATCGAAGATCCACATTGTACCTAGGCATGTTAGGAGGTAAGATAGATGCAATGGAATTCTCCACAATTGCTTCTAACACTTCGGTCAATCACATGCGATCTTAAACCTATCAGAAAATACATTCGTCAACAAATTTTTGTAATACGCGCTATTTCACCCTATTACTATTAATGGTAACACTAGATACGAAGTAGGTGTCCGTCTAGTTAGTCTTCAACCTCACACAACATGCTGTACAACGTTTGCTCAGGGGCTGATATGAGCCTCATTACACATAGGATGAGCCAATAGCAAAAGGGGAGACTTTCATTTAGATTTCCCCTGGTTCTCAGTGACGTGTTGACTCTGCTTCGTCATGAGCGCTGACCACTTATCCTACCCATCGCGGTCAAGTGGTACCAGCAATAGTAACGGCAATGGCAATAATGATGCTCAACATGTCTTGATCTTTTTCATACCGGGAAACCCGGGGCTCATCGGCTACTACGCCCCCTTCCTGTCATTGCTGCGAGATCTGCTTGACGCCAACGTCTCGCTTAACGCCATTAGCTTCCACATCCACGGGCAGAATCTCGCCGGCTTCATAGACCAGGACCACGAGCCCTTCACTTCGCAGCGGAAACCCTACGATCTTGAGTATCAGATCCAGCATATCCTGAAAGCCGTGCGTAGTCTCCGCATCGAGGCTGCCGGCGCAAAACAGGGCCAGCCATACGACCATGTGCTTCTCATCGGGCACTCCGTAGGCGCATACGTAGCCCTTGAAACCTGCCACCGCATTCTCCGGGACCCGGCTCTAGCTCCAGAGCTGAAGCTCGCGTCCGGCATCCTCTTGTTTCCGACTATCGAGCGCATCGCCGAGTCCCAAAGCGGCTGGAAGCTCAACATGCTCCGCCAGACCCCATTGCTTGGCGACAATGCCTACAGGATCGCACAGGGCTTCCTGCGACTGTGGCCCTATGATGCGCTCTACTGGTTCGTGAGCAAGACCCTCGGCTTTCCGTCTCATGCGGCGGATGTTACGACGCGGTGGCTGAAGAGCCGTGATGGTGTCTGGCAGTCTCTGTATCTCGGTATGGGTATGTGGACTTACCGCCGCCGGCACTGTTTACCATCTTGACTCTAGTCTTCTCGCCCCATCCCATTCCCCTCTTTCATATACGCGAACCTCATACCACCCGGTTGTGACGGATTAATAGCGGGGTGAACAAATAAGCAGTAAACTAACCCTTCCTTCAAAGACGAGATGCGCGTAATAGGCGAAGACAAGTGGGACACGGAGCTCTGGGAGATCGCGCAAGACGCTGCCGCCGAGTCCCGCACGCCGAGATTCTACTTCTTCTTCGGCCGCCGGGACCACTGGGTCGCGGACCACTACCGCGACGAGTTCATCCGCAAGCGGTCCGCGCAGAACGAGAAGACTCGCCTCGTCGTCGACGAGGGCAAGCTTCCTCACGCTTTTTGCATTGGTTGGTTTCCGTTTTCATTCCCCCCCTCGTTTCTCTGTCCTCGTCCCATTCATACCGTTATGAGGGAGTAACCTACTTCCACTACGAACACGGTCATTATGTGGCTATAGGTAGGTTAATGGGCAAACGAGCAAAACGAGGCGATAATTCGAAATAGCCCGGACACTAACATGAGAGTATCCACCTAGACCATAGCGAACCCGTCGCCGAGAAAGTGCACACATGGATCACCGAGATGTTCGGTACCTCTGGCAAGGACAGCTAGACAACCAGCTGGCGGGTCCTAGGGAAGGGGATTCGCCCATACTATTCATCCTACTCCTAACGCTCTATCCAAGACTCCCATTCATCCCCTAACCACCAAGGACCTATCCCGAGACACAAGGGACGGGGCACACTATGTCCCTTTAGCACACCTCTATTAACAAGCATAAACCGCTTTTAGCCCCTTATATTTATACCTAGAACTCGCCATATATAGACAGCGCGTAAATAAAGATATGGAGGGACACTGGGCAGCTATGTATCTAAGGTATCATAAACTGGATACTAGAGTAGAATGATGGGCTAAGATAACCATCGCATCAGTACTTTAAAACACCCTGTGCATTAATTCGTATCAGTGATGCGCATGATTGTCTTATAGATATAATTTTTTATTGACTCGTAGAGGCATGATTCTTCGCTCTTTACAGTATTAGTGGTTGTTTTAACACAAGATATTGAGGGCGATCACATTAGTCTCGGAGGCTATAATTACAGACTCCAAGACGGAAAGAAATTAGTGAGGTCATAATGCTCTGAATTCCAATGCTACCCGTATGAGTAGCTGCAAGAACATATTTATCCTACAAATATCAAAGAGGCTACGCCTGGAAGCATATGAAAACCGAACCCATGTCTGGCACTCTTGCCACCTTATGACCATGTCTATCCGTAGAACCGCAAGAGTACAATGCGAAAAAGCATGCCAAGTATCAACCCGTTAAAACGAACACCTACACGTGTAGTTTACAAGGCAACCATGGCAGCGCCGGCGCCCATGGCCACGAGCACGTAGAGACCGATGGCCATGTTACCTAGGGTAACAATGGGGCCCGATGGCATAGAACCGGGGGCCGCACTGTCGCTTGTATCGGAACCCGATCCTGAGCTGGAGCCGGTGCCACTGGCGTTACCAGTAGCTGTGGCGACTACAGCCACAGCAGAGCTAGCCTGCTCGAGTGAAGTCTCGCATCTACGTAGGAAACCGGATTAGTACATCATCATCAATGGGAGGGGGTATTATGTAGTTCAACTTACGAAGACTCGACCTTGGGGCTGCTTTGCACTTTAGCTGCGCCATCAAAGTCGCAAGCAGTGCTGGCCTTGTTCTGGTTGTTGTAGTAGGCATCAAGAATATGACCGAGCTGCTCCTTGGGGTTGCACATGCTGAACGGACCGTAGACGCCGGCCGCGGTGTCACGCTTAATGCCAGCGCAGGCCTTCTCATCATTCTCGCAGATATAGCCGAAAATATCGCCATAATCCCTCTCCGCAAGGTTGCTAGCGGGTGCGCAAGAAAGAGACTTGAACATGCAGTCACAGAGGTCACTGTCAGGCGTAGGAGGCATGGCCTGAGCTACCTTCCAGTTATCCGAGATACCAGGGCAGGCCGCGGGAGAGTTAGTAGGCTGGTAGGCGCTCATGGCAGTAGACGAAGGCTCCACAGCAGCGAGCTTGCTTCGGAGGACATCGTAGTTCTTCAGGGTCTTGACTGTATCGCCAGTGACTTTGGCTACACCGTAGTCGTTCTCTTCCTCGTGGAACATGTACACGATACCACCACTGAAGACGCCAGTCATCTGGTCCGAGTACAGAGCGGTAGTATCATCCCAAAGGCGACCCTCAGCACCACCGACTGTGTTGCAGCCGTACTCGGCGAAGAAGACGGGAACCGAATAGTTGGAAAAAAACTCGACTTGCACATCGTAGCCAGACTTCTCGAAGCTGCTCTTGCCACACCAAGAGTAGATGTTGTAACCCCAGTAGTCAATGGCCTCGTCCTGGTCACCGCAGTTGAAGTACTGAGCCATATGGACACGAATCTCCGCGTCATCGTTGGCAGCGTACCCAACACCCATCCATCGTCCACCTTTAGCCATCTTGTCGGCAATGTACTTCTTTGTGTCACGGGTGGCGGCCTTGACATACGCAGAAGCACCAGCTGTAGAGAGCGATCAGTAGCCTATCATGGTGGCAGAAAGAGCGGATAGTATAGAGGTTCTTGATATTATGAATGCCTTGGATTGAAAGAGGCTTATTTGACTTACTGTTGGTTGCATTGTTGGTGACTTCATTGCCTGCAAAGAAACCAATAACGTTGCTGTATTGGCCTAGGTTGTCGATAACGGACTTGTATCGGTCGAACAACTCAACATTCCAGCTAGGGTCGTCTCGATTGATAGACAAGGCAGGCTCACCCAGATCAGCGATGACATAGATTCCAGCATCGTCGAGCAACTTCATGCAAGCCGAGTGGTCGGAGTCGGGGTTGATAGCGTAGGTTCGGATTGCGTTGACACCCAGCTTCTCGAGAATAGGAACATCTCGCTTGCAGGTCTTCTCATTGGCGAGAGGGTCAACGTAGTTGTTGCTACCCGAGGTGTCACCCCCGGGGCCGGTGCCAGCCTCCTGCTGATAGGCAATACCCTTGATATAGAACTGGTCGCCACTCTTGGTGAAGAACTTGGATCCCTGTTCAAAGAAACATGTAAGTTCATCAAGTCACGCATGAGGCAATTTGGAATAGTTGCTGGTGAAGTGTGCTGTTGATGTTTGACCGAATTGTTTCTATGGCCTGTGTCTGCATTGCATCAACACCTGAGGTATAGACTTGCTTACCTTCATGATGATGGGCTCCAAGGCGGCATCAGCAGCCGCGAGCAACACGGCCGAGGCCATGACGGCGCGTAGGAAACCCATGATTAATGGTAAGGGCTGTTATCTATTGCGTCGAGGTTGATGTACTACTATACTTGGTGAGAAGTTCGTTGCGGCCTATGCAAGCAGGGCCGAGTGAAAGCGTGGTATGTGGTCGGGTGTGTGCGTCCAGTAACAGATATGAACCAGCGATGAACCGGAATTCTTCCAATGTCTCTTGTTTGTCTCAAGTCCCCTTCCCTATGCAAGACACACAAACAACCGTGTTGCCGGGGATTAAAGTGTACTAGTTGGTAAAAACGACACCAAAACACGCAGGGCCAAGAGAGTGATGGCGACTGTTGTTTCTGGAAATCCCGTGTCTGGGGAGATTAAGGAGCGTGGGTGTAGTTGGAAATGCGATGACTATGCAAATGAGTGTTGTGGTGTTTCTTGCTTCCTGTCGGAGTGAATGTCCAACCAAGTGACGCAGTCCGAGGCTGGGAAAAGGAAAAAGCAGACAATACGCAAGGGAGAGAGAGAAGGGTTATTGCGGTTTTGAAGTTGACATGCAGAGAAGGCAAGAGACTGGAAGAAAAGGGTCACAAATAATACGAGGTCATCTCAATGGACCCTATGCCTAGAGTACAGTGCAGTCGGTACCGTGGTTGTACTTGATGTTGGCTGTGGGTTGACGGTGCCTGTGTCGCAGGGGTAGGGACTGGGATGGAACTGGGATGGGGCGTGCACTACCTAACTTGGCAGCTTTAATGGCATCGGTGTGCCCTGCTCAGCAGCTTATATTGCCCGAAGCGGTAAAGGGAACCATCGAACGCCCACTAGAAAGAAGGTGGGGATCGGTCATTACCCCTGATCGACCTGGAACATCTGCACTAGACTTCTCGGCAGAGTGGGTTCGGCGGATCCTGCAGGGGAAAATCGACTGGGGCTGATAGGTTAATGAAAACTTCTGTTCTTGCCAAGGCTGTTGGCCAAGGCTGGCCAAGGCAGGAACGGTCGAGCTGCTCCACGAGATGAGGCAGGCGCCTGTGTCTAATTATTTCGACAGAGTACATACAGGTACGTCCACGAGCAGGTAGTATCCTCTATCGCATTCAATTAGGTACTTTCTTCTCGCTTTCATGTTTAAACCACTAATTTCTACGCGTAGATGTATGCCTGTAGGCTGCACATACTTAGCTACTTTGCTACAACAGATAATTATAAATGAGCGTGTTCCTATTCTGACGGTGAGATTGGCTAAATCAAGGAGCAAGAGGCTACGATTTTCAGGGGCATGGCTACCTACTACTGTACTAGTGGGCTAGATCCCGCCCACTTGCATACCACCTTAGGTACTGTATGTAGGTACCTGTACAGCATACATCCTACCTCTAGGCAAAGGCAGGAGCATAACTACCAAGAGTGAGTGCATTCATCAGTATCAAATACTTACAGTGTTGTAGTATAACCCTTACTGTGCATATGATTTACCCTAGGCAGGTATTTCACACAGGCTCACACACACAGCCCTCGATTTTCTTCAACACATTGGAATTCTCAATATGTAGTTACTCCCTCCTGACGTCAATTCATTCCAGTAGACCAACGCTACACGTAAGTAGCAAAGATAGACTGGCAGTAATGTATTCTTCAACATCGCTGTTTTGCCCATCATCTTCAAACGACATCGTTATATGACTATCATCATTCGTGCTGTTCCACTTTGATGGTGAAGGGTCAATGTCAAGACAATCAACGGGTCTCTCTAATCTACTGCGCCTCGCCCGAGTATCGTAGTGCTACAGGTGGCAACATCCCACGAGCCAGACGAGTAATAAACACGAACTTACATACATAGGCGCTACACCGGTGCGTATTGCAGGCCTTCAACAAATCCAATCCCATCTTGCAGAAGGATACGTCCATCTGATCAGAATCTGATTCACTACGCAAGCGCTACACAGGCATATTAAATATGGTCCGGCATGGCAGATCTCGGCAGATCTTGGCCCACCGCCGTTAAGTCGTTGTTTTGGAGCTGCACAGCCTCTGCCAAGACGCAGCGTAGGACCCGGGCAGAACCCGGAGCACGCAACACCAATCCTGACACCCTCCTCATCAGTTCCTCAGCGACCACTGGAAACAACGTTGGTCCTCTGGTCGATCCCGACTGGTTCACCAATCCGTCTAGGTCCGAGTCCGTGGAGCTGAGGAATGACGATATGCATTAGAGCGCGTAGGCGTATCTACCCGACACCATCCTTCAACCCATCTGAGACACCGTACATAGCACAATACAAGCATATATACTACGTATATGTCTATTCTGGTGCCGAAGAGCGCTATCTGTGTATCTATCGCTCTCTCTACTAGTTACTATGAGAAGTGATTCTGCCCTTGCTTCTATCTCTGCCAGGAGGGGAACCGAGCTGGATGCAGCTGTGAGAGGTGACGTCTCTAGATGAGTTCATCAGGAAGATGACGCCATGTTGTAGCACCTTCCTTCATCGGCCCCGAAAGAGCATACTTATTCTCTTTCTCAGGTGTCACCTCTTCGATGTCTTTTTCGTCTTCGTCGCTTTCCTCTATGATAAATGCGGCAGAGCCATTGGTGAATTTGGGTTCCATATACTCGGGCATCGGTTCAACAGCGTACTGTCTATTGATTATTTTCTTCGCCTTCAGACCGAATGATGCCTCCCACGGCGTCTTCATCGACTCAGGAATCACCCATCCAAGCTCAGAGTTCCGGAGCCAGAGGCGGACGATATGCCGACTCGCCGTGTCGTCGTCTTGATACGAGTCGCGTGCATGTAACACGCTCCAGTTATTGATGAACACCATGTCCCCCCGGCGTGTGGGTAGTAGTACCTGCTGTGCCGTTGCCGTCCGTTGCAACAATTCCAATGCTTCCTTCTGCGCCGGCAGTAGGGCGGGAATTCGACCGTCCGCAACGCCGGGACGAGGACCAATACGATTCGGGTCTACTGATATAATAAGGTTTCCCGACTGGAATCCTAGAAGCGGGGCTAGAATAAACGGCGAGGCACCTCGTCTCGAACTAGGAACCAGTCTGATCAGCATCGGACGTCGCTATCGAGATACATAGGCTAGGGCGAACACTCACACTTGCACAGGCCAATTATGTTTCGCCAAGGTATGCACGGCCCACGGGTTAGCCTTCATCATGGCGTTATACACTGTGGCCGCCGATGCCACATACGTTCCACCCCCTTGGGCCGCACAGCTGCGGATATGCATGGCCAAAATCTCACATCCCATATCGTTATGGAAGGGCTGTTCCTAATCATCAGCACGATTATAGTTGATGAATCTGAGAGTGTCTAGGCCTTCCGTACCAGGCTACTATTTGTGTGAATCCCATGACGTCTTTCCCGAGGGACCGTCCAGGTACTAGACTCGTACACATGTGCTTGGGAAGTTATTCAGTACCGTTTCGGGGCAGTCTTATTCGACAAGTCCACTCACTCAGCATTGCGCCTTTAGAGGTCTGTACACCCCTTTCGCCACCGACGTAGCTGGCAAGGCCAAGAAAGATGATGGCGTTAACTTCCGCCGAGTACGCAGTGGGCGTAAGACCGCGAATAATGCATAGTCCACTTCCCGCATGAATATCGGCTGCACAGTCCTTTAGTCGAGGGCCCAGATCAGGAAGCAGGAAGTTCTCGCAAGTCACTTCGCTTCCATCCAGGCCGAGGCCTATTAAGTTGTCATTAGTTCCCTTTGCTTTTCAAGCTATCTATGCAGTGTGTGTTTCTCTAGGCCCCATGCATACCGAGGAAGTGGTCAATAGCCCTATTTACTTCCATCACATCTGTAGGGGTGAACTCGAGAACCCGAGAAGTAAACGGAACCCCATTCTTCCCGGACCAAGCCATAGGACCCTCAACAAAAGAAGGGAACCCGAGTGGCGGTTTTGCAGATGCTGCATCCTGTTGATACAAGAGTGCTGAGAGTTCCGGTTCATCATGGCTAGTCCGACCACGATGATCGGCATGACTGCGAGAGATTGTGGAGAGCATATGAATTGCCGTATTCATTCGATAAGCTGATCTGGAAGTGGAAAAATATCATGGTGTAGTGATGTGGGCCGGGAGAGCATAGATCTGATCCTTGCCAAGAGGTTTTTATGATGCCTCGTCGGAGGCACAAACAGCGGGTTGAACGCCTTGACGACATAGGTGATGCCTCGCTTTCGGATCAGATTAGTATTCCGGTACCACGGCCTTCTTATCAATTGAGGGGACGCGAATAACCTCATCACTGCATCTTTCCGCTCTTAATATCGCCGAGACCAACGTAGCCGTGGCACAACCCGCGTAATAGAGACGCCTGGTTTGGCAAATTTTTTCTTGAGCACTTGTTGTGCGGCAGGCGATCATCGTGGAGGCACAAACGACGAGTCGGTAGCCGATATGTTTCTCATGCTATCCTCGTCGCGGATAGCGTTTGGGCCACGAAGACATCTTGACCTAGACAAGCAAGACAGCCAGATCGGAACACGGTGTAGCTGCTGTTCTCCTCGGTTCGCGTTATGCCTTGGGCTGTGGGACATGGAGGAGCACACCGGGTCTACCTACCACGTATGCGTCTGGAAGAAACATTATCGATGCAATGATTGGGGGCGATGGTGACCGCCTTTTTGTAGAGATCCCTAGCCTCGTGTCATAACCCGATGCGGGCATCCATGATCGCTAATCCCTAATCTTCACAAACTCGTCACACAGAGGCAGCAGCATTAACCTTATAGTCTCACATCGCTTCCGAGCCCTCGGGACGCGGTGGTGTGACAGTCCGCATAAGACCCGCGGCCGAGTGGCACGAGAGATGGGTTCAGTATCTTACACGAGCCCCAATCCATCTTGGCGGCGCCAAACTGATACTTGTCTCTCTCATTTGAGATGATAACGGATCCATGGTAATGAGATTACGTTGTACAGGATGCAAAGTGAACCTGTTGGCCGAATTTCCCCATACCGGTGTACGGATCTAAAGTGCAAATTACAGATTTGGAAGATGAGTTACGTTTCACAAATGCGACGGAACCCGCAAACTACTTACTCTTTACACGACACCAAACCGAGAAATTTCCGGCAAGCGGAAGATAGGTTGCTGCTATCGTATTCATCGTGATGGGAACACGGGAGTCGAGGTAGGGGTAGAACGCATGCTACGAGGAATAGAATATGAAGAGGAAAGGAGGAGAAGAGAAGAGGAAGAAGAGGATGATGAAGGGAAAAATCAGAAGGCGACAGGGCTGGAGAGTCCGGAGTTAGACACGGTGTTTCTGTTGGCTGGGGGTGGGTATTTATAAGCCGAATGTACTACAGTTGATAGCTAATGAATGGCTGGCTGATGTCGGTGGCGGCGGCTTATTTGCTTTTATTCGATGCAAGATGGGGACGGGCCCAAGGATACGGATGATCCAGAGGAAAGAGGAAAGACAGGAGGGTACACGCACAGAGCAGCACAGAGGGGCTCGCGGGCCCAGGTGAGACAAAAGAAATGGGCGAAGAGAGACGGGGATTAAGCGGCACTCGTCTCTGCTCATTCGACACGACCCCTCAGCATCCGTTATCTCTCTGCTGTTTGCCATGGCACACAACACAACAGGCCCCGACCCGACCTGGCCCTGAACTGAACTGAACCCGAGCCCGAGCCCAAGCCCACAAGCCCACGCTTCCTGACACGGCAGCATCTTCCATCATCATCATCATCGCCACCATTCTCCCCTTCTCAGTGACTGTAGTGCAGCCTTTTGTTCCACTGTACGAGGTTTCCATGTACATGCGAAGATCGCCGGACTGGTTGTCGAGCAAGCGAGCGAGCGGGCTCCATCTATTGTCGGTTCCTTGCTGTGCCTCTTTCTGATCGGGACGAGCTCATACATAACTAAGGGAGGCAATCCGATTGTCGTACTACTCAAGATCCCCGCCTGTTCACTGGCTGAGGGTGGGCGAGTCAAATTACTCGATCGCTTCCTCTAATCTACCTGGCCACCCTTCGTTGTTCTACAGTACATCACGGCGCAGCACGGCCCAGCTGGTCACATGGGACGCGCGTAGAGACAAGAAGTACATTCATTGCTTGTCAATTGGGCTCGGCTCGGTTTGCTCCGTTTCTAGGTAGAGAGCCCAAGGCCCAAGATCCGACTCCCGCTGCTAGTTCTTCTTTTAATTTCCAAATCCCTTCTGGCCTCTTCCGCCCCCTCGGTCGCACCAGACACCTAGTACTGTGGTATCGGCAATGGACGAGCCAACGACGAGGAAGAGGGTCAAGACGGCCGACCCTCGTCTGGCCACGAGGAAGAAGAGGCTACGGCCGAAGTCGCCGTCACCGTTACCCGAGTCCTACTCGAGATTGACAGAGGCACAAGGCGCTGCAGCTCTAGCCGTTCCCGCGCTCTGCCCCTCATTGCCTCACAGTACCACCTCGGCTGGCAGTAATACTTGTGTGGTCTGGGGAGATCCGAGCAACTGGGGCTCGGCCATGCCGCTAGAATCACTCCATGGTTGGAATCATCATCATCACCATCACCACCACCACCACCACAACCACCAAAATGCCGTCGCAGCAACGGGCTTCACGACGCAAGACGGAGATCACTTCGCCATCTCTGCTCCCAGCGCAGACCTAACGTTCCCCATCACTGGACCGAGTGGTGTCGTCGGTGATAGTGGAAATGATGGTGGGAGTGGTGGAGAGTGCGGTGATTCCCCCCCTAATAAAGCTTTCGAGAAATGGCAGGCCTCTACTCATGGCATCGCGCCCCTTCTCCCTCCTTCCTCTGCTGCGTTTCTTAGTCATCCCATGTCTTACACGGCTACCGACACGCACGCTCGTGCACATGCCCAATCAACTGACATGATGGAACCTTTCTCGCCGGGGAGCGACGTGGCCGACTTCCATCCAGGTTTCACAAACACGGGTTTTGGAGTTTCCGGGGTTTCCTTCGACAACCCCCTCGTCGACGCCCCCGGAACGCCTACGTTCCCTCATGGAAAGCCACACGCCCCCGAGAGCGACTTGTTGGGTCCTACCCCCAAATTCTCGGCCGCCTACTATCACCCTGTGCATGCAACTCCTGTAAATAGTTATTTCAGTGACGATGCTTTTCGCCTTTTTAACAACAACGGACCCTGGTACGAGGGAGGGACATCAGAGCTCCCGTTCGACGTCGCTCCTATCAGCCACCTCCCACCCCAGAGTCGCTTATTGCTTGCTAGTGAACCCAGACTCGAGGGCGGCCCTGAGCTGCCCGCTGCCGCAGCCCTCGGAGGTGCCATCTCTAGCTCCCCAAAGCTTCTGGTAGGCGGGGAAAAGGCCGAACGACCTCGGCGTCCTCGAGGACAGTTGCTGCCCAAGGACCGTGAAGAAACGAACAAGACGCGTAAATGGAAGGCCTGTATTCGCTGCCGCATGCAGAAGATTCGGGTAGGTTTGCCCTAAAAGTATTGACGACGACTTGTAGTAGGTCACACGGGCTAATACCCTAGAACAGTGCATACCCGATCCTGGCAAGCCCGAAACGGAGAACTGTTTGTGTTGCAGGAAAGTCCTGGTGCTCGAGACCAAGAAGGTCATCCATCGGATACCTTGCCTTCGATGGAACCTCAACGAAGTCGCCCTGTTCCGCGTGGGCGGGCTGGGTCTCACAAAGCGATGGGTGGGCGTGTGCGTCGAAAATATTCCATCCAGCGATTGGGCCGACGAGCGGGTCATCACGATTGGCGTGAGCATCACCACGCTCCTCTGCGACCCCATCCCGCTCAAGGTGCGGAGATTCAAGCCGAACAGCACCGATGTCCAACACCGCTACTGTAAATACACTGAGACGGAACCGCCCGTGTTGGTAACGGTGCCATCCTACGCTCTAGCCGACGTCGATACCACGTCTGAAGAATATCGAGGCTTTGTGAAACAGAATGCCGAGGAAGCCATCCGCCGATTCGCAATGGACATGACCGTGAATGATTACGTGAGACGGACTTTTTCTGTCGCGTGAGTAACGCATGCAAGCTCGAGCCTTGAATTTCGTGATCTACCTAGAGTCGTTGTGAGCCAAGGGGGGGTGTCCATGGTGGCTAGCCGCGAGAGAGAATGCCACTTGAACATAGCTAATACAGATTTCTCTACGCCCAGTTTACGCCACGGTGCCAGAGCGGCGCATAAAGACGTCGGCAAGGCCAAAGGAGACCCAGCCAAGCTGTTCCGTAATTATTTTCGGTTATGGCTTGCGTCACGTAAGTTCAGGCCGGGCCAAGCCGGCCTCGAGTTTTCTTCCCTATTTTGTTTGGCTGGCAGACGAGCTAGACCACTAACAGTCGATGGAGGTTTTACTCTCGGGTCCGCGTACATCGTCTACGGCTACGAGAATATGGAGAAGAAATCACACGCCTCGATGTACTCGGGAAAACAATTCATATCGAGGATGATCACAGCCCAATTCGACTCGATCGGGTATAAACATGTGCTGGTCAAGCTCAAGAGGGAGGTGCTCGACGAGCTGTGGCTGCTGATGCAGAAGCGCACCGATGCGACGTTCTTCACCGTCTATCTGATTGTGTTTATGATGCTGCACGAGGTCTCGATCGCGTGCCAAGACCGCCGTAGACGTGCGAAGGAGCAGGGACTTAAGGTGCGTCGAGACGTGCTCCGTAGGCTTTGGTTCCATTACTTGTGATGAATCGATGCTGTGCCACACTCGTTGATTATACTAGCTGACTGACACCACGGTGGCGGCAGACGTATTACGATCTCGAAGACGCCACGGCGAAGATTAAGCACGGGGCCGATATCATCCTCGGTCATTGGCACTACTATAAGGGCGACCTCGACCCGCTCGCGATGAGCGAGGCGAGCCTGATTAGGGCCTTTGGTGCCGATTGCATCGAGGAGATCCGGCTTATGGTGGCCACGTGCCAAAAGTATGAGGAAATGAGTGAGTGCTTTTCTTTCTTGACTTTACTTATTCATTTCCACTACGACATTGAACCGGAAACCTGGAACGGTGAGCGAGGCCTAGCTAATACGTGAGAAGGGAATATAGAGAAGCACTCACGGACCGAGGCGGATTGGGAGGACCCGCTGTACCTTGTCTCGCAGATGTTCGAGCCGAACTGGCAGCCAACGATGAGCTGCTGGCCGTAGTTGTTAAAGGTACTTAAGGGAGGAAGACAGAGGGGAGGAGATGAATGAAATATATATACCCAGGTGTTTTGTTTTTCTGTTTTGCGGTTTTGGGGGACGCGGGTGGCGGTGTGTGCTTCTATTTGCTTTTTGGGTCACAAACTACGTCGAAATGGTTGTATAAGGCAGAGCCGTATTAGTATGTAAGTCTGTCACTCTGGCTTGATATGTCGGATAAGGCAATGGATGTAATCCATAGAATGAAAATATCTAGGTATATTAATGAGCATGCTATATATATATATATTATTGATGCGTTGCGTCTTCTGCGCGTCGTTCTGTTATCGGGACTGCTGTCTAGCTGTCGTACAAATGCGTACCTCACATAGACGAGGCTGTGTCCCTGGCGAAGTCCCAGTATGCTAGGTTCGGCACTTTATGTCCCTAGGTGTATGTGTATGAACCATATACTGGCATCCATCCTTGGTGGGTCGGGGTCGAGTTAGTGGTGAGTAAACTGTCAAGTTGGGGACTCTGCCTAAGTCATGGGTAGGTGTATGGCGGATTTTTCCCTCCGAACACAGCGCTACCTAGATCACAAGCAAAGTTGTTGGTCATCCCGAGGCGGGTAACCGACTCATTATGAGTTCTGAACGCCAGTGGTTCTGCGAACTATACGTCCTCCGGGCACACCTGCATTTACGGCAATAGACGCGGGAAAATATAAATGGCTTGTTTCGGTGCTACTGACGTTACGTATGACAGCATAGCCCTATGACGCGAGTGCTGAAGCATGAGAAGAGCGCTAGAAAAATGTCATGCTACAAAGTCGAGTTTTTGCTTCTATCATCTGTTTGCACTGCGTGCTAGCCCATCTCGCTTTTGGCGTAAACTCATATTACTACTAGCTTTACATCCAACACAACTACAAGTACAGACCCTCGGGTTCGCCCTCCTGTTTCGTACGGAGCACTCTTTCTCTTGCGGCTCGGAAGTCGGCCATCTGCACCCGCATGCGGCGCTCGCGGAGTGCCATGAGACCGGCTTCGGAGCAGATAGCTTTGATATCGGCTCCCGACAGATCATCCTTCTGACTGATGAACTCGTCGAGATCCACGTCCTCGTTCAGGCTCATCTTGCTCGTGTGTAGGTTGAAGATTTTACGTTTCGTGTTCTGGTCGGGGTTCTCGAAGAGAATCTTGCGGTCGATACGGCCGGGTCGGATCAGGGCGGGGTCTAGCGTCTCGATCTTGTTGGTGGCCATGATAACCTTGACATCGCCTCGGTCATCGAAGCCATCCAGCTGATTCAGTAGTTCCAACATGGTTCTTTGGACTTCTCGTTCTCCGCCTGATGTAGAATCATATCGCTTGGTGCCAATAGCATCAATCTCGTCGATGAATACAATCGAGGGGGCGTTCTCGGCGGCAACCTGTGTAATGTATAGTTAGCCTAGCAACTACCGGGAATACTCTCGAGGAACAAATATCTACCTGGAATAGCTGGCGAACCAAACGAGGGCCATCGCCAAGATATTTCTGGATCAGTTCACTGCCCACTATGCGCAAGAAAGTAGCCGAGGTTTGGTTGGCAACCGCCTTGGCTAGCAGTGTCTTTCCGGTACCGGGAGCACCATAGAGAATGACACCTTTGGGTGGTTTGATACCCATTTCTTCGTACAGTTCGGGATGAAGCAGGGGCAGTTCGACGGATTCTCTGACTTCCTGGATCTGGGTTTCCAAGCCTCCAATGTCGGCGTATGATTCGGTCGGGGCCTTATCTAGCTTCATGACGTTGACGGCGGGGTCCGTATCATCCGTCAGCACGCCGACGATGGACACGCTCTTGTGATGCAGCAGGACTGAGGCCCCCGGTTCTAGTAGATCCTTGTCGACGAAGCTCATGATGCTCACGTAGTATTCGGGGCCGGTGGTGCTCGAGACGATAGCGTGGTCGTCGTCAATCATCTCCTCGAGGGTGCCTACGCCCATGGGGCTGCCGCGCATATCGTCGACCCGTCCCCGTTCGTCAGCCATGCGATCGGCGGCATCGGGGTCGGGAGCCGGGCCGGTGTTGTCTTTGGCAGCCTTGGCCTTGCGTAGTCGCTCCTGGTTCTCGACGAATTCCTCCTCAAGGAGGAGGTGGTCGTGGATGCGCTGCATCCGGAGCAGGCGAAGCTTGCAACGGCTTGTGGGATAGACGGCGGGGAGCTTGGCGGCGGCAGAGGTGCCGGCGGCCTTTCTCTTCTTGCGGCCGATGCGGGTCGTGGGTCGGGGTGGTGGCTCGTACTTGGGCTTCTCCTTCTATTTTTGCTGTGAGCGAGGTGATCGAGCTAGATATACATCCTATACATCCTGTGTGTGTGTGTGTAGATTGGATGGGGACGACGGTGATGACGACGAGACCATGGGACGGGCTCAACTGACCTTCTTGTCCTTATCATCCCGCCCATCCTGGCCCGGATTCATTCCGGACTGGTTTTGACCCTGGAGTAGACCATCGTTTAGCAGAGAAGAGCATAGTGCTGCGCCCTCAAGAGTACGGCGGCTAGTCAGGTTCACTCACCATCTTGGCTCGATTTGCCGCGATGCAGGTCGCAAGCTAGACAAATTGATGGAAATCAGAGACGGAGAGCTCGTGCGATGGTAAGACGGGCAAATCGAGAATTTGACTGTGCGGAGACCAACAGGCGTGATTTGCGCACTAGTATGTACCCTGCGTCCTGGAGGCTTCAGGTGATGAAGAGCGGGATGGGAAGGGAAGGAAGGACGGTGACGATGATAATGGTAATTGTTGAGGTGATGACGGTGGTCGGGAATGGGTCGACGGCGAGGTAAGTAAGTACAGAAGGCTGTCGAGCTCTTTCAAGTTAGGTTAGGTTAGATAGGTACGACACCCGCCTCTACTTGTAGTTTGGGTACCTACCTGCATAACCACACCTCTCCTACAGGGATGTAGGTACATGGCGAGAGGTACCTACATAAATCAGGCGCCCGAAGGGCAACGCGTGCACCTGGTGGGTACCTACCGGGTGGGTCTGCCGATTGAAGTCTAGATAGCTCCCAGCTGGCGTCAGTCACTTTCAGCCGACGGCAGTTATAAAGTACCTGCCTCGGTATCTGTCGCATATCTGATTGATTGACCGTATCTTCTTGAATACGCACTGTACATGAAGCACTGTATATGCTGTACCCACATGTGCAGTTAGCAGGCGTTGATTCGGTATCGAGTACGGTACTACTCCGTACTACTGTACACTTCTGATAACGGGCCAAGTCCCCAAATTATCGCTGATAGCGTCGTGTTGGTTGGAGGGCAAGCTTCACTGACCAGGTTCTGACTTCATCGCAACAAATCACTCTCGTGGCCTCATCACCGCCCCTCCCGTCGCCGACAACACCCGCTACCTCGGCTTCGCTGCTCGCACCGATCCAATTCGTCTGCCGACTGTCGAGCCTTGCTTCTTTCCTCTCCTCCACCCTCCACTCTTCGCCGCTTTCGAGCCTTCTGGGATATCTCTCATCTGCATACATATCCACATCACATATCCACAAGATGCAGCAGGCTTTCCGTCACATGCGGCCGGCTGCCCTGCGCCAGCTCTCCAAGCGCGCCTACACCTCTTCCGCCTACCAGCAGACCATCGACAACCTGCGCATCAACAGCGAAACGAAAGTCCTCTTCCAGGGCTTCACCGGCCGGCAGGGAACGTGAGTCCACCCACCCACCCAATGACCGCTACTTATATCTACACCTGTGCCTATACCTATGTCCCCTATTTTGTGGTAATGGTGTGCTGACTTGAGGTGTCTTGGCAAATAGTTTCCACGCCGAACAAGCGATCGCCTACGGTAAATATCACCCGAAACACTGCTCGAGAACCCTGAAATGACAGACTTCTGCGTGGAATTGGGCCTGACGTGCGTTTGCGACAGGTACCAAGGTTGTTGGGGGCACAAACCCCAAGAAGGCCGGCCAGGAACATCTCGGCCTCCCCGTTTTCGCAAATGTGACCGAGGGCGTTAAGGAGACCGGTGCTACTGCCACTGCCATCTTCGTACCGTAAGTCTACCGGAGGAAAAGAGGGTGAACCGCTGTCGAGCGGAGGGAAAACATGGGTCGCTAAATGGAGGAACAGGCCGCCGGTAGCTGCCGCCGGTATCGAGGAGGCTATTGCTGCCGAGATTCCCCTGGTTGTCTGCATTACCGAGGGCATTCCTCAGCATGGTATGTCTTCATCCAACGTCTCCTCTCACTCTCTATGAATATCATGCTGTAGGTATCGCGTACTCACAGATGCTTAGACATGGTCCGCATCACCGATATGCTCAAGACCCAGTCCAAGACCCGCCTCGTCGGCCCTAACTGCCCCGGCATCATCGCCCCCGGCCAGTGCAAGATCGGTATCATGCCCGGCTTCATCCACAAGCGCGGTCGCATCGGCATCGTCTCGCGTTCCGGCACCCTGACCTACGAGGCCGTCAACCAGACCACACAAGCCGGCCTCGGTCAGTCGCTCGTTGTCGGCATCGGTGGTGACCCCTTCAGCGGCACCAACTTCATCGACTGCCTCAAGGTCTTCCTCAAGGACGAGGAGACGGACGGCATCATCATGATTGGTGAGATCGGTGGTTCTGCCGAGGAGGATGCCGCCGACTTCCTGCGCGAGAACAACACCGTCAACGGCGGCAAGCCCGTCGTCAGCTTCATCGCCGGCATTAGCGCGCCCCCCGGACGACGCATGGGTCACGCCGGCGCCATCGTCTCCGGCGGCAAGGGTGGTGCTGATTCCAAGATCAAGGCCCTGGAGGCTGCTGGCGTCGTCGTCGAGCGCTCACCCGCTGGTTTAGGACGGGCCATGCGCGAGGCCTTTGTCAAGCGGGACTTGCTGTAGACTTGAATAGGGCATGACGGTGTAATGAGGCGGTGTACAAATACCTATAGATAGAGGGGTCTCTGGCATCTGGTGGCTTTTCATTTTTCCCTTGATCCTTTGTCAAATACAGCATGCATGATCACTACACCCATGTAAGTGTATCATATGAGTTGAACAAATAACCTACCTACCCACCTATCTACGAGCGCATGCAGCCGCTTAGCCTTGGGCGTAGCAAGCCAACCGTGAGCTTAACTTACTGTCGGCACGAAACAAGGTTGAGAACGGGGCTACGGATGAATAAACCGAGTTCTGTTGTAGCTTTGATGCTATGGCAGTTTTGAGTACGAATGAGGATGGGTTAACCGAGGCCTTATAAGGTGAAATGAGTTATTGGCACCTCTTACTATAACCCTGTAAGGGGAGAGAAAATATATATGACCAATATCTTGTGATTTCGTGAAGAAAAGACTTCTATAATAATAACTTGGAAACCACAGAGAGCCTACCAGTTACTTATATGTGTATAAGTCGTACGAGAGCACAACCCATAGGAAAATGCAGTGGAACACCCTATGCTTGCGTTTTCTAAACACACCTAGGTACTATCTCCTAGAGTATACTACGTGATCAGAGGAGGCATTGTTCTGCAATATCCCCCAAGTACAACCCAAGTAAGTAACACGGTACTTTCCCCATTTCACAATCCCCAAAGCCAAGACACAGACGTCGCTTCTCAGCATTAAGTAAAAAACATGTGATAGGTAGACCTACCTACGTCAGGCAAAAGAACCAATATAACCTGCATTACCCCGGACCCAGGCAAGGAGCTCCCCCCCCAGGAGGAGAACCCGGCGTCGATCCACGGGTATGCAGCTCACCCCGCACGCACACCACGTAGGCTAGATAAACGACATGCAAGGACCTAACCTGCAAGGCATACCTACTGTACGTAGACTCCATGGGCTAGGTAGGTAGAGGTAGGTAGATAGGTATGTTGATGGGGGATGATATCGAACCACCGGGCCGTGCCGGTGGTCCCGCTTGACAGGGGTGCCGCGGACGGCTTCCTCTGGCCCGGAAGCGCATCCTCGGGTGAGGCAATGGCTTAGCTGGGTTAGGTATACAGATAAAATGAATGGGTTGCATATGGTTGGCGGCCGGGGATCGTACGATCAATGCAGCGTCTACCCCCGTTTCTATTTTATCGTAGCTTTGTTTATCTTTTATCTTGTGTTAGTTCCCCCCTCTTCCCCGGCAATAAGGGTCGCATATGTAGGCAGTGCATATATACCTTGAACACACACATCTCTTATTTCCTTAGTACCTAACGACTCGGAGGAGTGAGTAGGTAGATTGGGTACAATGATATATACACATGGAGATTGTTCATCACAGAGCTTCTTCTAAGTGTAAAGTATGGCTATCTAGCATAGCTCTCGGTAATGATCACCAATAGAGGAAGATATACACAGCCATAATAATGGGAATATTGTTACGAATCGATGTGTAGTTTCTGCATGGTTCCCATCAACTTGGGGGTTATTGGGGACGCCTGTCGGCTCCTTAAGCTTAACATAGAGATAGATGGATACCCTGGGTAAGAGGGACTTCTCTCGCCCCCTTCTTCTTCCTCTCACCTTACTTCGCTTTACTCAGTTTCTCTTCCCTGCCTATCCATGTTATCCTCACTCTTTACATACATACAATACGTTGACTGCTATCTAGTATATGCCCGCCCACCCAGCCTTCAATCAATAATCTCTGATTAACCTACGAATACCGGGTAATTATACATCTGCCACACAACCACGAGTTTGAGCTGCAACCTTCGTAGCCTCCGTCTGTTTCGTGTAGTGTCGACACACTTGAACTGCATACGGCGAGTCGGTTTCTGGCCTTTCATTCCATCTCGTATATCACGCTCCAAAGTCGCTCCCGTCATGCCACATAGAGAAAATAGGCATCACACCGAACCAGCTCGACGCACTATGGTACCACCTGCATAATACCCAGCCGGACCGTCTCATCTAGCACAGACCACGTACTTGTAATTGATTTGATTTTGGATGCTCCGTAGCATCATAGTCCAGATTTTAATGCTCAAACCAGATCAATTTCTAGTCGACTCTACAGTAGGTGTTAGACTCACGCCGACCAATGCATAGATAGATAGATATAAATATATATATCGACCCGAGCTCACGCACCGCTGCTGTGGTATATTAGCAAGGCAATCGGCGATTACCGCACGCGTAGCCCGCGACTCGCCGTTCTAGAGGGTAACCAACCACGCGCATCGCGTAACCTTTCCTTGACGCCCATAAACAAGATCCGCCTATAATCTCGGCGTAATGCGTCCCTTTTCTTTGTGCCCCCCAGTAAACCATTTTTGACTTTGAAGATCTCTCTCCCCCACTCTCAATGACACTGCGGCCGCCCGTCAAGCCACTTGCTCATGTAAGGCCCATCGAGCCAGTACCCGAGCTTCTTATAGTAGCTCCGGACGCCAACACCGCTGATGACGCTGATCTTGTCGCTGCCGTGCTCGTCGCGTGCGATGCGCTCGGCTTCCTCCATCAGCAGGGTGCCGAAGCCCTGGTGCTGGAACTTCTTCGGGTCGCGCGCGTGCACGGGCACCGCCGTGCCGTACACGTGTAGTTCGCGGACAAGACTCGTCTGCTGGCCCGTGAGCTCCTCGCGGTAGGTGTATTTCTCTGTGCATTTCCGCAGCCGCAGGAGGCCGACCAGTATGTCCTGTTTCGGGTCTTCGTAGGCCAGGAACGTCTCCCAACCGCCATTCGCCGTGTAATCTCGCCGCACGAGCTCGATCTGGTTCGGCCGGATCTTGTGCTTCACCTCGTTGATGCCGACTTCGCGGGTCCGCACATCGCGGCACGTAGTTCCGAAATCTTTCATGCGGGCCAGGGCTAGCTCTCTTAGATTGCCATTCTCTACACCCGATGTGACTAGCGGCATGGGGATATCTCTTTGCACGCGGTAGATTCGCGTCCACGGAGGGACAAGAGCTAATATCCGCGCCACTATATCGATGAGAGCGTTGGGCGTGTAGTTCTGATACCTGCCGGTTCGCCAGAGCTCGTAGAGGCCGGTGCCACGGATGACGAGGGTGGGATAAATCTTGAGCCCGTCGGTTCGAAAGGCAGGGTTTTCAAAGTATTCCCGAAACTGGTCGAGATCGCGTTCCATTCCCACGTTAGGCAGATCAGGCATCATGTGCGAGACGACCTTGAACCCGGCATCTTTGGCCAGGCAGAAAGTCTCGGCGACGGCAGCGACGGTGTGGCCTCGGTTGGTGTCCCGCGCGACATCTTCATACAAGGATTGCACGCCCACCTCGAGTCGCGTGCATCCATATCGCAGCATGTCGGTGAGATGCGGTTGCAAGCAGTAATCCGGCCTCGTCTCTATGGTGATGCCGACGCACTTGATGTTGCTCATCTCGCCGGCCTCGACCGCCTCGTCGACATTAGTCGTCTGATAGCCGCTCAGGGCGTTATGGAGCTGGGATATAAATTCTTCTCGGTAAGGGATGGGCAGGGACATGAAGGTGCCGCCCATGATGATGTACTCGACCTTGTCAACGGAGTGGCCAAGGGACTTGAGTTGATCGACGCGGCCACGGGCCTGCTCGAAAGGGTCGTAGCGGGCGCGAATGGCGCGCATGGATGTGGGTTCGTAGCCGGTGTAGGACTGTGTGCTGTATTCGAAGTCGGAATCGGGGCCTCCAGGACAGTATACACAGATGTTTCCGGTGTAGGCAATATGAGGGCAGCGGTGGGGTTTGCACATGACGGCGACGACGGCGATACCCGAGGAAGTGCCTGGCGCGGGTGGTTAGTATACGGTGGCGGGTGGCGCGTTATACGTAGGCCACTCAGAGACATACGGATTGGCTTTGCGATCAGCTTGGGCATGATGTATTTCTTGTAGTGCTCGGGGACGGCGGCGATGATGGCAGTGAGTGGCGGGATGTTGGCGAGTCTGTGCTTCCTCGACAACTTGGTGCGCAGCCCGTTCAGGTTGATGTCTCTCCTGGGGGTCTTGGGGTCCTTAGAGGCCTCATGGTCCTCTATGAGGACGTTCGCAATGTCGGCGCAACATCGCAAGAAGCGCTCGTTTTCGGGCGGCAGGTTGGCGTCCTTCTTTCTTCTCGTTATCGCGGTAGCGGTTGTGGTCACCGTTGTAGTAGCCATACTGGCTGTTGTTTTCACGTCTCCTCGTGATATATGCGAGCAATAAATCGATTGATCCCGTTACTTTGAGCACTGGAAAAGGCCTCGAGTTCGAAGGCTAGTGGTACAAAAATATATAGAAATGGTTGATGGCTGGTGGCTGAAGATGAGGCAATGTATAAAGATTCATGATGGTGGGGCATTGGAAAGGTACCTACACTGATTTCCACTTTACCCCATTGATCAGATACTGGATATCTAACTAATCGATAAGGAACCCTAGTATGACGAAACGCGGGGTAGGGGTAAGCAACAAAAAGATTAAGTACCTACAATTCAATGGCATGTGATAGAGTATGATGTGACAAGAAAAAGCGTTAGCGGTGTTTTCATATTTGAGCTGTTCTTTTTCGGCCCTTTAATATTAGTAGTATTCAAGCAGCGTATCTTTTGTAACGGCTACTCCGTGTCATTAATTACATAAAATGGCGTATGGGATATGTACAACTCAAGGATGCGAGCTGGCGCGTGCTCTCGTAGACGTGATTTAAATACACTAATTTCAGACTCAGGTTCTATCATATTCATATTCGAATTCATTAGGGTTCTCTCCTTGCTTTCCGTATGGGGTCAATTCTTCGGCGGATTTCCTGGCCTCGTTGGTCATGGAAGCCGATCGCGTTTTCCAATTCCAATTTTGCACAAATACAGGCGGATCAGAGATTAGAAGAAGAGGCTCTCCCGGACTATCGCGCATCGCGATATTACCCCGTGCGGATAGGTGAGGTACTTCGAGATCGCTATCAAGTTGTGGGTAAACTTGGGTTTGGTGCCACTTCGACGGTATGGCTCGCGCGTGATTTGAGGTGAGATTTATGAGATTTACTCATCATGTCGCTGCTTTACCTATCTTGCTCACTGGTTATGCAGCGGCCGCCGCCACGTAGCGATTAAACTATTTATCAACGAGGCGGCGATGGGTGAGCAGCTAGATAATGAGCTTAATATGTACAAGCGCATAAAGGAGAAAGGCTCAGCAAATCATCCTGGCCGCAGGGCTGTCAGGGAACTGCTTGACTCCTTCGATATCGCGGGACCGGACGGACAGCATCGATGCCTCGTGCATCCTCCGCTATGGGAGAGCATGCTGACCTTTCTTCACCGAAACCCTGTGATGAGATTGCCTGTACCGGTCCTTGCTGTTCTCCTCCATCGCCTTTTCCTTGCTTTAGATTTTCTACATAGGGAATGCATGATTATACATACAGGTATGTATTTAGTTCTACCGGGAGCGCGGCCCCGCGTTCCCGTTTCATCTCTCTTCGTTTGCCTTTGACTAAAGACAGATGATGATCGCGTGTAGATATTAAGGCCGACAACATAATGTTTAATATCGAAGATGATTCAGTCTTCAGCGAGTTCGAACAACGGGAGATACGTGATCCATGCCCACGGAAGGTGTTAGGCGATAGGACAATATACGTGTCACGCGAGCTCAGCATGCCGAAAAGATGGGGTGCGCCGGTTCTTTGCGACTTTGGCTCGGCCGTCTACGGAGATGAGGAACACCGAGAGGACGTGCAGCCTGACGTCTACCGAGCGCCTGAGGTTATTCTGGGAGCACCCTGGACCTATAAAATAGACATATGGAATGTCGGTTGCATGGTATGTGATTGACCTGGAACCGTTAACCACATGCGAAAGTCTGGTGGCTAACCTGTATCTCTGTGTTCTTCTCTCAGGTCTGGGACCTCTTTGAAGGCGGCCATTTGTTCACCGGCCAAGATCCGGAACTCAACACCTATCGAAGCCGAGCGCATCTTGCCGAAATAATGGCGCTCCTTGGCCAACCTCCTCAGCAGCTCCTTACCCAGGGAAGCCTAACTCACAAGTTCTTTTCGGACAAGGGTAGGCTCGCCATCAGCCGGTCGGTCTAGAGAACGGGGTATTCCTACTAACAACGCCTTGCTATTCAGGGGAATTTTGTGGCGGGATACCTCTGCCAGCTCCGGTCTCATTCGAAGATCTCGAGACTAATCTCAAAGGGCAGGAGAAGGGGAGTTTCCTCAGGATGATGCGAATGATGTTACAGTGGGAACCTAGTCTCCGTAGCTCCGCGAAAGAGCTGGCTAATAGCGAGTGGCTACGAGGGCGAACGTAAAGTAAGAACGATAGGTCGATTTTTCAAAAGGGAAGAAAGGGAATATCCATATATTTCGGCGACCAGGTGCGTGATAGGTGATAGGCAAATCTGATTATTCTCACTACCTGATAAGCTATAGGTCACCTGTGGGCTTTGACTCAACATGGGAACTAAAGAGGTCGGGAGAAAGAACCTGAGCTCACGGGGTGATGTGGTATCTTATTGAGCCTATATCGTATGAAAAGAGGTGAACTAAGCTACTAGAAGGTAGGGGCCAACTCTTGTCACATCACATATCACTTAGGTAAGATAGAGAGAGTATGCAGTGGTGGTTGTCGGGTTGTCTTCTTTTCTGTATAACATGAACATCTACTTCAAAAATGAAACAATGTCCCCATAGTGGTTGGCTTCTATCTGCTATTGTTCATAGGGGACAATGTGGAATATATTCAATGCCAGATTTACGCCTTTGAACAAACATGGATAACCTGAATGTTTGAGATGTTTGTATTTGTGGCGGTCCTATAGAGGTACCTTAGGTAACTGATGTATCTATTAGGTGGGTGGGATTGGTTAAGCTGCCGATCGCCTGATAGTATAGAGATGCGGGGATCTTTCTAGACCCAAACACGCGAATTAGTCACCTTGATATTTTAAAGACTATTATAGGTATATCTCAGTATCTTTTTGACTGGTTCGATTGTTTTGATTGTTACCTTTCTATTGTTCCTATAGATAGGCGTACATGTGAATACCTATGTACCTCCTATGACACTTATGGCACTGGCTTTATGCACATACGTAGATATTCCAATTTCAATAGGCCCCACTTGATAGCGATAATCATGCCTTCAATGGAGCGTATGCAAATAAGAGGTAGCATTTTGCCCAATGGCATCATCGTCATAAGCTCCGTACAGCCATTGTTCCTGCCTTGGGTTAGGTAGGCAGAATTTAGTACTTAGAGGCAGGTTCTAGACGTGAGGCTGTAATGCCTTCATTCTCTCTTCTCTCGCTTCCCTATATACCTGCACTGCCGCCTCCTCCCCTCGACCGCCACTGCCTCATCTCGCACAGGCAGACGCAGAACGAGCACGGCCCAGGCTTTCCATCTTTATAGAAAAACACTACTACTTACTATCCCTACAGCCCACTTCGGCATCATTCGCTTTTCCCACGATTACCTCAAATAACCGTAACCTACCCCACCAACCCACCAGCCAAGTCACTCAGTCAAGTCAGCGACCTGCAAGCCAGTAGGTATATCCATCTGTATACCTCATCGAGATAAACATATTACTCTTCACTTTGTTCTTTTTCATTTCCTCATCTGGGGTCATAGGCAGGCCAGGCAACCCAGACAGCCCCGACGAGAGAGGGAGAGACAGAACCTCGCCGCCCTGCAGAGAAGAAAGCTTAGCTTCCCAGTGACGTCGCCCGCCGCCGAGCAACGAACGATCGAGGACACGAGACCACAGTCAACCACGCCCACCTTACCGCTACACCTGGGTACCACCATTCCACCATGTCGTCCAGTAGGATCCGCCGTGTGACCAAGGAGTTGAGCGACATGGCTGCCGACTCGGCCAACTCCCACATCTCGGCCCAGCCCGCCGACGGCGGCAGCGATCTGACACACCTCAAGGCCTGCATCTCCGGGCCCCCGAGCACGCCCTACGAGGGCGGCCAGTACATCGTCGACGTCAAGATCCCCACCGAATACCCCTTCCGCCCGCCCATCATGAGGTTCGACACCCGAGTCTGGCACCCCAACATCAGCAGCCAAACCGTACGTGACCGATCCCGACTTATCTATCTATCTATCTACATACCTAGTCGTCTCTGCTTTAGTCACCACCCCCCATTGACCACTGCTATCGTCCCCCGTACGCCACTAACACGTGGAGCGAACTAGGGTGCCATCTGTCTCGATACCCTCAGCGCTGCCTGGTCGCCCGTTCTCACCATCAAATCCACGCTGCTGTCCCTCCAGTCTCTGCTTGAGAGCCCCGAACCGAAAGATCCCCAAGATGCCGAGGTCGCTAAGATGATGATCAATGATCCCGAGGGTTTTAATAAAAAGGCTCACGAGTGGGCGGTCCTCCACGCCGGCGCTCCTAAAAACGATAGATTTCAACAGGTCAAGCCTCGTTCCGTTGCCCCCACGCTCGAAAGAGTCGACGACAGCCGGTAAGATACAAGTCAACAGCTACCCTTTCCCTTCTCCCCAATATCCATCTCCTCGCGTGCTCCCATCGCCACAGAATCAAATCGTTACTAAGTTGTCTGCTCTTCCTACAGGTACCAGGGCTATAATAAGGATCTCATCAACCGATTCGTGAATATGGGCTTCGATATTGACAGAGTCGTTGAAGCCTTCCAGTATGTTGGCATTGAAACCTATGGCGGTGAAGATGTAGAGCTAGAGCCCGAGTATATGGGCGATATCACTGCTCGATTACTCGGTGAACCCTGATCTTCACCACCTTTTATGTCAAAGGGATGCTCCGGGAGGCTGAACTCGTACCACTTCCCCCCTAGAAGCATACCTACTGAAGGCATATATTTTACTTTTCTCGGCATTAATATTAGCATACGCGCGGAGTCGACATGTACTAAGCGCAGCATTTAACTACCTGCGCTGCTTTCTCTAGCCAAGGCCAGCATAACCACTGGACTACTTACGGACTTTTTACAGACTTTGCATAGGGGTGTTGGGCGTCAAGGGATCTGAAGATGATTTTCAAAGTGACGGCGCTGTTTCGGCTGGATACTCGCTAATTCAATTTTGTTTTCTCTCATTTTCGCCCCGTTCGTGCTGTGTCCTCGGTGATAAATAGTGATATCTACCGCGCTAGATCAATTTTTTTTTCTTGGTTTTTTTTTTCTCGCTTGTGATGTCGTAATTAAACAGTAAAGCCCTTTCTACATACACCCTGTGTCCCGTAGGACAGGTTTTTGGAGTTGCAGCCGGTGAATTAGGTTAAAGGATCGTAATGAATAAACTACAAAAGTTGCAGTACTGGACTCTGCACCCATACTATCACTTTTAGCTAGATAGCGTACTCTCGTTTTAAAGATCGCCGTGTTATGTTTCAATCGATCAATTTAGTCCCCCTCAAACAAAAGCCCTCACAATCAGAAGGGTACCTGTTATTCGGGAGTTCCTCTTAGTGCAGAGGTATTGGGTTGCCCATCGATCACCCCGCCTACTTCGATAGGTTTAGTATCCTGGCTTACTATGTATGTACCTTGATCATTAAAAACATGGTGTTAGTGCGGTTATCTAGGCATCTAGCCTCTAGGGGGTGAGAGGGCGGGAGTGATTCAAGGGGCTAGTCAGCGAAAATTTCGCTGTTTCTCCTACTTATTTAGCTATAGCCCAGCGGTAGTTGTTACTTTTCTTCTTTCAGGTCCTTCGGATCTCCGCCTCTCAATATGCGTCTGATTTATCCTCCAAGATAAATCTTTGGAAGTGATTAGATGGCGGTGACCAGTCCTCCAGAGTGCGGTTCGTGTTGAGTAGCACGATCCGTTTCAATATACAGAGGTATACTACTAAATTTGGGCGGTCTGATAGCTTGCCTCTGGGGACTTAGTCTGGCTAGACACTCGTAAAATTCATAAGTCTCGTGGGGCTTAGCTTCCGGAGCTGGATTGAAGAGAATAGGGAAATAGTCGGTACTAGTGAATGTAGATGAATTCCATGTGACTAGAAGTAATAAATTTTAGAAATCTTGCGTAAATTCATAGTCCTTCCGGCTTGCTGTGGATTCATCGCCTGCGCTGCCTTCGTATTAATTATTCAACAAACGCCCGACAAATAAACAGTTGGTCAACGAATGCCATCGCTTCTCATAATCTCATCACCGGTATACCCCTCCTGGACCGTCTTGAGATACTTCTCGAATTTACTAGAGACCCCAATGACGTGCTTTAGATGTTCATGATTCATGGCCACTCCTTTGAAGTTGGCGTATTGCCGTGCGGCTGTAATGACGTTCCGGATCTGGCGGCCATTCAGCTCATACGCAGCAAGCTCCCCTAGATAACACTCGACATCATCAAAATCTATTCCTGTTTCAACCTCTTCAAACTTGCGCTTTCTTGGCCGACTAAGATTGCTCGGCTCCGAAGGGCCAGCCTTCGCGCTGCCGTCGAGATCCATCGTCTTGAGTCGAGAAAAGAAATTCTTCCAGATTTTGGTGCGTTGACCGAGACTTAGGTTGTCGTAATGTAAGGAGAGAAGGATCCTGCTTTTGAAGGCTTCGTCGAAAGTGCCGACGCGGTTTGAGGTTAGTATTAGGATGCCTTCGTAGTACTCGAGGACACGAAGGAAGACTGATACTAGGGCATTACGTTCGAGATTATCGAGGCTGCGCTGCTCAAGGAACACTTCCGCTTCGTCAATCAGTACGACACAGCCCCATACCTTGCCGAGGTAGAGAGCCGACTCGAGGTACTTCTCAACCTTTTCCGGTTCGGTGCCGATATCACCGCAGGTCACGCGAAATAGGGGCTTCTCGGCGAGTTCGGCGACAGACTCCGCTGTAAACGTTTTCCCTGTCCCTGGACCACCGTGCAGCAGGATGATTAAACCGTTGCCCTTTCGCTCAATGATGTCGGTACCTTTTTCGCGCGCAATCTGGTGCATGACTAGGGCTTGTACAAGCTCCTTTGTCTCGTTGTCAACGACCAAATGGTCGAAGGACTGTTTGTTCCAGGTCCTCAATGCGATCGACATTTAGGTCAACTAGAATTGAAGTGAAAGTTAGCTGAGATAGGACATATTCCAATGCCGTTGGAGTTTAACTTACCCCACTTCTTGCTTCTCATGTTGTATCCGGGTATTGTGTTAGGGAAGGCGTATATCTGAGGCGCAGGTGGTGGATCGTTTGCTCCCATCTCTGTAGGCCCCATGTATTTGGATGCGGGATTATTAATATCTGCATCACTATCTGCATCACCATCTGGGTACATCTTCTGGTAGTTCTCCGAGTCGGAATGGAGCTGCTTATAGGTCTCGAAATCCACCATATATCTCTCTGAGGCCTAGGGTTACTAGGTTAACATAAATTCACAACTGAGCTAGGATATGACCGTGATCGTACTTCATTTGCATCCTTCTCGTCATTATATGACACGAACCTTTGCCGACGGCACTTCCAAAAGATCGACCCACGTTTCTTTAGTATAGTCGCCAGTCTGGGTTTGGCGAACCTCAAAGGATATGCGCTTAAATTATGGATTGGGACTTGATCACTAGGAAGCTTGAGTTTTAATATGATATCAACGCATCGTTGTTTTCGTAGAAATCGCCCGTCGTAGGTATAGCTCCAACTGTCTACGCTCCAAGTAGATATGCTTTGAAAAGCTGAATCATTTTCCTTTGTCCGCTCCATGTACTCCATCTGGTCCTGAGCCGGTATTTCGAAGTGTCCGGCCCGCGTTGCCCAGGACTTCGCGATAGTGGCATGCGACTCTCCCTTGGCTTCCCATACCAGGACATCTCCAGGTTTCACTAAGAACGGCATTGCCTCAACGGAAACGACTCCGTCTGCTAGTTGCCTGTCAACAAGGTCATACTGAGCGCCGTAATTGGAGTCGATCCAGGACGTCAAGAGCTGGATTTGTTGTTGGTGATACGCATTCAACTGCGAAGATACATCAGATGATCGGTAATGATACCAAAACAGATATGGAGCAGGCAAGGGTGCCCTAATGTCGAGGCCAGGAAACTCCTCAGCGAATTTTGGCTGCATAGCGAAAAATGCTTCAGCAGCATCAATCATTATATTTGACTTGAGGAGAATAGTTTCATGATGGTGCTTCGGGAGGGGGAGAGGCTGCTTCGCTTGCATTGCGGCCTTCACCTCTTTCTCCTGACCTTCCTTCCTGTAGTATTGGGACACCACAAATGAGATATTGTGCTTGCCCGAGAGGAATCCGTTGACGTCTGTAATTGGGAAATGGGCAGTCAATATAGCTTCATCATTTGGCCCGACAGACCAAGTAGGTTCAGCCAAGTATGCCGTGGCGATACCTTTCGCTTGTATTATCCAATACAAATTCTGTATCCGTGTTGCGGCCTCATTTGCAGACTTCAAATTCATATTTTCCGCTTCTAGAGACGTAATACGATCCATGAGCTCGGTATAGTTTGGGTGTCCGGTCGTCATTGCTGATGAGTTTTGAGCATCGGGCAGAAGCTTCACTTCCTGATGACCTCCATGAGCCAGAGAGGCTGGCTGAAGCGACATCACATGACCCGAGAAATCCACCAAAGGATTTGTTGCTGTTTTCTCTATTCCGGCTTGGGAGATCATTGTTTTCCGTATCTCGTCCAATCTGGATGCTTGATTTTTCATTATTTGTTCGTAGTCCCGGACCGACTGTAGTTGCGCTTGACCGAGAACTTTGCTCGGCGGCACGGTAGGCCTTGGGTTGGATTCTAGTAAAGAATCTAGTGAAGCATCTGACGAAGAATCTGGAAATGGCTTCTGGTGATTAGGACGGTGCTCTGTTGAAGCACCTAAAACTGATAAAAGCTCCCTCCTCAAATCACTAGCCGAAGTCTGGTCCCTTGATATCGTCAAATGGTTCCAGGTACGTTGGAACCTGAATCTTGCCTTCGCTAGTATATGGTTGTTCGCTCTTTTGGTTGCTGCAGCCGTAGCACTTAAGCAGATTGGTGATATTGATGATGATTGAGTGGATTGGCCCTGAATGCCAGTTGTCGTACGTAACGAAGCTTGGCTACCTGCCGATTCTTGCTCTGCCTCTGCCTCTTGGTTTAGGTTCGAATTTATGTTTGGGAGATGATAAGTAATAAAGTCATCAAAGTCATCTATCTTCCATATTACCAACTCTTCGACCTTCTGAATAAAGTCTGCGAGTAAACAATGATCTAGGCGATCCTCAAATGAAAGCGCGCAGATCCGAATATTTCTTAACAAAAAGTTAAGGAAGGAAAAAGATATCGATTCGTAGTGGTTCTCATACAGATCGAGCTGTTTATCCGTCCATGGCGGTGGGAGTATTATCGACCCAACGCGTTCATAAACATGGGTACGAAAGTCATCGAAAAACTGGTTCAAAAGGGAGTCTTCTATGTCGCAGAGATCTTGCAGTTCACATAATTGCTGAAGAAGCTTCGACCACCCGTCGTAGTCAAAATTGGACAGCTTTACTTCAACTCCGCTAACATACAGTGCTATTGACTCGGATAAAGGCTGAAAGCTTTGCATGCCTTTGCCCTTTCGTAACAGGGCCACGGAAAGCTGCAAAAGTTGTCTTTTCATCTGTAAATGGAAACTTTCATTAAGTTTCGACAAGTGACGGATGCGGATGTGCGCTGGTGTGCGTGCGTGTGTGCGTCAGGCGGGAATAAAATAGCATGGGAAGAAGAGGGGAGGGGGGCAGGGGCTGAGAATTAAATTAACCTTGGGGCTGTGTATGCTGTAGTTGATATTGAGCCTTAGTTGCTGTGCGAGTGTCCTTCGCCGCCACTGATTACGGGCCTCATGCGTGTAATTTAGGCGCATGGCAAAGCCACCGCCTTACTACAACGTTAGCAGACCCAACATGTATCTATTAGATCATTTTGTCGCTTAGTATTTAATTAGCTGAGCCTCGGCAAGTAACTATTCCTGCAATAAAGGCGGAATGCCCCCTAAGTCATGCAACCTTCCGCACCAGTTGAAAAGTCGCCGCCGTCTCTATCTCCAAGACAACCGGAACAAACTAACATTATATGCGATGAAGGACGAAGGGATGATCCGTGACTGGTACAAGCCGGTTGTATCAGGCCAATCAAGGTGCGCCTTCTGACCAACAAAATGATCCTAATAACCCAGAAAGTGTCTTTGACGATGCTTTCAATGAAGCCAAAACCAAGATTACCCTTAGCCCCGTATCGAATCGAACGATCGGCAGCTTCATAAGCTCGAAACAGGGGGTAGATGAATTACAAAAGATCGTTATGGAATCTTTGGACAAATATGAGAGTAATCATAAGCAATCTAAGGCCGTGAAATGGCTTCGAAGCTTCTCGCAACGCGTCCTGTTCTACGCCGATGTCCTCGAGGTCTTCGTCCAACATCATCCCGAGTATGTCGCGCTGGTTTGGGGAACGATGAAATTCCTCTTCGTAGGAGTCACAAACCACGAAGCAACGATCTGCAAGCTGGCCAAGACTTTATCGAAAGTCGCAGACACATTACCAAGGGTGAAGCTCGCAACTATTCTCTACCCAACAGATCGCATGCGAACCGCTGTCATCGAGCTACATACGTATATCTTACGATTCCTCATTCGGGCCTATGCTTGGTATCAAGAAGGTTCTTGGGCACATCTCCTACACAGCTTCACTCGACCCTCGGAGCTTCGATACGATGATCTCATTGAAACGATCGCTGAGAAATCGAGGGTTATCGATCAACTTGCCACATCTTGCCAGCAGGCTGAATTCCGCGATGTACACGAAAAGGTGAATGCCGTCAATGATAAAATGGATACCATGTTCAGTGCAGTGAACATTAAACTTGAAGATATAGCGACAACACTGCAGTGTAGGTGTCCATTGTGTACTATTATGGGAGACTCGTACTGACCGTTGAAGCCCAAACATCTGCACTCGTATCTACAGACTACAAGCTGTCAGACCTACAATTCGCAAACATTATGGTCTCAATCTCAGATACAAACATGGCAGATCCCGTCAAGACTCTTCACTACCTACTTGCGGCGCGGCGACGAGCATGCCGCTCTATGACAGGCCATAGTATCACTCTTTCGCGTCGGTTCTGGAAATCTCCAAAGCTTCGTACTTGGAATTTATCCCGCGCTTCTGATATCGCCATAATGAAAGGCAATTTCCAATCGCGCCAGGCTGTCAGGCATTTTTGCGTTGATATAATCGAGTACCTTTCGGGTCTTCAGATACCTCTCATCCACGCTCTCAGAGTGCCACAGGAAAGCGTCTCATTCTCGAATATCTCCTACATAGATGTACTCAAATATATCATCAGACAAGTCTTGCAGCTTCAACAGACCCCCCAGACTGAAAAGTTTATGTCGTTAAGCTGTGCAAACTTTCATAAGAATCATACCGAAACTGAATGGTTTCAAGTTCTCGAGCTCGTACTATCTCAGATCAACGGACCTTTATACATAATTCTTGATCTCGAACTTGTCCACACGGATCTCGTTCCTTCCAATACCTTTTCATGGCTTTCAGCATTTCGAGAATTCTTCGAGAGATTATCTGCCCGTAGCATATCCCCCTGTCTGAAGGTGCTCCTTATTACCTACGGGCCCATAATGCCGCTCTTCTTATCCCAACGCGAGTATTCGGAATTTGTGATTACGGCGAATATAGACCAGGCAAGGAGACATCGTCGCGGGGCACATCAAGATGGGGTGAAGAGGCTGGGCTATCAGATGAGACGAGGAACTCGGAGAATAAAAAAAAGCACGATATGGCTCTTATGAGATCCTGCTCTCTCACTTATGGTATATAAGCCCGCCAGCTTGTGAGTCATGGAGGAAGAACTCACACGCAAGGTTGCCGGAGCGGTATCTATTTGAAGTACAGGGCCCACCGAGTCATTGCTCTCTTGCTGTTCTGGTAGTTTATTCGAGACCTGATTCAGGACTCTGGACCTAGGTGAGTTTTGAGATACCACTAGGCCTCAACCACTCTCTCATTTGGCTGAAAAAGGCAGGGAAGCAGGAAGCACAAGCGACAATAATGCCGATATTGATCTCGGCGATACTGAATATTTCTTAGTATTACAAAGTGATGGGGAACACTGCGAGAAGACCGACCTAAATCCGACAACTGTACCTTGAGTCCAATAGACGATTTGATTGAAACGGTTGACAACAATTTCTACTAATCGTGCTAGACTAGCAGCGCAGGCCCTACGAAGAATCGAATTAGGAATGAGATGGGTGTTAAGTTGCCAACAGGGATCATTAGTGGTCACCTACCCTACACCAGCGGCAAAAACAGTAATGAGGCCTAACTTTTTCCGAGGATGTAATCGCAGTTTCACGATCGGCGGAAATGGTAATAACAGAAGCCAGAGGTCTGTAACGACGTTGAAACTCGCGTTCAGCAACAATACTGGGCTAACGTAGCTGCTACAAAACTGATATTTCGCGGATCCCACAGCCGAAACCCATTCTGGATCAGCGCACGTGGCGAGGAAGCCGATCGCGATGCCGATGAGTGGAATATAGAAAAGGGCTATAATGGCAATACTGGTGGCTACGATGGAGGCGAAAAGTTTATTGACGCCAAAAAGCCTCAGATAATGTAAAAGAATGGAGAGCTTGGTGAAGAAAATTGTGAACTGGTAACCGATCCCGCTTACTGATAATGGCTGGGCGATGTAAGGACGTTTATTTAAATAGAAGCAGTACGGACCTGGGCTGAGATTACACCAGATAATGACGAAGGAGTGATATTGTCCCATATATGGTTTACAGCTGCGTTTCTCGCGGCTATCCATAGTTTATTAGATTTAGCCATCTGAATCATTGTTTTGGGGTCAAACCTATACTGGATACTATTGCATAAGCCGACGATCCGACCTATATCAACGGTGAGCTTCGTTCGTCTAGGTAGATCGTGAGGCATACAGCAGCTATAATGCAAGTATCTAGGCACGACTTTGTATCAGCAACAAAAACTGAACTCATGGAACCGCACAAAGCTCACAGTCATCCCAGCCCCAGCCCTTTGTGAAGCGAAAGCGAACAAAGATCCTGACCAATACAGCTAGGAGCGATAGAGAGACGAATATGCCTAGAACCACGAACGGCGGGGCCTGTGATTCGGAGTCAACGAGATTCGGAGCCACGCCTGGGGGCGGTGCTTCGGTAGGAAGACCATCGAGACTGGCCATTATATACTAGATGCAGGGCGGCAAACTTGAGCCGAATTATGTTGATTGAGACACAAAATGAGGTACTGGAATATGAACATTGAGCTAACAGCACAAGTGCGTCTTTTTTGAATAACCACATTCGAATCGGTCATTCTAGCAGGGGCTGTGAATTGACGAGGGCAGGATTGCATCGTAAAGTGTGTTATATGGGCGGTAATTACGACCTCGAAGGGCTGGACTGACATCCGGTGCGATGCAACCTGGGGGTCGGCAGGTTGAATTGTCGGCGTGCTGAAGGAGCCGGCGCCTGCAATCACAACTGGTCGGACATAGTCTTATGTGTTTAGTGAACCGACTAAGCCACTGTTGATTATATTACCTACTCCGGCCTCTCTATGTAGGCTACGTGCCTTTGGCAGTTGGAGTATGGGGGCGGGGAGAGAGCGGTGATCCTGATGGCATGTCGGCTGTCAGACTTCTCAGCGAATAGATGACCGACTGGATTATTTTCAAGTCGGTCTAGCATATTTTTTTATCGAATAAGGACAGGGAGAGAGCTATTGAGTGAGATTAAGGTGGCAAATCGAGGTTGGATGATGCGATGCGACGGTCGCACCATTTCTACTCGAAAGGACTCTTCGTTTTGTTGCCGTAAACCTTTCCGTGCGGTCGTGCAATTAACCTTGCGGAGGGCACAGGGAGCGTGCGCAATGATTATATATAGAAATTTCTTTTCTCACTCCCCATGAGCGCAGCGCATTTAGCAAAGTATTCCTAGATTCACACAAAAACCCACACTGACTGCCATCCCTATTGAAGAATGAGACGCTTGGATCATGATCCTATAGTCTGATCAGTCTCACACTACACCCTCACAGTCTAAGCCTTCCCGCCATCTGGGGGAGGAGCCAAGTCCCCCGGCGTAGGCGCATTATCAAGGTTGCGTAAGACATGCTCATCGGCTCGTTTCCCCTCAATGGACTTTAAAACCTCGGTAAGTTGCCTACCTCCTTCCGGCCACATGACGATTCCCCCATCTTTCCCTTTGCCTTCCCCACCTGCTCCGACGGGATGCTCCTTCACCTGTCCCTTCAAGATCTGCTCAACCGTAATCCCCCGCTCGCCGTAGAACGCGGCATTCGCGTCCATGCGGGGGATGATAACGGTGCCGTCGGCCTGGACACCGGCGTAGAAGCCGCGGGACTTCATGTAGCTCCAGACGGGCTTGTTTTCGTGGGAAGTGCTTTCTCCGGGAGTCCCAGTGCCAGCGCCAGAACTGGCATTGCTTCCATGGCCCTTCCCGGCGTTTAGCACGCCCTCTAGCGCGCCACCGACGCCGACGGGGCCAGCAACAACGGCTATCTCGCCGCCGAGCGAGACGCGGGCGCGGCGCGCAAAGGCATCGACGGCGCTCTGGGTCGTCAGCACGCAGACGCAGTCGTAGACGTCGATGCCGACCATGAGACCGGCGCCAAGGGTATGTACGAGGAAGCCGGCGGGAGGAGACCAGGAGCCGTCTGGTAGCCGCGCGACGACGATGCCTGAGCCGCCGGCGCCTGAGATGTGTAGGCCAGTGCGGAACGTCGTGAAGATGGCTAGTCCCTTTGCGGCTGCGAGCACGGAAGGGGGAATCTTGACGAGGACTTTGGAGGGGGTTGAGGGGGACGAAGGGGGGCGAGAGGGGGGTTTGGTGGAGGAGGGTGGAAATTGGGGTGATGGAGGATGGTTGTCATTCTTGTTTTTGTCTTTGTTGGCCGCAGCGGTGGTGTAGAATCCGTCTTCTATATATTAATAAGTCAACAATTGAATCTAGCTGAGTAAAGTTAAGAATCCTGCCACTTATCCCTCTCCCTTCACTCTTGAACATGAACATAAGAACTACCGAATGCAAGATATAGAAATAAGACGAGGAATATAGGGAGACCTACTACAAAAGCTCTTCAAAATCCTTGCAGCCTTCTCGCACTCCAAATCAAGCGTCATAGGCCAAAAGGCCTCTGCGCCGAGGCGATTCGCAATGCGATTCACGGGAGCGCCGGCCTTGATGCCCCAGCGGTAGAGCTTCTCCCCAAACCCACCACCTCCACTGCCACCACCACTAGTAGTGCTACTGCCGCCACCCTGTGATGCCGAAGTAGGAGGCGGGGCAAACGTCATGCCGGATGAGACGGGGCGCGGCGGTAAGGCAGGCGGAATAGCAGAAGGAGGAGGAGGCGGAAGATGCGTTTTCGCATCCGGATCCCACGCCGGCCCGTCACCGAATTCCTCGGCGTAGCTGGGCGGGGGCGCATCAGAGGTCAAACCAGGCGGCGGACCGGGCGGGGGCGGGGGGTAGTAATACTGGTGCTGCTGTCCATCGTCATGGCTGTAACCGATGGTGGGAGGAGGGGGTCCGGGAGGAGGTGGTGGGAAATACGGCTCCTCCTGCTTTTGGTTCTGCGATACGGGCGGAGGACCGGGAGGCGGTGGTGGGAAGTAGTCTTGACTCCCGGCCAGCTCGTGGCTTACTCCGCTGATGTCACCCCCGGCGGCGGCGGGATGTGGTTGTGATTGCGACTGTGTCTGTGTCTGCGCCGGGCGTGTCTGCGGGACATCGGCGGGCAGTTCGGCATAGTAGCCTGTGTTATTGCCATTATCATTGCCCGTAGGCCCGGTGCGGTCCGGGTGTACACTCATATCGGCGGTCTTGTATACCTGATGAGATGCAACAAGTATGAGATAGCTTGTCTGGCGTGAGGTGGTGGGTTAGATAGATAGTGCAAGAGGGGATATCGAACTAGCCTCTATCAATAGGAATGAGGTTAGGTAACTTGTCCTGCTAGTTAGACTTGATAGCCCGAATAACAAACAAATCAAAGCGCCAAAAGTACCCTGGAACGCGAAGTTGTTGTCTGCTTCACAGAGCGAAGAATCAAATGAATTGGAACACCTCAAAGTCCACAGTAAGTCTGAGACATCGGGCATGAACCAGAGTTACCCACAACATTTTAGACGTCGTCGCATTCGTTAGACTTATGCTGTCTTCCAAGTAACTGCCTGATCACATGCTACGTATTGGAGTGTGGCTCAGCTCAGGCTCAGCTACGTGCCTATTACTGCTACTACAGACTTACAGCATAGTAGGCGAATGGATCATGGCCTAGATTTCGATCAGAGGCAGGCAACGCATCTGTTGGACTATACCTGCCTCGGTTATTGTACTGTCGACGAGATGTAGTCTGCATTAGTGTGGTAAGGAGAAAATGAAGCGAAAACTAAGTTGATATCATTAATGGGACTTGTTACTCTACTTTAGGTAACTACCTATTCAGAGTGACTTTGAATAGAATTACAACCTGAAGAACTGTCTGGTCTGTAGGTAGTAGAATAATATCACCTGGCAAGTCCGTTCTGACAGCTGCAAGTACAAGCAGCAAGTAACTAACTCCGACAGGCGCCGAGATGGGTCAGACCCTGTCAGGTAGGTACAGGTACTACCAAAGTCGACAGATTGCAGGTGCTTCATTGTAGTAGGAAACTGTTGCCAGCTATTATTAACTTCAATACACCACATAATTCTTTGTACCTATTTCCATAACCATTCGCTTTATAAGGTCCACGATCCTAAGTGCACAATCCAACCCGAGGCATCATCACTCATTTCCCTCGTTTCTATCGTCACTGAATCCCCCCTTTCAGGCTTCGGTCTGTACCGAGCATATGGTCTAACGGATCCGTCGACTTCGAATTCTCGATACCCGACGACGACTAATTACATCTCCCTCGACACAACCTCACCAGCACAACCACCCACAATGTCGGACCTGGACACATTCACCCTCCTCCCCCTCCAAATCGACCCGCAGTCCAAAGCCGTGAGCACGTCCTCGACATCACGGACCCTGCAGGCCGAGCTCGCCGCCCTCAACGCCCTGCACCGCTCCCTCCTGTCGCTGGAGACGCCCAACCAGGTGCCGCCGCCGCCCGTGCCCGTGAACCCGAAGCGGTCGGCCAACATCACGAAGCTGCGCGAGAGCGGCAACGCCGAGCACCGCAAGGGCAAGCACGCCGAGGCCGTCAAGCTGTACAGCCTCGGCCTGCAGATGGCCCTCGGCCGCCCGCTGTGGGAGCCCCAGGGCCTCGTGCGCGAGGAGGTCGCCGCGCTCTACGCCAACCGCGCCCAGGCGCACATGGCGCTCCTGGCGTGGCCCGAGGCGGCTGCCGATGCGGAGGCGAGTGTGGAGGCGAAGCGTGTCGGCAACTCGAAGGCTTGGTGGCGGAGGGGCAAATCACTCGTGGAGATGGGGCGGCTTGATGAGGCACGCGAGTGGGTGCGCAAGGGCCTTGAGCTCGAGGGCGAGGAGGCAGAGCTGGCGGGACTACTGAAGGATGTTGAAGCGAGACTGGAGAAGACGAAGAGCGCGGCTGCGGCATGAGAGAGGGATAGGATGTAGTGAGGATCCGCAAGAAGAAGGCGGAGAAGGCGGATGGCTGGCCGACTGGGCTGGAAATCCGGACTGGCTGCTTTGCTTGGCTCCGCGCTATATATGATATGAGCAACCCGAACCGGACATGGCGTTCAGGCGTTCGCAAAACTATGATTGGAGACTAGGTTTACACGTCCATCCATTGCGTATATAATGCATTAGAGACGGCTTAGTTTGAAAGTACTATATGACAAGGAGCACGAAGCATGCTCAAACACAAGTATGGATTAGAACGGGTACCCGTGATCAGTGGCACTCCAATTCGCGAAACAAAAAGTTAGCCCCGTCACTCCTGTAGCCAAAGTCCAGGTTATCGTATCGTGTTTTCACTTGTATTCTGTAGACTATGTGCCAGGAAAGCGTAGGTATATTCAAAATGCATGGCCTGTATTCAAACAGCCATGTTTGCAGACAGCCGCCTAAAGGGCCCCTCCCTTATTGGTATATATATACGCACATGCTATAAATAATGATGATGATGATAATGAAAAAGAGTATAGCTTAGGTATATCCATGCCCAAGGCTGTAGGAGGGTGATATAAACGTCGCGGTGGCCGTATGCTTTATGCGTGAACAAGACCGACACCAACGTCTCTGTGCCGTTATTATGGAGAGGGAGAGAGAGAGAGAGAGAATAGCCGTGTGTAGCGTCGTTGATTATTCCTCGAATGGCGAGAATTTGTGTGGTAGCTATGCGACTATCGAGCATCGGGTACCAACACGTTCCGGCTGCAATAGGCGAGGATCCACGACGCCATCATGGCCACCCGAACCGCTGTGCTTGGTCTGATCTCCTTGCCCCTCTCCCCCCTCTCCCTTTGCCTGTTCGCCTGGGTTGAATCCTACGTTTCTTATCGAACGACGGGGAGCGTGAGATTCGTAGTCCGTGGCATTGATCTCGCCTATCCCATATATCCGTCCGTTTCGATACCCAATCCTATTCTCGTCGCTTCGCTCTACTCGTCCCATCTACGATCGTCTGCCTAATGCTCCTCCTTGAGCTTCTCGTTGAGGCTGTGCTTCCGCGGCCGCATCACGGCGTCCTGGCCGGTCATGCGGCGGTCGAGGGCGCGGTCGAGCTTGGCGCCGAGGGCGAGCTTGCTGAGGTTGGCCGTCTTCTCCTCGGACAGCACAACGCGCTGCTTCGAGAGCGCCTTGTTCTCCATGCGCGCCAGCCCCGTCTCGATGTTGCGGATCTCGGCGTGCGCCGAGTCCGTCGTCCGCATCGTCGGCGCGAACGACGGCGCCGTCGTGCTGTACGTGCTCATCCGCAGGGACGCCCGGGGTGAGACGAGCTGGGAAGGATGGTGATTAGTTTAAGAGGGATAGGATAATCAGGAGCGATGCCAATGAAACAACTGTATATAGAGAAAGGGATTTGTATGGAGGTATGTGTGAAGTGATAGGGTTGAGGTGGTAGGTATGTAGATACGGGCTGACGTGTGACGAACACAGAGATAATGATTATGCCCCCTTAACCCTTGACTTGGTATTATACAAGACAACGTACCGAAGGTGCCATGATAGGACGAGAGGAATCCAGCGAGGTAGGCATGTTGCTGTTAAGTAAGAATGGCGTAATGAAGCGGATAGGTGTCTGGCGGTCGTTTCCGTATTACAGGTAGCGTAGTGATGTGTGGTGTGTGTGGTGTGTTGTGTGTGTGTGTCTCGCGGAGCACGTTGTCCGTTCGTCAAGGTCCAAGTAGTTATCCCTTGACTCGTGTATTGGACAACAGGGAGAACAGGATCTTGTACGTTTCTGTGCTGCGCCCGAGGGTAAATAAGTATATGAGTATTTATCTAAGCCAGGTATGTAGTTTAGGATGAGGAGAGAAGTAGAACGACCGATCAATAGATTACCAAGATGGGACGGGAAATGGGGAGGAGAAACAGGAGTAAGTACCTTTGGGTACCTAGATAGGTACTTACTTGAAGTCTGTAAGGGCACTAGGATTGGGTCTTGACAAGCTTGGCGCGGTGTTCTAGTCTACCTAGTGTTCTTAGTGTGAACTCACTGGGTGAATTGATTGATTGATTGACGGACGGTGATTGATGATGGTGATAAGAAAGGGAGAATATAGGTGGTAGTGCCAAAATACCCGCGTAGGTACTGTATGTATCACCAAATGGGCAAAGAGACGGGGAGGAAGGATTCAGTCACGTCGCCACTTTCAGGGCCTTATTAGCTTATTGGCTTATTGGGGGGAAAGGCCCTGTGATAGGTAACTACCTATGGATAGGACAATTGGAATTGTTCATACCCATCTACCACTAGCGTAGGCGTCAGGGGGCGTGGGAAATAACGAAGGCTAAGCTCGGAATACACTAGATCGACTTCTGAAACCACATGGTCGACGGGGCTGAGTTGGATGAACGTCGATGTTTTGGAGTTGCCGGGGAAAAAGATACCTAATAATACTGCAAGTATTATACTTATGGGTGTAAAGTATAACTACTGCAAGCCGAAATGCGCCTAGCTTTGAGAATGTCCTCCCCCTCCATCGTGATTGATTGATTGATTGACCGACCGCTCGAAATTGATCATTGGGATTTGATTTTGATTACAGTAATGAAGACGAGGCAATGAAAGGGACTGACAGATGCCTTGCCGCTGTAACATAAAGGGGTTGAAAACTCCATAAGCGAAAACACCAGAGGGCGTGGGGAGGTAGTATCGAGGGGCGGGCTGGCGGGCTGGCTGGCTGGCTGGCTACCTGCATGAGAGCCTGAAGGGCCGCCGAAGGGCACGTAACCTCAGTAGATGTACATACTTCCGATAGGCACTGAAGAAGAAGAAGGGCACCGTGCCCTGCCACGCGATGCCCTGGCCATGTGCGGTGCGGGTCCAGGGGCCGTGCAGATCATGGCTCAAAAGCTAAGACAGGACCGATAGGTATACCTACCTTGAGATACGACGGTAGCGTACCAACACCATCTACTGTAGATAGAATCTGCGGGGAGATACCTACCGTACATAGGTGGCAGGGCATTGCTCCTCGGATACCCGGAAATGATATTGAATACCTACATAGTATATTCGTTGCCGTTTTATCTCATCCGGGCTCTTGGCCATCTTGCCTACGCCTATGTAAGTGCGTGCATGCATGTAGTGGAAGAGTATAAGAGGCTTGGATAAGGAGGTACATCGGCATATAGAGGATAAAATGTAGACTAGGTCATCTGTTATAGATCTGAGGCTATCGAAACGAAACTACCAGACTAGTCGGCGCCTAGTCCAGTGTAACCGCTCGATTCGAGTCTATAAGTAAGACTGAACTTGCTCACATGCATGGTCCACGTACAAGCAAGTGTCTTAAGCCGAGCTGCTTCGGCTGATGCGCCTACAACCTACTTAGTCTACTGGTTAGAGCATGCTTGAAGGAACCTATGATACCTAGATGTACGCTTTGCGAAGGCTACCCTATCATCCGTTATCGTTACATGTGGCATGTTGATGACATCTGGTGCCGGTCTGGACCTATATAGGGAGGTAGTATTCACTGTGATGATGTCGTAGCACAGCTCAACATCGCCGACTCCATTATATAGTCTAACTTAACGATACCCAATACCTAGCCTAGTTATGCTTAATAGGTAGTAGGCATACATACATACTTACCTAGCTAGGTATATAATCATATTTGAGCGCTTCAACTTATACTGCCATGTATGATATATTGTCGGAATTCATTACCTAAGTACACATACATATCTGCATTTATGACCTGTCAACGGCCAGGTCAGGTCATAGCCACTTCCTGAGGCCCTTCAGAAATGCTAGCCTAAGCACTAAAGACGCCACAATAAAATAGCTCCAGTAGTGCTACACTACCATGTGGCATTCAAGCGTGGTGTAGCGGCCATCACGCCATGCCACGCGCTCGGCCCCGGGTGTTCAGGCTCATGCAACATTCCAAAGGGACCATTTACTGAAAAGCAACCAATAAAGAAAACCATTTGTGTCGCACTATCCCAGGGCAATGTTGCTCAACTCTTCTAGACTTTGGGGCTAGCATGCTACCATGTTCTCTTACATGGGAAACAATACCTGATCGAGTCCCTCCCTTTGAGAGTTTGAGAGGGGTCGAGAAATCGCCGCGCCCCAACAGGTCAAAAATCTTCGTGCATATGCGGTCATCATCCTGCGTTCATCTAGTGCGAATCTCTAGAGTACTACATACTGTAGATTGGCAGCCTGAAAGTATGTAAGATGCCTCTCCTTGTGTGGATAAAGTCATGTAAGTAAAACTAACCGAGGGAAGCGAGATGTCGATAGGTAAGTATCTGCGAGAATGGCCGAGTATTACCGGGTCACGAGGTCGAGTCCCGAGTCCTCCGAGCTACGCGTGGAAATAATTGGGCATGCTGGGTCCAATAATTCATCCCAATTGCCCGAAAACATTTCTCGTCTGCGGGGAACCAGCTCGAGACCGTACCGAGCCCTCTTTTACATATGCTGTACAGACATTCCGCACGCGTACATACTTAGTACAGCTCACGAAGCGGTGATGAAACACTAGGCGCGCAATCCCACATGTCGATACCCCGGCACGTGGCATCGTTGTGTTATGCCGATCACCAGGGGGTCGAATCCTACCGTTGGGCAAGCTTGGGGGTCAGGCAGGTAGGTAGGTAGTTGACTAACTACACTACTATACCTCCCACGCGTGTATGTAAGTCCAGCTTTCTGTGATTCCGATCTTGATAAGGCCAATAACTAGTCTGCTACTGAGACTGAGATGACGACTCTCGACCTCAAGCCCGTTCGTAGTCTGACGATCCTCCGTCATCTGCATTCGCGAAACCTGAGACGACCACCGATCAGAATTTGGGGGAGGGAAAGGTAGGTATTCTATTAGCCAGCCAATCATCGAAGACATGCTACAGACCCCCGTCTCCTGCCCATTCCACCAACTGAACTTATCCGTTGTCGGTTGGGGGGTTCCCATCTCCCTATCGCCCCTCATCTGCAGGCTGAGCACGTGGTAGCAAGGGCAGAGCCGGGCATTGGCATACGTGGTATGCTGTACTTGGAGTCTTCCATCTCACCAATCAGATCGAGTAGGACGTCTCCCGCCGCAACCCACCATCCAAGGCAAAAGTTCCCTTCTCGGGTTCAAGTCGGCATACGAGGCCAAAGCGGTCAAGTACGGGGTATCACCATCGTGCATCCCTATTCCCTTCGCCCTTCCAGATTCTCATGGGCTGCCTCGTTACGCCGATTCTATAATCAAGTCGGACTAGGTCGTCGCTACACGAAATCGTACTAATCTGCAAATCTATCTAACGATTGTTTCAACTTATCGTTCGAATCTAGCCCTACCATCCCAGGTCTTTCTGCTGAGAGCACCGCCCCAAGCGCCCAGGTTGTCGAACATAATCTTGACGCTCTTCCAAGCATAACAAGCGATATGTCGTCGTTAGGTTTGGGTATCTAGATGTCTTGGCCGGGTCCAAATTCCTACAACGAATACCACGCTGAGAGGCTACCACACGGGGCAGTTGTCGTATCAGCGCCTTTTGCGAACCTTCAACCTCGCCGATTTTCGCAATCATGTGAGGTAGCTATGCTCCCCGCTTCAGATCCTCCTAGATGCTTGAACCCATTGGGTAGGTTAGACAGTGTATCGGACAGTCTACTGCTCTCTCCAACATGACTAATATGGTTTCTATCTTATCACATCCGGATATTGCGATGAGTTTGACGTTCTATTCTTACGGTTGTCTGATTAGGGGGCCTATTGTGACTTTCTGCCACGCTGTTGTAATCGCCATTTATCGGACAACGTCAAGTCGTTTTATGACCAAAAGAAGGCCTCAACCAAGCAAGGCAACATCGTTTCGAGCCCAGTACGGGTCATGCGGTTGTTATTAGGCCCAACCCTTGCAACAGAGATTTGTGCAGCAGGGAAAATCAGCAGCTAGCAGCTAAATGGGAGAACGTTGTAACCTAAGCTCTCGATTGCGATGTACGCTTGCACTGGTGTTTTGGAGTGGATATGCACCCAATACCAGGCAGTCTAGACAAGCCAACTGTTGCAGCACTCTCGTCTACTTCGATGCTACACTCCAGGCTATTTTTTCCCCTGCGGCTCCTAAGTGCGATACAGTACTCAACTTAGTACTGGCTCCGGTGCCTGTGCCCTTTCTTGCCGCCGCCTGATGTCTTGGACTTCGTGGTTACGTAGTCAACACTGGTGTCGTAGGTAGACTTGCGTGAGCTACGTGAGCTATGTCCACCCGAGGAAGAAGCGGTAGCTATTGAGTCGTCTTCTTCGACGACAGTCGAGAAGCCCCCGCCGTAGTCGTACGTCGAGGACCGTCTCTGTCCAGAACTCCTGCTGCTGCTATGGCTCTTACGACCGGTCCTTGACTTGCGGACCTCGGTGAACGACATCTCTGGGCTCGAGTCCCTCGAGGACGCTTGAGTCAACGAGTCAGCATATGACAGGTCCCAGGTCACCCACGGCCACCGGCACAAACTCACGATACCGGCTACACCTGGTGCAGCAGCCATGTCCGCAGGGCACTTCCATGTTCTCCATTCTCTTCATCACCGGGTTCCAGTTCATGGCTAGCCTCGGGGCGGTACACCACCCCTGCGTATTCGGGCCCCGCCCACACACGCAGCATTGCCAACTTCCCTTGAGCGCCTTGAAGTTGCAATTCTGGAGGGGGCAGTCCGAGCTGATGGGCTGGGTGGACGAATATATTGGGTTGCTACACGGAGACTCATAGCCGGTTGCTAAGTCGAAGATTGCCTCGGGGCAATACAGCCACTTGACCGAGGTGTGGGAACAGGGGTGGTAATGAGGATGTCCGTGGCACATGGTGGTGAATGATCTGATGCTACTATGAGCCTAGTAGCTTCGGGATATGTAGCACAGATCTTGTAAATGAAGTCAACGACGAGCCTAATGAGTGGTGCCTAGCTTCATCTTCTCCCGAGGCCGTTCGCTTTTTATATAGGCCGTGGCCCCCGGAAAGCCGCCCTTCTCATTTTTGGCTCGGTCGGATTGGACTTGTGTATTTCTGTCCACACGGAGCTCAACTATTACCTAGTATGACTGAGGTACACACAATACAAAGCGCTACGTACGAAGCCCAGGTAGCGGATACAGAAAAGCATCACGCTAACATCTGCAAGGCGACCATGTATGAGCGGTTTTCTTTTTATTCGAAGACGGACGAAATGGGTGACGGGGAACGTCATGTTGGTAAGTAAGTCTAGTTGCCCGGTCTCAGATCTCGCCTCCTCCTCATCACACTCGATCATCGAGCACAGAAAGGCGATACTAGAATATGCATATCATGAGAATGCCCATCTCTCCTTCGCCGCCCACTCCCATATTTCTCCCACGGCATTGCTTTTTTAATCAGCCTGTCGCACCCTTCCTCTGATCTAGTGGCGGGTCAGCGCCATCTACTCGGCATGCAACGCTCCATGTCCGATCTAGATCCCGGGTGCATCGAACCGTCTACCGGGTTTTTGGATATTGCGTTGGCTGTAAGCAGGTAACCCCTAGGATCAGCTTCTTTTCGCGTAACCTCAGACCCGGTCTTATCATATATACCTCGTTCATGTTGCATGGCATTTCTTTTTTCTTCCAGTGACTATCGCCTGCTGAGGATCATCGGCTCCGCCTCCCCTGTCCTAGGAATGACCACCCTCATGATCCGCATGCTGGATGGACGCCTCCTCGCCCTGTCTCCCCCCCTAGTTCGTCCGCCCGGCCGATAGCATCGCATGCTTCATGCACACTAGATCTCCTGTGCATGCTTCAAACCCCGAAGCAGTCGTATTTTGCGGTGGTGGCGGTCCCCAGCTCAGCCAACCATATCCCTACACGATTACTGATCCCAAAGCCTCAACGCCTCGCCATGCAGTGCTAGGCAGGCTGATAGTGAGCAGAATCAGACGGACATCTATATGTCCGACCTCCAACCACACTGCTATAGATTCCCTCCTCTTGTTATCGATTGAGGGTTATTAGAAACTCGAACTACCATAAAAGAAATCATATGTATGTTTCTTTCTGGCTTCCCAGCTGAACTCGATGGCTGCACATACCCCTAGCTTAGGTTCCGCTAAGCAGTTTATCTAGTCAGCCGGTTGGTCGGTCGGCCGGTCGGTCAGCTAGGTAGTCAGTGAGACTCGGAGCTCACATCACGTCACGTCACAATCTCGACATCTCGCCGGTTACATTCGCCTCAAATGAATGGCCATGTGTCCGCCGCACGGGTCGAGTTGGATTGGATAGATCAGTTATTAATGCTCGGTGGCAGCCTCGCATGTCTCACAACAGATGTGATCGCACCGATACTCCTGCCTGTCGATGATCATGATACAACTGCAGCGGCCTAAGACGAATCAGCTATTCAGACACAGCCACAACGCGTATTCTCCGTCCCCATGGAGGACTTTGCGGACCTTTCTCGTTCCACTCCTTGCCGCACCAACAGCAGTTCCAAAACCCTCCACGCTCCTCGAACGGGCACTTGGCCAAGGGACACCGAACATGTGCTCCAAAATTCGGTGGAGGTGGCCAGGGTACTGAGTTACGGGTGCACCTCTTGCAGGTCCTTCGCTCTCGTCGAGACCGCGGGTCGGAAGGGGGAGCGTCCGGGCAGTAGAGCGTCCGAGTGACGACGTGCTCGCACCTGAGAGTGTAGGATGTTTCGGTGCACATGTTTCGTTATTGAATGCGCGGATCCCCTTCAAGTAAAGTGAAGACGAGTAAGTATCGTGAGAACGGATTGCTTGTAGGGGGGCATTTTACAAACAAGTTAGACAAGAGGTGATTCTTGGGGCTAAATCAGGTCGTGTAGGCACATGTCGTGGCTTCGTACCGAGGAAACAATAGTGGTCTCGCTCTACGCTGCAGTAGCCGCCTTTATACATCATGTTTGTGCCTATATCATATATCATCCTGTTTATTTTTTTCTCAGTCTATTTTCTGCATCGTCGGCTAATACACTTTCTACTTTGTGAGCAATATTGCGAGATATGATGAGGCTCGAAAGCCACGATCGTGGAGATCCCGAGTTACGTTACGCCTCACTTTGTTTTATTGGTGCTAGGGATGCATGTTTTCAATGATATTAATACGAACGTATAGCCTCTAAACGGGACTCTATTGATTTATGGGCTTGCGGCGGTGAGATTTAGGATAGTCTATAAACGGACAGTTCCGGCATGTAGCCGTCTTTCATGATTTTTAGAAGCAGGAATCAATATGTGCATCTGGAAGAGGCAAATCTGTTTGGAGCCGGTGAGAATTATGGGCTTATGATAAGCTCTACCGAGACGCTTAGACAAACGAATAATGCCATGAGTTTTCGAATACCTCGCCTCTAATGTCTGTTTAAACTCTGCCGTCTAGTTATATTGAGGACAAAAAACCTGGAATATGTATAAATATCATGCCAGCCTCTAGCTTGACCGTCAAACCATAATCTGCCGATCCTAAAATCCTAACCCGGCTCTATTGGAATAGCATAGAAGTTATTGATAATCATTACCCATGAGGCGCAGGAATGTCGCTCTACCCCAAGTCTATCTGGCCTAGAAATCGAATCGAGAACGCCTCCCACCCCAGGCCTAGACGTCCATTCGGCAGTCCCGGCAGACGACATGATAGCAAAGGGCGTCAGGGACTTTTATGACGGGGTGAACACACCACCTGAACGTATTTCCGCCGCGGTTACAGCGGCAGCAGATCCACCGCCCGCCCAGCTCGTCGAGTCTGCAGCCGCCGGACGCACAGTGCTGGGAGATCAAGCAGGCGCCCGCAGTGCAGGGGTTGGTGTACTCGGGGGCTTGCGTGAGCTCATCGCAGGGCTGCTGGACCAGCTGATAGTCGCCGCCTGGCGGACCGCCTATGTTGTTCATACCTGTGCTCATCCCTCCTCCGCTCATGCCCGCGCCCACACCCACCGACGGATGCAGCGCGGGATTGCTGGGTACAGCCTCCACCGTCGACCTCTCGCAAAAGGCATAGTGCACCGAGTATTCGACATCCCTGGCGCACGGCGCCACATGGTGGTAATGTAGGTAGTGGTATGTGCACATTGTTGCTTGTGCCCGGGTGACGCACGCTGAGTGGGCAGTGTCGGCCTCAATATAAGGGGACTTCCCTCTCCGGACCGCCCGCGCTTTGGGTCCGCTCGTGGGATATAAAAAGTATGGTAATATCAAATTGCAAGGGGCTTCCCGGTCTTCGGACTCGGTGCAGAGGACTTGTGCTTTGAGGGATTTCACGACGCCAACAGACCGGATCACCGACACCCCAGTGAGAGTGCCTGGGTTCGCGGAGCCGAAATATTATCTGAGTTGCGCGATATTCGGCCAAGCGTGCTACTCTAGAATAAAGATCTTAGGGCTTCGAGCTTGACTGCACTAGGTGATCGAGATGGACGGTGGTCCTCCCAAGGGATGCGGCTTGGACCAGACCGGCCTACGGTTTTATTTATAATTGCCTCCATGTCCGGGATAATTCCCTCTTGTCATCGTTGCGCGAGCAACCGAGGACGTGAGCTTTCGTGTGCAGCACGTGTGGTTCTAGGGGACACCAAACAACCCGGCTTGAATTCATCATGGTTAGACAGGTAAGAAATGAGAAGGACGTGGCCTTTCCGTGACATATTCACGATATCTTACCGCCGAAGGCATCCTTGGTGTTCTAGGTACCTGCAGTCTTGTCCGACGGGTTCACGGGTTCTGTCGAACCTCCCCTCAGCCTCAGGCCTGGATGTCCACCGACACGTGGAGATGTTTTACTCACGCTGGAAAAGTTTGTTTGTGATAGACAGTCAGCTGTTCGAACCATTTAGGAGAGGGGACCCGCCTCTAAGACAAAACTGAGACATCAGAAGATTTTGCTAGAGGAGAGGTCATCTCCGGGTCACATTTGGCCGAGTACGGAATTCTCGCATCCTCAGAGTGGCTTTGAGGGATAGAGAATATCGCCTGATTTTCGGCCATTTCGGCGGGTTATTTGACGATGGCGACAGCGACTGTGGCTTCGATTTCTTGGACGACTCCACGCGAGATAGATAAACGAAAGCACTGTCCGCAGAAAGTACTTAGGTGCGGGTCTCCCGTCAGCAAATATGATTTCTGACTGCTCCCGTCATGGTCGTGTTACCGTCTTGCCTCAATTATACGGGATATAACAAAACATAACGAGATGTCGTGCAATAGGAGATCCCGCCATGGCCGACATCGACCCGGAACCGCCCCAAAACAATATGCTATGGTCTTTTTCTATGTCCCCGGCTTCAGTGTCTCTCCGATACCAGAGTTGTTACACTAATATGAGCAATGAAAGATCCAAGAGCAGCGTATCAGCAAGAGATATAATCTTGGGGGTATTGGCTATATATTCTAAAACTATATCGCCAATAGGAACATTTCAAGGAACCCTACAATATCGCGTCTCCGTGAGTCTATATTCACCCAACTAATTGATAAAGTCTAGTCACAAACCATGAAGATCGAATCCAAACGACCTCAGTTTAGTATATCGCGCGTTCCGCGTTCGGGTCTATAATGAGAATAACAAACTTGAGTTACCAAAGGTCGTGAGGTTTTAAGGCCGCGCGCCCTCTGTACCATCCCATCTTCAGTGTTGCCTTGTGCATCATAGGAGTAATACAAATGTAGAGCTGAAGCATGTCAGTGATCTGATCGTCTAGGATCTGCATAGTAAAACATACATCCGTTCCGTAAGGTTATAAAGAGAGATACTATAGTGACGTCTCGAATAGCACAAGCCTCACTTTCCAACTTGTTGACTTATATGTTTGTATAACGAGTCATTGACTCGGATAAATACCAGAACCGCATGCGGTGCAACGGGTTCGTTGTAGTCCAGGAACTCAATGTTGCTCTAACCGATAAGTCGGTGGGCACGGCATGGATACGATCAAGGCGAACAGGGCTCCCTGGAACAAGAGGAGAGGTGGGAATCGGGTAATATTTTAGTCACGATTTCCCAAGCTATGGCTACGGTTTTTAGCATCGTCATTTATATTGGATGGCCAAACCTAGATATATTTTACCGTAATTCTGTTGTAGGATAAAGGGCGTCGTATCTCCGTCACAGCTATCGATCAGAAGAGAATTATCATGATCACAGAAACACATTACTTTCGTTTTCCATTTTATCTCACTTGACGCAGACCTATCATAATTGAATGGTCTATCTCTGTCAATTGGGACCCATGATTACATTAATTAACAGCAGGAACTCGCCATGTGTGGCAGTAGCATTCTGTGACTATAACTCTCCATCATCCTGTCCTATGTCCCTTTATCGTGGCTCGTTAAGCTGCTTAAAAAGCAGCCAGAGCACCGAGGGCCATCATGGCGAAACCACCAATAGAGCCGGCAACTGCACCTCCAGCGGTAGGGACCGTGACGGTATTCGAGGTGGTAGCGGTGGCGTTACCACTGCCACTAGTGGGAGCCGAAGTAATTCCAGCAGAGGAGCTCTCGGAAGTGATAGTGGACTCGGAAGTAGGCCCGGCGGTAGACTCGGAAGACGATTGCTCAGAAGACGACTCCGAGGTGGACTCCGAGGTGGACTCAGTGGTAGGTGTAGAGGTGGGTGCAGAGGTTGGCGCAGAGGTTGGCGCAGAAGTCTGGCTAACACTACTACCACTCTCGACAGCCGCGCAGAAAGCCTGGACAGCAGGGAGGACCTGGTTCGCAGCAACGTCGGCACCACAAGCACTCAGAACGCAGCTAGTAGCGGCAGCAGTTAGAGTATTGATGTTGTCGCCTACCAAATGTTAACATTAACATCCAGCTTTGTCGCGATGATAGTCTAATATTCCTTACAGATGCACTTGTAGTCATCAGCAGCGCAGCTGGTCGACTGGGTTCGAGCAGTGTCAATGCAAGGGAGAGCACATGCGGGGATGTCTGAGAGGGACTGTGCGTATACGCCGGCAGCGAAGGCCAGAGTTGCAATGGTGTACTTCATGCTGACGATTAGTGGTGGTTCCACAACTCGGGGAACAGGTTGATGCTATTGATACAGACTCCTTAGGAACGAATGTATAGAGTGATTGATTCAGTTGGAAAGCGAGTGTAGTCGAAGACGCACAAAGATAAAGGCGGGTGAGAAGGTTGGCACTTTGCCTCTTTTATGTCAACAAAGGCCCCGACTCGGTGGTCGCTATTCCACCCTATGGCCGTTCTCGTGGTTGTAACGTTGATCGACGACGGCAGAGGCTGATTGGAAGAAACCTTGCGCTTCTGCAGAAGTGTGTCCAATCTAATACGCTGCTTGGTGAATCCGGAATGTGCCCCGCCGCCCGTCTCTTCATGTATGTCATAACCCCGGATTGACTAGGGGATGCCACCATACTCTGCTAGGAATTTTACGTACAAAGAATCAGGGATGGGATGAGTGTGCCATTGGTTGCGTAACAATTGGCAGCGCTTTCCTCGATTTGCCTAGCACTGTTTCGTATTGAGAGCGATGACAACATGAACAAAGAAAGCCTCTAGTAACAGTATGCTGTGTGATTCGTCGCTCACCTCCAGCGGCACTACCTGTCACATATTGGTGGTACGACAATTAATACTACCCGGCGTAATCGGCGTGATATCGCAAGCGAGTCAAGCCAACATGCTTAAAGCTCGTGGAAGATCCCTAGACGGCTAGGGAATGGGCTGTGTCGCGTAGAACTGTGTGACCTTGCGACTAAAGGAGTAAAGTCGTATTCGGGCGTACCTTGCATGAAGCCCTCGGCCAGTTGGCTCGGCTACTCAGCTTGCATGTAATGGTCAAGAAAACTTGTCTCTAACTTTAATCGTCAAATAGGACATGTTACGTAGATCATTTCCGTTCGGCCTTTGGAGGACAAGGACTCTATTGGAAGTGAACAAGGATCTGGGACCCCGGAAATTTGGGGAGAAGTACCCTTTTAATTGGGAGATGGTGGTATCGACAGAAGATGTACTGAGTTGATGGAGCTCATTAATACTTATTGTTGTGTCGTACTACAATCTGAAAGGGGCAAATACGCTAAGATCTCGTTTGCCTAGACTGCGACATGGTTGGCGTACCTCACCTTCCGACTACCGAGGCTCAAGATTGCTACTGACATGCTTGTGATCCTGCTGTAGGTAATACAGGTGGGGTTATTCTTGCCATCTCTTTCAATTTATGGAAGTCGGGTAAAGATGTGCTAAGGATTGGACTATAACTAAGATGGCTGATTTATTAGTACCGTTTGCGTGGAAGCGAATGTAATATTGCATCATGTGTCAACAAACTTAAAGCACTTGGGGAGATTGCAGTTATTAGAACGAATGTTTTAGAAATTATTCCTTTTCTTTAATTCACAGAAGAGTTGCGTGACCTCCTTGTTGGAAATATCAATGTGCTGTGCGTACGAAATCCTCTGGAGTTACCGCATAATATTCGTAACCTCTGCGTTAAGGGTATTTTGAGGGAAATAAGTGATTCCCCGATATATCAATTTCTTGATGTAGACCCATTCCTTTATTAGTGGAATTGTGCAAGAGATCGGGTAGACTATGGGTGGTGTATCCCGCCGGCAGCGTTCGTCCGAGACATTTTGAATCAAGGTGTGCAGCTCACGTCATTAAGATCAGATCACCTCGGTCAACCGCAATCGTGCCCAAGATCTAAGACTTAAACAGATGACACCAGCCTTGTTTCAAAGCTGATGGTGCCTCCGGACGGTGTCTTAGAAGAGGATTGAAAAACGAGGCATGACTTGAAACCTGGGGGCCACACCCAAGTAGCAATATTAGAAGATACAGGGATGTATCTAACGTTTATCTTCATACGAGCTTCTTATTTCAGTAAATTGGTATCATTCAAAGAAGGTAGCTGATACGTTTGAGTTCGAGTTGGGAACCCCTGGAGATATTTGGAACTATGGTTAGCGGCCGATTATCTTGCTACCTAGAAACTCATGCATCCTTGACAAGCTTTACAATGTCTGAGGTAAACGAAAACTTGAACGACATTCGCCACAACCTTGACCCCAACGCTGCTGCTGCTGTGTAATGGAAACTCCTTGGATATTTGCTTGAGCCGGTTTTACTCCCGAGCTCTAAACCCATGACCCTAATACTAAGTTGCATCACTTCTTATCCTTCGCTATTTACACGTTGGGAACTGTCTGTCACACCAAGAATGGAATAAAAGTCGGATCCTATGTTAAACTTTCTCCGTTATCCCTTGTTTGAATTATGAACCACAGATGCCTATAAACTAAGCTGGCAGGTTTTAAATTTAACCCGCAAGCGAACTTGCGCAATAGAGAAAGGTCAAGACGTCGAAATTTCCACTAGAAAACCCCTATTGATCTATAATAACCGTCGTTCGCGTATTCGGCGGAAATCCCCCCAGATATTGCGCCCTGAACTTCTTTCCATGTAACAGTGATTTTCATAACTTGCCGTGATTAGTTGCTTAATAGGTACTTGAAATCCCTTGACGCTCGCAAAACTAAATATTTTCTATCCCGGTTACGAAACTATAGCTCTACATCACAATACTATTAATAGATAGAAGGTTGTTATGCGACTTGACCATCTGCACTCAATATATACGTACCGTGACATAGTTAATGCTTTACTAAAGGATTACATAGAACAAACCTTTAGACAAACGGTATCTACCCTAGGATACATATTATCTCTTGTTGCTATGTTGCGGAGCCCATCTTTATTTAAGGGCGGAATGAGACTATGATCTCTTGGAATTCTGGGAGTTTCTGGTAGTTCTAGACATAAATTCTTCCTTAATTCCCCTTTTCTTTTGAAATAGCATTAGTCTTATTAATGCAGCGCATTTGGGTAACTGTAACCCCAGTGCCGTTATGTACCTGTCTCATTTCACGTCCATAACTCTCCGCTAGCTGTTCGAATAAAGTCATGAACCGGAGGTACCTAACTAGGTATATCCTATATAGGTAACTTCTGTCTAGGTGCCTAAACTAGAGTCACGAATAAATAGGAAGCTTAAGGGATATATGCTAATAAGCAGCAATAGTGGGCTTGCGGGGAAGTGCCCCGCGCTACCTAGTAGGTTAGGTAGTGATGGCAGAGCTGCCCCGCCATCGTCTACCTAATAGTGACCGAGCTGAGTAAGAGGTAGGTAAGTACCTATCATTATACTTGCGCTACCCTTGCGGATTCATCGACCCTCTATTCCATCCATTTTGGACAAGGACAATAGCGGCGTTGGATATCGTACTATAGTCGTAGCAATGGAGCACGACACAAAGACCGGTACGAGAAATCGAGATCCAAGACATGCCTGCCCGTCTGCCTACAATGCCTTAATGGCGAAAGCGAGCGAGCAAGCCAGCAAGCCAGCCGATATTGAACTCGACTAAGAACTCTCCCAGCGCCTTACATGACGAGCGACAAGACGTCGTTTGCTTACATCTCGGCTCGGGACCGATGGCCGATCATCATCGTGAGTCCCCACGCAATTGGTTCTGATTCTCAGCTGACCAGCGACTTCGCGAACGCGTATAGACCGGCGCTATCGATGATACCTACCGCTCCGTAGCCGAATGCGACGACGCCGAAAAACGAGATGAGGGCAAGAAGATCGTCGAGGAGCTGGCGCGGCTGAAATACGAGATGCAGCACGACAGACAGCTGACGTGGGTTTCCCCGTTTACTACATGTATTCCTTTCCCTGAGCCTTCAAGATTAGAAGAAAAAAAAAAGAAAAAAAAAGGGGGGCTCCAGAATGGATCACGTTCATTCCTAGGCATTGGAAATAACTGAAAAAGTAATGTAGACCGATACGTGACGACGGGTTCCCAGACGTAGCGCTGTACAACGCCGAACTCGAGAAGCTGGGGCCGGGCGCCACCTGGTTCGCCGTACCCTGGCTGTACTGCGAATGCTACCTATACCGGCGGATGAGCACGTCGTTCAAGCTGTCGACGCACTGGAAGGACTACGACGTGTTCGCGCGCCAGAAGATGGACACGTTCCGGTCGTCGCGGCCCGCCGTGCTCGAGCTCGCCGCGCGGTACAGGGAGCTGGTCGAGCAGATGGAGGCCGACAAGGCAAACAAGACGAAGACGAGCGACGAGCGCGAGGCGGCGCAAGAGCTCCTGTTTACCGAGATGTGCGAGATTAGCCTCTGGGGCAACGCAACCGACCTCTCGCTGCTCACGAGCCTGACGTACGAGGACATCCAGAAACTTCAGGGGTCCGAGGCGCGCAAGGCGTCCGAGAAGAACATTCTCGTCAACGACCTGAGCAAGGCGTACGCGGTGCTCAAGGCGGCGCAGGCTGAGGGTAAGGCGGAGCGGCGCGTAGACATCGTGCTGGACAACGCGGGCTTCGAGCTGTTCGTGGACCTCATCTTGGCCGGGTATCTGGTGTCGTCGGGGCTGGCGACCGTGGTCGTGCTACATCCCAAGTGGATTCCGTGGTTCGTGTCCGACGTGCTGCCGGGCGACGTTGGCGCATTACTCAACGTCCTCACCAACCCTAGGGCGTTCTACGACCCCCAGGACAATGAGAATGGGAATGAGAATGGAAAGGAGAAGACAGCGCTGCCGCTTTCTGACAAGGAGGCCGCTGACCTCGAGTTCCTGTTTTCGCATTGGGCGCATATGTACGCCGAGGGCAACCTCGTGCAGCGGCCCAACCGTTTCTGGACCCACGCCGGCAGCTTCTGGCGCCTGCCGGCCGAGGACAAGAATCTTCTGGAGGATCTGAAGTCTAGCGAGCTGGTCGTGTTCAAGGGAGACCTCAACTACCGTAAGCTGACTGGCGACGTGAGTATCCTAAGGGGCGCGGGCGGCGGCGCGGGGGCGGGCCGGGGGGGGGAAGTGAGTGATGGGGTCGCG
>MU392626.1:0-24973 GCA_022578505.1 Nemania abortiva | reverse complement strand
GGCCGTGGAAAATAATTTTCTGGTGGTTTTGTTTTCTAGCGCGGGGGTCGTGTTAAAGGGCGACCCCAAATACCGTTAGCTGACTGGCGCCGTGTGTTTCCTCCCCCCCCCCCCCCCCCCCCCCCCTCTTCTTTGTCTGATCTTCACGTGTCTCAAGATCAGATGAATATGCATGGTCCAAACTGACCTATTTATAGGCTGCCTGGGACCCCACAACGCCATTCACAGAGGCGATCGGGCCACTGGGGCCTGGGTCAGGAGTCAATGTTCTGGCCCTCCGCACGTGCAAGGCTGATGTCGTCGTAGGCCTGCAGCCCGGTGAGGATGAGAGGCTACGGGCTATGGACGGTGGGGGCCAGAGCGACACCCGGAAGTGGGCGTGGAGCGGCAAATGGGCTGTGGTATCGTTTTCCGGTGGAAAGTAGATCAGATACCTACTTACCCGTGTGCGTGTTAAATTGAGGAGGTAGACGTTCAGTGGTCGGGGAAGTGTAGATATCGAGATGGTCGACTGGCTGGATAGGTAGAGATCTCTAGATAGATAGATAGTAGGCACTATAGCGAGGCAAGTAAGCATTACAGGCCGCGTCTTGGGGACGGTATAGTGTAGATAGACCGAAACCAACCTATTTTGAATAGATGATACACCTCGCGGACTGGGGACCTGAGCAGTCTCGACTCCTGGGCGTTATAATGATTGGTACGATGCTGTCTTGGCGGTTCCGGTAGGCGACATAATAAGCTGGCATGATAAACCAAACCGCTCGATACAAAGAAAAAAAAAGGGAGAAAAGACGAAGTATCGATGATAATAGTAGGTAGGTAGTGAGCTACACGGGGTGCCTGTCTCCCTCGGTGACGTTTTTGCCAATACCAGCCTCGTCTGTTTACCGTGATACTAATTCTTCAGCTAAGGCTAGCAGCTCGACTCGGGGGGAATCCGTATCTGCCTGCCGTATCCCAATTTTCCCAACTCTGATCCCAATTCCAATTCCAACGCCGACGCCGACGCTAACGACCCGTCCATCCCAAAGCCTCACGGCGCCTCAACCAATCCCATCTCAATACAACACATGCCAGGCGCGTAAGGAGAAGATCTCTAACGCACCTTGGCGGAAGAAGAACCACCACACCCGCATCGCAGCGCCCACGACCTTACCAGTAACCTATTCCCGCACCTCGGCGGCCTCGGCGGCGATAGCGTCGTCGAAGTCGAAGTCGTGGGCGGGTGCAGATGCAGATGTGGGCCTGAACCTCGTGGTCCCAGAAGCAAAACCTCCTTCCTTGTGGGGGAAGATGACATGCTTATCGTCCGACCCGGCTGGACCGCGTATACTAGCAGGCAGACGGCTGTAGAAAGCGCGGAAGGTGACGTAGGTACCCACGGCCCATACCCAGAGGAGGAGCGCGAGTCCGGCTGTGAAGAAGAGCGTGGGGACGAGGAAGAGGAGGGCGAGGCCCGTCCAGAAGAGCACGAAGGCCAGGGCTGTCACGGTCGCGAGGACGATAGTCGAGAGCACGAAGCCCCCAAAGAGGAGGAGAGGGAGCAGGGAGAGCAGGAGCTGGGCTGTGATGAAGAGCTGTGGGCGTTGATTTGATGTCAGCATCTGGTGTTGGCTGTATGCGCATGCACAAGTACATGTGCCTGTGCATGTGGGCATGACGAATTCAAGTGAGTCCCTCGCAACCAGGGCTCTAATGCGGTAAAGGAGCCTCCCCCATGTGCAACACACATGCGGTCTATCCAGGCATGCTATTTGAAATGGCGGTGGAGGAGAGCGTAGGCGAGCGGGACTGGTGGTGGCGAGAGCACTTCACTTACCGACAGCAAGGGCCGTTTCGAGGCGAAGGCCGTAACCGAGTCGATAGCTCTCTGGCGTGTCGCGGGGTTGACGATGCGATCGACACGTCGCTGGCTGTAGGCGAGCAAATCGAGACCTCGTGCTTTTGCCTTTGCCATTATCGTGCCGTTGTGGTTGAGGTTGTTGTTGGTGGTGGCGGCGGCGGCGGAGGTGGAGGTGGAGGTAGACTTGTTGCCATCATCATTATCATCATTTCCGTCGTTACCGATGCTGTAGTTGTTGCTTTGTCTGTTGTTGATGTTGCCGTTGGCTGACATGCTGCCGTGTATATTCCGCTATTCCGCCAGTGAGAGGACGGGAATCGCGAAGGTACCTATGATGGTGGTGATGACGACGATGGCTACCGGTATTCGATGTTGATAGTGGCGATGTTGACGATAGGCTGGTGGGCGTTCGGCACCAGTGGTATCCGATCAATCAATGGCTCGATTCTGGGTCGGCTCAAAGCGAGGCTGGGCTGAACGTACCCCGGAAAAGTGAGATGGCCACAAGTTCAACAAGCCTCCAACCCCAGACACACACACACCGAGCCAGATTCGGAAAGCAGCGGAAGCGAATCGCAACTCAAGGCCAATGGGGATGAAGATGACCCTAAGTATCGTATGGTAGGTACATATCTCGTAGCGATGCTGAAGTAAGGGCCTAGAGGCAATACGGGAGAAGCAGACGGCGAGAGAGGGAAAGAAGTAAGTGTGTGAGTGTAAGAGTGTGAGAGAGGTTGTGAGGGAGAAGAGACGAACCGCGCATTTCAGCTGAGGGATGAGCTGAGAAGAGACGGCTGCTGGCATGCTGCAGAGTACTTACTTACTTTACTGCGGTACACTACCCTGTACTTGCCTTAGTCTAACTAGACTCTAGTGCACTACATAGGTACCTCTTCCCTGTAAGTGGATCTTGCTTAGGCCGGTTCCTGGGTTGGTCTAGTGTGGGTGCGGCACTGCAACTGCGCCATACCTTAGCCGGACCCGTTGTTGTGGACCGTGGGTTAGTGCAATGGGGACGGGCGGGAAGAGTGCCCGCCTTAGGCGTAAGTACCTAACTAATACAGATTCAACCTGTGGCTTTGCCGTTTCGAGGGATACTATTTATTATAGGTGACATCATTCTTGCATTGTAAAGAACCGTACAGCGTACTCCGTGCTTCCATTAGGCCCTTACTTACATGCTCACCCGCATATCAAGAGATGCCGATGTGAAAAGGCCCTCTGCAGGACGTTGTCGAAAAAAATAGTCTCTGTTTTTGTATCGTTAAGATAGCTATGTTGTACATAGTGTCTCACAGTAAATGGTAGGTAGGTGGGTGTAGTAAGTACATGTATGCTTTACTGATGAAGAATCTGAAACTTCCTTTACGCCAAGGGCCGTGCAGGGGAACGTGGTGGATTAATTAATTGCATATGCCATCCCATCTTCGCCGGCCGTCATGTAGTGGGTAAGAATAGAATACCTACCTACCTCGGTGCCGGAGGCGTTGGTGGCTGCTGAGGGGCCGTTCATCCCGCCCGCCAATCCTCGTATCCCTTGCCGGCGATCCTCCGTAGATCATCTTGCACTACAGAACACTTATCCACCCATGTTCAATACATTTTCTACACTTTCTACACTTCCCGGCTCGCTTCGCTTTCTTTCCTTCCGGAAATGGAAATGGGTCGCTCGCGCGTGTTTGAGATTCCACGTAGTACTCATACTTACTACTCATACTTACTTGCATAGCTTGGCAACCTTAATTTGTACCGCATCTTTTGAAAAGAAAGAAAGGGCAAAGGTTTCTAGTAGCTTAAATATGGAATATGCAAAATATGAAATGCAAAATCGAAAAGGCAGAAAACCCATCCGCTCATCTCCCACGGTTTCACCTAAAAACGGATGAAAGCTTGACATGCATCGCGTAAATATAGAACCACCACTTTGGCTCGAGTGGAGGGGAATTGGAGGTAGGTAACCCAGAGTGGGGGGAGACGAAAAATAGGCGAGAGTGGAGGGTTAGATACAGCGAACTGCTGGTGTGCGCGCGCGTCTAGTAAGCCATTGACGATGAGGCTCTCTTCAAGATAAGAGACGCGTAAGTATAGCATCTCGCATCCACCCTGAAACATCGTCTCGTCTAAAAAAAAAAAAAAAGAGAGAGAGAAAGAAAAGAAAGGCTGAATTACATAGTGCCTCTTTGGGATAATTAACACAGGATGCGACGCCCGGGACGGTTCCGCGTCGTCTTATTTTGTGTTGACCACCCCCCCTTTTTGGATTGCACATGTTCTTGGCTCGCGCCTTTGGACAGAAATGGAAACAATTCAAGCACTAAGCCACGTCTCTCGCGCTCTCGTTGCTTGGGTCAGCGTGGGACGATGTAACCCTCTCGACCCTTTCCAGCTGACGTCGTGCACCTGTCAGATCTCTTCTAGAAGGCCTGACGTCTCTTCACTCCCAGCATGCTCACACGTAAACGGGGCAATAGCGCGACAACGCTGTTTGTCGCCTTCGGTCCGTCTATGCCTATACGAAGACATATAATGCATATAATATGAAAATATGAAATGGCCCTTGGCTGGGGCTTGCGTGGTCTGATATAGCACTATTTACCACCTGACTGCGCCGGGCACGAATAACCTCGCAAGAGACCATAATTATAGGGCGGCCGGCATAATTATAGACTTCGTGTCTTGTACCTTGTCACAGATCGATGCGACCCCAACCGTTCGCCGTGTCTTCGCTATGAGATCTACCTCTTCTCGACGTCCCCTCGTGGAGCCCCAAATAATCATGTGCGGCAGATAAGCTGCGACTTGCGTCGAGCTGAGGAGACAGGGAGGGCTCTTCAGACGTCGCCCCCGAGGCTGCGGATAGTACCGGTACCAAGGACGTGTGTGGTCACAGCAGCATCCCCAGATAGGCCTGAGGCCGACAGTCTCAATGCGGGACTGAAACGGAGTGGGTGGGTTTGAAGTTTCTGACGAGTCTTGGGTGTATCTGTATTTGCATATCTGCAAGGGGAGGGCTGCGTGAGGGTGAAGTTGTCGTCGTCGCTGTTCATGTGTATATAAGAAGACATGAACTTAGACATCAGATCCTATTAGAATCCTCATCATCACTCAGAACCAACAGCTCTGCCGAGTCTAATCCGTTAGCCAGCACTTCGTATCAATCTTCTCTCCTCCTAGGAGGCTACAGACATATCGAGAATCGTTAAGAGCCATAACTTGCTGCCCACTTACGCATCTACTATCATCTCATCCACATCATGCCTCACGCAACTTGCTCCTCAACATCCACCTCGTCGGACCTAATCCCAAGGTCGCAGAGTCCAGTATCTTACCCTCGAGATCTCGATATCTCCAGCACGTCCACCTCAGGCACGTCAGGCTCGGGAGCCTCAGCGTCTACCAGCGACACCAGTCGGCCACTCATGTCTTACACAATATCATTCGACTCCAACTGGCAGAGAGACATGGGAAGCCCTGTGGCAGGGCAATACCAGCAGCGGCGCACCTGGAGCACTCAGGGCAATGCTAGGAGTAACCCCTGAGAGCAAAGACATGTTGCGATCAACAGGTACTTTCAAGGAACGAATCAGCGCTCAGCCCATTGAGAACGGGATACGTTTTTTTTTTTTATCTCGCTAGAAACCGCTAGAAAACGTGCTTTCGAGTTGGCCTGGAAGCGGATCTCTAAGCGGCGATTGGTGGACTCGGAAGGTCAGATGGAGTCTAAACGGGAATTGCCACACTGGGGACGCTCTCTTTAACTAGTTGATAAACGTGTACAACTGATAGAATGAGGATGGTTTTCTGGATTTTCTTAGTAGACAGGATGAGAGACAAGCTTTGAACTGTTACTTTGATACCATTCATTTCTTGTACGGATCTTTGGTCGAAGAATATATATAGACAATATTACTCTTTTACACCTCTTTAAGCCCAGATCATCTAATCATTATGTAGCAGAAACATAACCCGACTTATTTAACTTACGGGCCACGCAGGAACTGGCTTAAGCTATCCAGTTGTGGATTATAGGGAATCGGTTTGGACTGATAACATAATATCAGTTATCTTGCTACGCTGCCATATATTAGAAGTATTTTCTCTAATGCTGTACACATAATTGTTCCTGACACTCAATCAATAATATTGATTCGATTACTTATAACTAATGATACTTATTACTTAAAATTTATTACACTTATTGCTCATGACTTATCGTCGGTCGGGTGCCCGGTAACAGGCGATGTGCAAAGAACTCTAACCGCAGACCTGCATACATACCGTACTCACCGCTATCCTTTACTAAGACACAGCGAAGCCAAGCCAAATAAGCTGCAAGATGTGAAGCTCACTTAACTAAGCCACACCTATCTTGCATTTCGGGGCGGTGTATCAGATTTTTTATAGCCAAGCATTGTGGCAATCTGACATACATACCGGGCAAGATGTCAACATTGGGTTGCTGATGTTACATAAACTGTAACCGCTGGAGTTATCTAAACAATAAAGATCTCTGTACCTGCGGCTTACAACGGCGACATCGCCACCGCTTAAAAAACCGACAAATGCTCTAGTCCATCAGGAGGTGCCTATAGCCTTGAGCGCTCTATCTTCAAGTATACCTGTTATTGTGTAACTTCGGATAACTTTGAACAGTTTCGGGCAACTCCGGATCACTTCGGACGGCTCAGCCACTCACATCTTTACAATTAACGTTAAAATGGCTGGTTCATGCGGATGGGCACGATGGCCTGTCAAGAACTTCGGCACGACAAGGGAGTTTGTGTCATAGGGCATAGCACATGGGTTCATAAAACAATTTATATCTAGCATAAGGGTTGGCAGGCATTCTCACCGTCATTCGGGTCTTTCTTTACTAATACGACAGCCACTCGTCCCAATGGAGGAAATTATTCAATCCGAAATAGGACTCAATTTATTTCATCGTAATCTAGACATATTAACCTATTGGGAACTGCGGTGCCGGGTTGGGGCTGCTACTATGGTTGGATTGGAGCTTACCGCCTATTTAGCAGCAGGCGAGTTTCCTTCAGGGCAACGCAACCTCGCGACGAGTCATTGCGCTCTCTTTGGCGGCCTCCAGAATGCGCAACACGTCCCGAGCCTCTGATGCCGGGACAGGCACCACGCCGTTCCCCCTGAGCGCCTCTCCAAACAGCTCGTAGATCTTCTTGTACGTCACCGGCTCGACGTTGGGACAGACACTCTCGCTCATCTTCTCATCATCACCAACCGTGACGAGTCGTCCGTGCCACTCCTCTGAGTCCCGGCCAAACTGGCTGTCGCTTGTTTTCATGCCCGCCTTCAGCTGGTCCTCCTGCGTATCCAACCCGTCCTTGTGATAGCTCCCCTTGGACCCGCGGATCCAGAATCTCGGCTGGCGCGTCTCGGCACTCAGCACACCGATGCGTACATGAACGATGAGTCCAGAGCCGTAGAACAGCTGCATATTCGCACCGTCAGGCTCGACGGTAGGGTCCTCGGGCCCCAGGACGCGGCCCGCCCGCTGGTCGACGAGCTTGGCGAAGACGCCCGTGGGCATCCCAAAGAGCGTGTACACCTGGTCGACGAGGTGGGTGCCGAGGTCGTACAGCGCCGACCCGCCCTGCGCCATCCCCAGCTCCCCCTTCCACGTCGTCGGCCGATCCGCGCGGTACCGGTCGAAGTGCGTCTCGAACTCGTACACGCGGCCTAGCGCGTCGGACGACAGCAGCTTGCGCACGGTCTGGAAGTCACTGTCCCATCGCCGGTTCTGGTACACGCAGATCTGCCGGTTCTGCGCGGCCGCGATGTCGATGAGCGCGCTGGCCTCGGCTGCGGACGGCACGAACGGCTTTTCTACGAAGACGTGTTTGCCCGCCTCGAGCGCCTGCTTCGCTAGTGCGAAGTGCGTCTCCGGCGTCGTCGATAGCACGACTACGTCTAGCGCCGCGTCTGTGAGGAACGGCTCTACCGATTGGAAGTGCTGGAGCTCCGGGTAGTCGGCCGGCGCCGAGGACTCGGGCTTGGGACTCCGTTGCAGGATGGAATGTAGCTTGAAGGCTGGCGTGGCGGTTATGAAGGGGATGTGGAAGATCTTGGCGGACATGCTAGTTTTATAAGTGAGTGGGCGTATAAGTGGTGAGGTCTTAGATGGCGGGTTGGAATATGAGACCCTTTGGGAGTTGAAAGCCTCATTTTGAAATTTGACAAATTTAAGAAAACAAATAAAGGCGCTGACATGGGGAAATACATGACTGCTTACCCATAGCCAATGACACCGACGTTGAATATCTTTTGCTCTGTCGCCATTATGGTTTTGCGTTTTGCAAGGTTGACTTTGATAATTATGATGGTAATGAGGGGTGTAGTGGGGCGTATATGTGCGCTTCTCTCAATAGACGAGTTGAGAGAATGAAGGCCTTGAGAGTTGATGAAGAGGAAAGAATATTTTCCGGTTTTGGCTTCTCTTGGAAATATCAATAGATTTTATAGACAGGAGCTGTCTCGCGTGTTTTCATGACATCGTACACCAGACACCGAGGCAAAGGCGGACGATGTCTTACAAGGTGACGTTCGGTTGTGGGTACTAGCCACAGAACTGTTACGATTGCCTTGTAGGGTATAGCGCCTTGGTGTTTGGTCCCGCATAGAGGTCGGTTAGCGCCGGTGGTACCTCGTCAATTATTCCTCGAGATGAGGCGATGAGGACCGGCAAGTCGGTAATGTGGATCATAACTTTTTGTTAGCTGTATCTCTGCTCGGACTTTGTTCCCATCGGTTTAGCGATAGATTTCTAAGTAGATATTTTATATAGGTAGGTACATTTGTAGGCACCTATAGGTACTTGGCGGTTGTTGGGTAAGCTGTGGGGTTCATATAGCTCCCAATCGGGCATTTTTACTGCTTTGGGCTCGTGAGTGTCGAAGTCACGACAACAGGCAAAGGGCTCCGGTATCATATGTGTGAAACCTCACCCGGAAAAATAAGTGCGAACCTAATTGCTTGCAATGCAAGGCAAAGGCCGTCCAAATATCACTCGGCATGAAAACCTACATGAGTTTTCAGGTGGTATGCCATTATCGCGTCGTAATCATGAATGCGAGAATTAGAAGTTGATGTCCCTGGCCTATGATTACGTAGGTACTATATGGAGTGCGGGATGTTACATATACCTTTTAGACAGATTCCGAAGTGTATCGGCGTCTCGGATCACTAAGGACGGCGTAATTACTATGCCTCCATGGTTCGTTTTCGCCACTATATGTTTTAAAATAATACGTCCTCGAGGCTATCCAGTTCAAGGACATAGATCCCGGTCTGCTTCCTGGAAACGCCCGTATTGTTGATTTTGGATTATCATTTCTCACAGAGAGCCCCCCACTAGGCATCCATGGAACACCTTACTCCTTCATAGCTTCTGAATTATGCTTTGGAGTTCCTGGATCGTCATCAAACGATGTATGGGCCCTGGGCTGTCTAATATTCGAACTCTACACCAGCCGAATTCTCTTTCTAGTTATCTTTAACCGACTTGACATTCTAGTTTACACCATTGCCAATACAGTTGGTCAACTCCTGTTGCATTGAGAACGGCATTTTGTTAAACAGACTGACCGAGTCTTTGAGCCGGAACAAAAAGACTTTCGGTTCGACCCATACTTCAGGCCTGAGAAGCCTCTCCGGAGTGTCACCGCCCAGTGACCGCAGCCGCAGAAACAGCTTCTTCTGGAGTCACTAGTTGGCTTGCTGAGTCTAGATCCTTTAAACATGCTCGCGTCCGCCGAATTCCCATCGCACTCCTTATTTTCCTGAGGCATCCCAGGTCACACTTCGAGTTTGCCATACTGCTCATGACGCACGCAGTGTTTCTTCACAAATCCCTTTTGACTGGGAGTTAAATGGTTTGCTAGGACTCATGCACACATGTGAATGATTTATCATATGAGGTTTACTGCTGCCTTGCCATGAAGTTGCCCCATCTAGCTAGCTAGTACGTAATAGTAGTCTTTTTTTTCTTTTTTTTAAAAAAAAAAGAAATTTGCAGTGAAACCACAAGTTGAGGTACATTTAATTCATGGCAATGGGATATTGCAACCATGCTATGCCTAGAAAAAAAAAGCCAGACATATTGAGAAAGAATAGTTAATATCGTATTTTTAGCGATATTTACGTGCACAGCCTAGCGTTGTTTAAGGCTATTATAGTAAGAATATAATTATGAAGTAAAGCGCTAGAAAGAGAGATTCTGTAAGCTTCCTGGCTGAAGAAAGCCTAAATTAAGTTGTATTAATTCCAAACTGATGAAAGCTGTTCGCGTATCACCCCATCTAATTACTGTCTTACATACCTAGGTAGGTGGCACATCAGTAACATACATCACTTCCGGAACTCAATTTGTCTTCCAACATGTTACTAAGTATGGCCGCGGGGACTAGTGATTCTAAGTGAGCAGGCACGGTATCTAGGACTGGTAAAATGTTTCTACACCTGGGCCCTTTCTGTCACGATTTCGTCGCGTCGGCGTTTTTCTCATCACTTTTCCCAGCTACTACCAAAGTGGAAAGCTTCGGTAGCGAGTGGTAGCCTATAAGGGCGGAAGGACGAAATGGAAGATCGTTTTAGGTGGTGCTTTTATCTCATTTTTCTTATTACCTGGGTGGCTATTCGAGTCTTGGCTGCCAACAGCCGGCTGTGGCGGCGTACCACTAAGGGCACAGTAGAAGCTCGTGATTGCCCCCAAATACGTGCTCAAACTATCTCTCGTGCAAACCGTGTTGAGGGAATAAATCAACGTGGATATCTCAGTGCACCTCCAGCATTGATTTTCACAGCAGCCAGAGACAGCTTCCGTTACCCACCCACCAGAACACCGTTCGGAAGAGAGCCACAGTATCATCTTCTACGAGCAGGTAATAAATGCCGCAACCAACCGGCGCAACTGCATAGATCAAACCAGCGCGGTTTATGATCTGGGGATTAACGCCAGCCATAGTAGCGAAACCCATAGACCCTTCCAAAAGTGTATAGTTTTCGATCGAGTTGGCATGCTCGGCCTCATTGCGCTTTAGCATATTGAGCCGCCCCGGTGTGATTCTATTAGACTTGACGGCGTCCTCCCCGTACTTGGCCACATCTTCGCGCGGTAATGATTGGTGATTGATGCCCCAAAGTTGTTTGAAATGGCAGGGAGCCACTGCAAAGAAAAATGTTAGCCCAGAAGACTGTTAAAAAAAATGAAAAAGAGGGAGCCATCGTCCAGTCACGTGTAGTAAATCGAAGGCAATATGGTATTCCTGGAATTGCGTACAAGCACAATAGGCCCAAAAGAAGTGAAAGCCTACATAGGCGGGGGCGTAATTAGGTGTCAGGCCACCCGAAGAGGCGGCGCGTAGGCCGAGACCACTAGAGAGAACCGGCATTTGTTGATAGTAAAAGTAGTAACTTTGTGTTCCTATGATATAGTGCGCTTCGAAAATTGATATCTTTTATAATATAAAGTAAGATGACTTACGAGACAAAAGCTCCCTGCCAGCCAACCTACATACTTAAATATTTAGAAGTAGGGGTAGGGGCCATGTGTCAGCCCTACCCAGAATAGAGGCCGTAGCAATCTGTTGAAACAAGGGTTAAGGAATGATATTGATTGCTAAAGTGGAATAGCGCATAAGCTAGAGACAACTATTAAACTCAACTACTTGACTTGGCTGAATGATTCAGAATCAATTAATTAAGTAGATACGTAAATCAAAAGACATCGCGCGAGTACACGACGTAGGCCTAACCTTTTAAATTCAAACGTTCTTCAACAACCTTGTGCCTCCGGGAGAGGAAAAAAAAAAGAAATAGAGGAAAAGAGAAACGGCTACATAATTTAAGGGTTAGCAATAACTTCAGCTGCAAAATATTATGTAGAAGCTTAACTCTACTACTATCTTCTACCACTTATGATACGTTTAAATTGAATTAATATCGACTTCATCTGATAATACCGTGTGCCAAAGTCTGCCTTTCAACTCATAGTCAGCCAGACATTGTTGTGCATTCGCAATATTCGCCCAATTTCCCGCTGCGGATCTATCTGGAAGCTTGTCGTTTCCACTGACGACCGACCCACTCTTGCTCCCATATCTTCTCGATAGTCGTATTGAAGTCTAGTCTCGCCACTAGCAGGCTAAGCCCAGTAGACTCGAAACAGCCTCGCTTCTCCTTCCGAAAAGCCGCCAAGTCCTCAAAATCGCCCGCAGTGCCCGCTCCACGGCTGTTGTGCTGCCGTCGCTCCGGCGGGCGCGAGAAGACGCTCGAGTTCTCGGCTAACAACAATCTTAATCCAAAACCTCAAGATTTGGGCGAGACATAGACTTCCAGGTAATCGTAACCTCCTTGGATTTGCTTTCCATTTCGTCAATCTCGTCCGTAGTTTCCTCTAGTTCATCCTCGTTTAGAATAGTGGCGCTGCCGGGACCGCACATAAGCCAAGGAAGAAAGGAAGCTTTCCAAGCCGGAAAGCAATTAGTAGTCTTCGAACACACTGTCGTCGTAAAAAACACCATGGTGAGGATTGCTAGTAACGAGGGAAATCCTATCCATTGCCATCGAAAATGTAGACAGACCGCGTAATGCATGACTTCGCCGATCGCGGGCTCCGAATAGTTCTCGTGGCCATGTGTCCCGATCCACGTAGTCAGGGATTCGGAAATGTTAGAGAAAGTCTCCTGGATCCAGCTAAAATCGACACGTCCGGAATCGAAAATATTCAGCGGTATATCCTTCCCCATGAATGAGCCAATACTGGGTTCCTCCTCGTAGCCTACGACGACCCTAGAAAAGACCGAGTGCAAAATTGAGATGAAAAACTGCAAACCCACAACGTATAAGCATTTGCGAGCCAAGAGATATGGGGCCGCATTAATTTCTATTGAATGCTTAATCGTGTAAGGAAGCCAACGAACAGTCTCGTTGATGGTGTATCCTTGCGCGACCAATTCATCCTTTTCCATGGGTATAAGACAATGAGTATCTAGTATCTCAAATAGGGAGGGTCCTCCGAAATAGATTGAGGTTAATGAGATGCTCAGTGAAGCGACCTGCCTTTATTGTTGCATTGTATATCTTTACACATGGCCTAATCATGCAAGTTACAGCGCTGTATCCTTGGCAGCGCCAAGAACTAACAGAGTTTTCGCATTCTACTTGGGATTTGCTTCCTTGTGGATGTATTGATATGCTTATTAGAGTAGATTGTTTTCCCCGCGACTATTCTCACTATTAGTCCTATGAGTCCTTCGGGGACTAAATCGTCGTCTGAAACGCCCGCCTCGGCCAACTGGATGCCATTCGATATTGCCCAACCGGGTTGCGAACATTAGGCGTCGGCCCGAAAACAGTGACACAAACATCTCCTGGACAAACTGGAGGTTGAACTAGCTAGGCTGCATCTGTAGTATAATTCAATCGCTATTATAAGGCAACTGTACTTATTGTAGATTAGATCGCTTAATTATAGCTTTACCTTATAATGGCTGTGATTACTGAAACAATTTATAGCTTCAGCTACAGTTGTTTCTAGCCAACCAAAACAACCCAATCCGACCGGGTAACTTACATAATTAGCCTATTTCGGCCTTTTTTATTTTGCACTTCCTTATTCTGTAGATAAGAATCCTATCTTCTACAGGTAAGTAACGTTAACATTAGGGTTCTCAGTACATTTCCTAGTATGTGATAGTACCTGCTTAAGTACCTATCTAGTAGATTACTTACTTACTTAACCGTGTACCTTTCCTCTTCTGGAATGGCCAATCCCGGCAGACAGCTCGCGCGGGGCAACAGTACCCTGGACTAGTTAGGTATACGCTACACCAAAGCACCAAGCCTCCGGGTTCTTTTCGTTTTATATTTCGTCAACCGCCTTCCTTACCTTTAATACCTTACCTTACCTACTACGCATCTTCTCAGGGCGCTACCTACCTATGTAGCATATCTTGTCGACGAACCATGTAACGCTCGACTGCGACCCTTCTTCCGATTTGCTAATACACGATAACCGCGGCTAATATTTGCCACGACAACAAACATTGGCTGCGTATAGCGAGCACTGAATCCCAAGAGGTGGATTCATAAGAGGAAAGACTAATATCTAGGACTAGATCATGGGTTAACGTCGCGAATCGCTTCTCTTCCACCCTCGATTATCCTTTTCCTCTGTCCTCCCTCTCTTGAGATCCCCTCTTCGAGTCGCAGCCCGGGGCACTTCACTCACTCGGGGCGTTAGACGATTATCGGGGAGAATGCGACGTCTCGCTGGTCCTCGTTACCTATTCCCACTGCCCCAATATCCATCGCCAACGAATCGCTGAACAGCATACACCGAGTGTGCCGCGATACGACCACAGGCTCCTGAGGGCATCTGGAATATGTTGCACTCGACTCATTTGACTCGTCTGGGCCCCCTCCGCCAGCAGCTCTTCGCACGACAGGCCACAGCTTCGTCTCCCACGCCGTCTCCTGCTCGGGCCTTCTCGACCACCGTCTGTCGCCGCGAGATTCTCGATGTCTCGGCGCTGCCTCCTCGTGTCCATCCTAGATACAACCAAAGCCCGACGTCTTCGCTGCTGTCGTTGCAATGGCCCGAACCCCCGCGAAACGTTTTGATCATTCCCAAGTTCCATGCGCCTCAGGTCACCCTGTCTGCCGTCTCCTTCGCCAAGCACGTCCACCAGGAGTACCCCGATGTGAACCTCGTATTCGAACGTCGTGTCGCTTCACAAGTCCACGAGTCCCTCCCCTTCCCGATATACACGGGGGAGCCCTCCTCTCTACATGACAAGATCGACCTAGTCACCACTCTCGGCGGAGATGGCACTATCCTGCGTGCCGCCAGCCTCTTTAGTCTGCGGTCATCTGTACCCCCCATGTTGTCTTTTAGCATGGGTTCGCTAGGGTTCTTGGGTGAATGGAAATTTGACGAATACAAGCGTGCCTGGCGCCAGGTCTATATGAGTGGTAGTCGAGTTGCTGTGACCGACTTGCAGGATCCCCATACGCAGACTGCCGTCAATGGTCCACCTGATAATGACGAGCACCTCCAGCTTCATGATGCTTGGAGCCATGTCCGTGGTAAGTCTATGGGGCTTACGCGATCCAGTAAGGTTCTTCTCAGACACCGGCTGCGAGTGGGAGTGTACGACGCCGATGGCGTCAATATCAATGGCCAACTGATGCCTACATCGACGGCCGAACCTCAACAGCTCCTCCCACCAGCGCTGCCAGGCCTCGACACGCCAGCTAAACGGGGTGAAGTCACGACGCAAGCTTTTCATGCCATCAACGAGCTCGTCATTCATCGGGGACCCAACCCCCATCTTGCCATTATCGATGTATACATCAACGGTCGCTTTCTAACCGAGGCCGTGGCGGATGGTATATTGGTCAGCACCCCCACCGGCTCCACGGCGTATTCGTTGTCTGCCGGCGGCAGCATCATGCACCCCCTCGTCAAGACGTTGCTCATTACCCCCATCTGCGCTCGAAGCCTTAGCTTCCGACCTTTGGGCCTGCCCCTGAATTCCAAGGTTATCCTCAAGTTGAGCGAGAAGAACCGAGGGAGGGAGCTAGAAGTGAGCATTGACGGGAAACGCAAGACCGGCGTAACCATCGGCATGGAGATCCGCGTCGAGGGCGAGACTGTAGGCCGGACGCCCGATGGCAGCTGGGCCGGGGGCGTGCCCTGCGTCATCCGATCCGCCGCGAGTGGCAACTCAGGCGAGGACGACGACGGGTGGGTCGGCGGCCTCAATGGCTTGCTGAAATTCAATTATCCATTTGGCGAGGCTTAAAAGTCCCCGCTATACCTCTTCATGTACTCACCCTTATGGCTTCTTATTCTACGCATGCCGCTGGCCTTTCGCATGTCCGTCTAGGCTAGGTAATTGTTGTACCAAGAAGCCTGGGGTTACGTGTTGGACATGGGAAAGTTTCAACTAGCCTTACCAGGCCAGTTGGAAATGAGATCATGAGTCTGTTCAGGACTACAGTAGTGTAAGTGAACCTTGCATCTAGTATTTAGGTAAGTAGGTAGTCGAGGTAGAATAGTGCTATCAGTCGGAAGATTGCTGCTCATATGTCTTTAGCTCTAATATCGCTAAAATGTAGCCCATGAGATATGTTACCCTCGCCCCTCGTGCTCTCTATCACCGAGTTATCTGACTTAGCTGGCGTCGTGGTGGAAGACGACATTACTAGCTCGCCACCTTGACCTGGCTTTGGCCTGGCTGAGGCTCACTTATTAACTTTGTCAGGCGCGGCGAAGAGCAATCGCGACGGAGTTACCCCTCTTGAAGCGTAGAGGCGCAACATAGAGCATGAGGCCTGCCGCAATGCTAGTCCCCTGATGATAAAGCCCACCTAATCAAAGATTTGCTCTGCGCTACATCGCTTCCGTCTGTGTCTGAAAATGGGAGAAGGCGCCACAGTCGGGCGCTTATGGCTTGTTGATCCAGAACCCCATTCTCTAGAACCTAGGAACTGAGTATTCAGAGTTCCCCTTGAATCGAGCCTTACAATCTCCTATCTACCGGCGTCGATATTAGCTAATAGCGTGTTTGGGCAAGATGCCCGCGCCAGCGACGCGGAGGGCCACAGAAATGAGACTAAGATGAGGACGGGATATATACCGAGAGCTCCGAATATCCTGTGGATGTATCTTAAGACCCCCGCCTAACCTAGGCTATCGGTTTGTCTCAATCAGTGCTGCTTCAGTTGGTATGATCACGTGCGCGTTCAGTTGTCCATGGCTTATTATAGACTCCAACTGCCCGAGCTTCACGTGATACGGTATCAATTCGACTCCGATGGGATTGCTCTATGGAGTGGTGTTTCGGGGTGTAGAGTGCTGCATAGTAGATTATGCTTTAATATCTAGGCTCTTTCTTAGAGGCCATACGAGCTAAGACACCTCGACGCGCCTGCAGCGCTCCGTCCATTAGGAGAATCAACATCAAGCAACAATTGATATGGAATATATATGCACTATCCTACCCAAAAGCTCTTATAGCCCCGTCCCATGTAGTACATCCAATTGTCTTACAATGACATACCTATTCCCTCGGTAGGTCACTACGGCGATAAGCCTACCTGAATGCGTCCCGTCCTAGGAGAGAACAACCAGACTGCCTCTAGTCCCTAAGTGTCATGCGTCACCTCGTCTAGGTATTATGTACATCTCTATCCCATATAGAATAGGAGAAACAACATAGAGGACGGGATCGGTAGTTCTTTGTTGTCAATTCCTTGTGAAACATGGACATGTACTCTCCCTCGTCTCCCTCACTTAGCTAGGAGCTGCCAAGCGAACCGGGCTTGTTTGTAGCGTGTAAGTGACATCATCGGTGGAACGCCATGATTCAACTGCGCCGGCTCCCTCCCAGCCGAATGAATCACTTACGATGCATCGTCCCCGCACATACAAATAATGGCTTGAGGCCCGAAGAGAGACGTCTTCCATCCCTCGCAACCAAACCTATCCTCGATCATATTCTGTGCACCATAAGTCCCCCAGCGATCTACCTATCTAAACATTCTCTCATCAGCACAACCTAACACCAGCATGGATTTCGTCAACAAGATTGTCGGTGACTCCAAAGGCGAGGATAAGACGTCACAGGAGCAGGGGCGGCAAGAAGGGAAATCCGGCGGGTTCATGGACAAGTTGAATTCAATGGCTGGCGGCGGTAAGGAGAGCGAGAAGAACGAAGATGCTCTTGACAAAGGTCCGTCCCCCTCCCGTGTCTACGTGTGAGACGATCCAAGACGCTCTGCTTGGCTCTATTTCATTGGCGGACCCAGGCGCTAATTTCCATGGCTCTTAGGCGTCGACTGGGTACAGGAACACGTTCTTGGCCAGGGTGATCAGAGTAACGAAAGTGCTGCGGAGCAAGCCAAGGATGAGAAGATCTCCGACTTCGTTCGGGATCAGTATAAGAAGCAAACCGGCTCTGACTTCCCTGTCAAAGACAAGGAGCGATTCTAGAGTATCATTGGCCGTTGCCGCTTGATGGCCGCATGCTCGTGGGGGTGACCATACTATCTAGCAAAAAGTAGCGCCCCGAGAACTTGCGACTGTCGTGAACGTTGTCGCAACTATTACGTTCTGACCAAGTTCAAATCTCACTACTCGTCTGGCAATTCATGAATATGGAATATTGGGCTAGACCAAGAGTTAGAGGAGCATGATAGTGAATGAATACACATGTGAAACCCCGCGTTTATGTCTCCCTCCTGAATGTAGTTTCACCAGTATCGGACTTATACTCCAATCGAGAATTAAACCCAGTGCTTATCATTGACAATGCATTATATCCCGTCATCCATTTGAGTGTACGAACCCTGCCGCAACAGTCGGGAGCTCCCGGACGCAACAATAAGTCGTCATCAGAATCGTCAAAATCATTGATCCTGCTGTCGAATTAGATAGACGCGAGACTCATTTCAAACATGCCCATCTGATGCCCGAGCCGATATGTCCCACATTGATAACCTCATCAGAGCATGACGGGAAGGCCCATGGCCAACCCAGCAAGGAGTGGGCCAACAACCGCCTTTGCGTTCAGCGCGCCGGCCATGGAGACAGACGGGCTGGTGGTGCTGGCAGGGGGCACTGTGACGGTCGTCGCCGAGCCCGAACTTGAAGTCGCACCTGGCGTCTCAATCACCGTGACGGTTCCCGCGGGGCTTGTAGAAGACGGGCTAGCAACCGTGGTAGTGCCAAAGCTGGTGGGATCTGAATTGCCGTTAGCATACCAAATCGCATACGCGATACTCATGCCCTTGATGAGCAGTTTTCATTCTCACTTACAAGGGCCGTCGGCATCGTTAAAGTCCCAGCCACAGTCATCCATGAGGTCGGCTACGTCGTTGTCGTCGGGATCTGACCTCCCGTTGTCCTTGACGCAGCTGGCGCACTCGGTCAAGCGCTGCATGGAGTCTGCGGCGCCGCAGACACAAGGCGTGTATGTATCGTCATCGTCGGTCTCCCGGTCGCAGCGCGCGCTGAGATCAATAGTAAACTGGCAGGCGGGCAGACAGACGCTGGGGACATCACTGGCTGTGACATCGTTCTCGGCGGCGCCCAGAGTGGCGACACTGAGTAAGACTAGTATCTTTTCCAACTGCATTTTGATTCGTGGAGGGGGCTCTAATTAAGACCATGTAAATTGAGTTGGGGGTTGGAGAGCTGTGAGTCCCTTTCTGAAGAGCTGAAGGTGAAGGTGACGGTGGTGATGGTGATGAGAGAAGGGATGTGAAAATGTCTAACACTGAGGGAGCCCACGGTTTAAATAAACAACGATGAGGCGCTGCCAAACTACATAAACCCGTTGTTCTTGATCCCATTTACGACAGAGTAGGTGATCTCCTGTTGAATCTCTCATCTGGTTTCACCGTCTTGGCACAGCGGTAGTCGTGGCCGTGACGCCTACGCGTGCTGATGCGGGTAGAGCCGCAGTAAAGCAAGGATCTTCTGCAGGAATGGCGAATGAGACCACTGTGTATCTGGCGTCTTTAGATGAGATTCGCAGATTATAGGATAGCCATGAACACAGCCATGATCAACGAGCTGAGCCAAGATTTCCCCTCAGACATCAACCCTGGTTCGGCGCCCAAGTCGGCTCCGTAGCCTTGGCCGCGATCTATGATATATCGTAATTAGCTCTCCCCATTCACAAAGGCGTCTATTCGCTTTAGGCATTGTACTAGAGAGCACGGAATGGAAGATGTATCCACGTACCGCATCGCATATCTGACGCCACAAGCTCGATATCGCATCGAGAAACGGGTAGTCTGCTACAAAATCGCTTATTGGCCCAGACTAACGTCGCCTCTGGGCGAGTAAAATATCTCATCACCGAGATAAGAAAGTCTTGGTGTCCAAGATTACTATAGGGCTTGGTACCTGACCGCCTGATCGATCCGGGGTCCCAAGTGTAGCAGCATTTCTTGGCACTGCGAATATCTCGTGCCAGCGTGAATGCGACACTTCACCGCGAAGCTCTTGCGGCTTGCTAAAATTATCGTCATTAATATGTCTCAAACACGGTGTGTAGAGCAGTGTAAGTATGTGTTGGGTCTATAACAAGTAGGTAGCTGCATCGTGATGGAGGCGTCCTCAGCTGAACAGGCCAACTCGGAGCGAAGCTAGGCCTCTTGTGGCTCCAGACAGGTGCACAGCCACCAGATCTACGCTGCCGTCACGTCTGCGACCAGCGCCATACCTATGTCACCGTGCAGTATTTAAGTGCCCGAGCCGTTCGCCCGAGATCACAAAGTCGAATTGCGGCTTTTGCTGGTGCATGCCACAAAATGTCGTAAACAGACCCCCGAAGCTTGTTACTCGTCATGACAAAAAGAACGCGTCTTTCGAAGAACCGCCCAATTCGAAAAGTCTGTGGCGCTAGATAGATGCAGGAGTGTAGGCGATTTGCTATGCGTTGACGAGTTCGCGGTAGGCGTGTTAGAACTTCCTATGAAGTTATTACGTACTATGAGTACTTATCTAGCAATTCTCTCAGCAGAGGAAAAAAGAACAGAAAAGAAAAGTTTCGTTAGCCAATTCGCGATTCGCGGCTCAGCTCGGCGCTTTTCGGCGGTGCGTGCATCGTAAACCCAAAAACCAAAGAGAGACTAGCTACCTTCTGTTTTTGTTAGTAATCTACCTGGATTATTAAAATCATAGGCTTTAAGACTTCTTAGGCTATAACATGGAACTTTTGTATTTGATCGCAAGATACCTAATAGAGAGGGAAGAAAATCTGGCAAGGACAAATTGAGAGGTAGACTACATGTAGCTACATTAAAATAGTACCTATGGGAGGGAGACTAAATAAATAGGCGACCTTAGGCAGCCACCAACGCTATAAGCATTCAATAAGACCAAAAATAATCGGTACTTTCCCAATTTTTCGTCAGACGACATGGCGGGAAGCGTGGGAGCCGAGCTGTAAAAGACAGCCCGTTTTATTGACCAATTGGCTGATCTAGTACTCCCAATTCAACAAAAAAAAAAAAAAAAACGCTTTTGTTTACGTAGTAGGTACCTGCCTAAGTACCTAAGTAAGCATTCTCCTAATGCGCTAAGTCAGCCCGAATGCTAGCTTACCATGTAGATTACTTAAGTAGGTACTCATCATTTAAGTTGGTAGATCAGGATCAAACAACTTCACTGAGCCCAAGGCCAATGATCCAGGGCTGTGGGTGTATCCTAGATCATGCCCACCTTACCATCAACTATAGTAAACGTTGGACACAAGTCATCAAGCCTTCGCTAGGACCTATGTAGTATGTATGCATCCTTTGGCTTTGCAATATAGTCACTTTAGGGCTTGGGGAAAGATAACGCCGGGCTTCAATTGGTTCTCTCGACATTTGGTGCCTGTGCGATTGTCACATACGCCTACCCGAGACTCGCCGTCTCATCTCCTACCTACTTCACCTTTCTTCCCTCCCCGCCTTCACAAACAAAAGAGTGAAATCCGCGGCAATTATCCCTCCTGATTGGCCTCGCTATCTTAAATCCGCTAGAAACGGGCTCTCTGTTCTCGGGTCTCTCACTCAATGTGAGTGCGACCATAAGGGCTCGTGTAAGTCAACCATCTGACTGCACAAAGTCTCCCTGGCATTGTTACTGTTTGTGTGCGCAGTATCGAGACAAGTAGTAATATATACCCAGAAGATGGACATAGGTAGGCGTTGTGTTGGAGGAACATGAAGGGAGCGGAGAATAAATATCCCGCCTTAACTCCCACAGGCCGGTTCCCACATGGTTGTAAGATCGATTAGATAACCTCCACTTGTTCCTGCATACCCCGAGATCCTATTTGGGTCCTTCATCCCTTTCTAGGGATAGGTCGTCGGACAGACTTGCCACTACCCGAGTACATAAACAGTCATCGCATGATGCGATTCCTTCTGGGACAGAAGACGTCACGTTTCTAGCTTCCAGCCAGTTAGGTACTATGACTACTGTATTATCCTCGTAACGCAACGGCTTGCGTTACAGGCCGACATACAGGTGCCTCTTCACCGACTAAGCTTCGGTGGGAGACTCCGGTGATTACAATTTTTCACGACGCTGAATTGGAACCCCGTGTGTCTACGCCGTCCTGTCGCGGGCGTTCGACTCGGGTATTTCACAGTAATGCTGAATTTGCCTCCTCTATGTGGAGACGTCGCTTACTAACCCCTGTTACAATGGCGCCATACAACATGGTAGCGTAGCTATTACATCGGAGCGGATATACGAGACGAATTGACACTAGACTAAGTATAATATGACTGTCAGGGGAGCCACAAGTAGAGATCGCACTTCTACCTTCCAGTTGTTAGGCGTTCAGTTGAGATTTTCGTGCGCGTCTCTGTGTTTTTCACTAGAGGGGACAAGGAAGACTGTCGGTTTACCGCTTTTGCTGATCATTTGGCTCGCCTCAATATAGGAACCCTTGTCAAGTTGAACGACATGGGATTCATCGCCCTAGCGACAATTATCGCCATTATTGGCTATGCTTCAGCCAAAGACATTCATTTCGTCTCCGATCCTGGCGTTAGTTTTTTCCCTTGAACTGACGTTAACATTGATTGTAATACATTCCTCCAGGTTTACGGTCCCAAGCTAGAAGTCGTTCACGCATATTACGGACAATGGCCGACGGGTAGGGCTCCCTCACTTGTTCTTCTATGGCAATGACAACCAGCATTAGAAAGTACTAACGCTATATACAGGAGTCACCGTATCTAGTACTGGACGCATATTCTCCAACTTTCCTGGTGGTAACGCTGCTCCGCGTTTTGTTGACGTTTTTCGCATAAAATTGAACTAATGGGTCACCCAAGGTCTCGATAAGAGCAATGTTTACAACGGTTCGAACAACGTCTTCCAGGTTGGTGAACACACGTCTCTTACCGAGGAGGTGGCGTATCCCAGCTTGGAGATAAACCACCCACCAGGGGGTGCCATCAACTACACCACCACGCCACCAAGTAGGCAGCAGAAACATACCCGGGCCGCTTATGGCGTAGGGCTGACATGAGGAGTAGCCTCTGCCAACTACCAAGATTACTTGATAGGCGTACAGTCCGTCGTAATTGACGCTTTAGATCGCCTATGGATCCTTGATACTGGCCGTGTTCAATCGCCCGATGGTGTGCTGCTGTCCGCCTCCTACGGAGGCCCAAAGTTAGTCGGCGTCGACCTCACCTCCAACAAAGTATTTAAGACGATTATCTTCCCTCCCGACGTAGCATATGCAGATAGTTATCTTAATGATGTACGCTTCGACCTTCGCTCCAGCGTTACTAAATCGGGCGAGGGCATCGGATATATCACCGACAGCAGCTCCCAAGGTCGAAATGCCATTATCGTCGTTGATCTCGGCACAGGCGAAAGCTGGAGGCACCTAGGCCTGACGAAGTCCGTTCGTGGCGAATCACAGTTCATCTCGTTTATATGGGGACAGCCAACGTATTACACTGAAGGTAGCAGCCCTCTGAGTACGAACCCTACAGGGTCAGACGGGATCGCGCTCTCTGCTGACAGCGAGACGCTCTATTTCGGGCCGTTCGCGTCACGGTACATGTATAGTGTGCCAACTGCGCGACTTCGTGATAGGAGCCCAACAAGCGAGCTTCTAGCGCAGCAGGTACATCTTTTCCATTTAAAGTCTATTGGCTCGGCTATGAGAGATTATGTGTGACTCATAGTTCATTTCCTTTTAGCACAAACTAAACTACAAGGCTGATACTAACACGTCTCGTAGTCTGTTGTTAATCATGGCCAAAAAGGTGCCAGTGACGGCTTCGAGACAGACAGCAACAACATGATCTACGTCGGCAACAACGAGCTGAATTCTATCAATATTTTCAATCCGGCTAATGGAACGACGTATCCGTTCGTACGGGACCCAAAGATCAATTGGGTTGACACAAGTATGTGCAGATCGCCCCCTCACTTTCGTAATAAGATTCAAATTCGAGTACTAACAAACTCTGCAGTGTCCGCTGCCGCGGATGGTTACTTGTACTTCACTTCAAACCAGCTTCTCGAAGCTGAGAAAATAAGGCCGTTTGGCTTGTTTAGGGCACCTTTGCCCGGCGGGGCCACGAAGGTGCTCTATACATCGTAGCCAACACAATTCGGACTAGTAGTTTATATTGAACTATGAAAGATTCCAATTTCTAGATTTCATCCGATCCCTACCTATTATGCCAAAACGAGTCATAAGGGCGGTTTGACCTAATTCATAGATATGCGACGACCTAGAAATTGAGCGATAGTAAGGTCCGGAATGAACAATTCTGTCAAATGATTTAGAGAATGACTCAAAAAAGGGAATAAGGCCCGATTATAAGTTAAATAATGGTCTAAGTGTATCGTGACGTGTTATGAGATAGATATTTAGTGCTATATCCCATAACGCTATCAAAGGTAGAACATTATCAAGATAGAGGTTTAGGATACTTATAGCTCTGGATATGTGGTTTTACACGAGAGGTATCAAGCCAACTGTGATCAATGACAATGCTCTAGCAAGGGGACAGGGGTGAATATCTGTTGGTAGGATTGGTAATAGAGTGCATAGACGGCTAAGGGGAGGCTTTGTACAAGGCCCAATAAAGAGATAAATTAATTCCTGAACCTCCCGATTCCCCAGGAGAGCCTGGGACCTATTTATACTCAAACTTATAGGAATATAAGCCCCCCGGGCTTGGTTATGCAGTCACCTGCACCTTTCCTTACATTTATTATTTGTATACAAGCTACTATTAGTAGCTTTGTAGATATACTACTAAAAATATTAATAATGCTAATTAAATTAGCAATTTTTATAAAATATTAAAGTTTAATTAAAAAAAGCTTATAATGTTTAGCTAAAAAGCTTTATTAATATAAAACTTAATAATATTAATATATTTAATTATAATATTTAATTTTAAAATATATATAAAAGTAATAATTATTAATATATTATTATTAGCTAACTTTTAATAAATAAAACAAATTAAAACTAAAAATATAAATTTATTTTTAAAGCTAAAAATAGCTAAAAAAAATAATATTAATAATATTAAAACTTTATTTTA
>MU392625.1:0-178391 GCA_022578505.1 Nemania abortiva | reverse complement strand
ATATAATAATTAAAAAGTTAAAAATAATTAAAATGTTATAATTATTTATAAAAAAAATAAATTATTTTTTTAATTTATATAATAATAAATTAAAATAATAAAAAATATTTAAAATTGTTATAATAATAATTAATTTATTATTATAAATTTAATAAAACTTTATATATAAATAAAAAGCTAAACTAGCTAAAATAAAAAAAAGCTTTTATAGCTAAGCTATTTTTAAATTATAACAGTTAGCAATATAGCTAACAATTAACAAACTATATTATAAAAAAGTTTAAATAAAAAGTTAGCAATAAGTTTAAAAGGTTAGCATAAAGTTAAAAATCAGGTTAGCACTAATAATAACAAAATATAGCTAGCTGTTATACAATTAATATTTATTATTTTACAATAACATTTTAAATAGTATTATATTATATATTATAAATAAGCTAAAGCTTTTATTTTTTATTTTAAATTTATAATAATTTTATTTTAATTAATTATTATTATTAAAAAATTTTAATTAATTAATTAATATTATTAAAATATAAATTTAAATATTTTTAAACTAGCTTTTTAAGCTTTATTATTTAATTAGTTATAATATATTAATTTAATATTAATTTTATTATAAAAACTAGCTAAATAAACTTATATTTTTTTTAATATAAATATTATTTTTATTTATTAATATATTTTATAATATATTATAAATAAATTAGTTTTATAAAAAATAAAAAATTTATTATATAACTTTTATTTTTATAATATTATATATTTTAATATATTTAGCTTAAATATAATTTAAATTTATTTTATTTATTATTTTATTTATTATTATTATATTATTTTTTAAACGTTACTTTATTATATTTATTATTTTTAGTTTATAAGCACTTTTAAGCTAGCTTTTTAAACTTTATTATTTAACTAGTTATAATATATTAGTTTAATATTAGCTTTGCTGCAAAAGCTAGCCAAACAGGCTCACGCTCCCTCTAATATAAGTACTACTCCTACCTACTGGTGTGCCCTGTGATATGCTGTAGATCCATTACAAGCTGCCTGCAACGCTGTTCCGAATTTCCCCCCCTGCGCATTGATGTCGGCACCTTTATCTAGTAGCAGCCTCACAACCTGGCTCTGATCGCCATAACCACCCCTCCGGCAAGCATAGCATGCGGCCTGTAGTGCATTGCCGTAATACCCGCCCTGGGCGTTAACGTCGGCGCCTTTGTTGAGTAGCAGGTTGACCTCGGCCCAGTTGTTCTTTGGATATGTAGTGCACACAGCCTGGAGCGGGTAGCCGTACTTACCGCCTTGTGCGTTGACGTCAGCACCTCTCTCCAGCAGCAGATGGAAGTGTGCTTTAGTGCGGCCAAGGTATACAGCTGCCTCATGCAATGCCGTTCCCTTAGTGCCGCCTTGAGCGTTGATGTCGGCACCACTGTCAAGCAAACATTGCAGGATTTTCGTGGATATAATCCAATGTCTATCTGGCATAGCGGACGTTACGACGGACCCTGCTTCGTTCGGTGGTAATTTAACATTGGCGCCGCGATTGATCAGCAACCGTACGACGTCCAAGCAGTCTCCGAATGCGGCAGCTTGTAATGGCGACCCCAGTTCTCTGTGTTTTGCATCGATGTCGGCGCCATATTTAAGCAAGAGATTCACGATATCTGCGTGTCCCCTACATGCGGCCGCCACTAATGCGTTTCCTAACCCGTCACTTTTTTCTTTGGGGCGGGCGCTTCCGTCTAGATAGAATCGGACGGCTTCAATTTTGCCACCGTATGCTGCCTCATGAAGGGCAACATCGAAATCCCATTGCGTTGCGTATCTTTTTATCCCAGGGTCACCGCGAAGCAGCATCTCCGTCAGCTTAAGATAACCGAGTCGAGCGGTTAAATATAGAGGCCGCTGTAGTATATTAGACTTTTCCCGACCCAAACTACCGCAGATGCTGGGTCTCAAACTGTGCCAATTGATCGCCAAGGAGCGGTCACTCATTATTTTCAGACTATTGCTACGGGGGGTGAGGGCGCGAGCAGCGTAATCGACGATCTCTTGTGGCCATTGCTGTTCTTTTGCCATCTCCAGATGCCACATCCAGTTATCAGCGGCATAGTACATTAGCCTGAGGCCCTTCACATCCTTCTCTTTCAGGCTGCTGCGATGGAGGTGGTAAGCAAGGCACGAGAGCGCAACATGTAGGTGAGCATCGCGTTCGGAGAAGTAGAAACGCGCCGCTGGGCCCTTGGCAATATTTTCGGACATCAGGTACTCTTTAAGTGAGAAATGAGCTAGGCGAACTGTTGTACCTCCTAATAATCCACACGGGGTTGTAACTAAGCTAGACAGTAACTCAAGGCAGAGTTTGGGTTCAAGCAGTCTCTTTTCCTCGTCAACGGAAATGGCGTCGGTACTAATAATGAAGGTTTCGGCGAGTTCTTCTAGGCTAGGGTTCCCCTTTGAGACCGCGAGCCACTTGAGCAAGCTTAAAATCCGGGTCTGGTGGTCTGTATCAAGATTTTGAAGTAGCGTGTCGTATGTCGCGTCAAGACCATTAGGGAGCTGCTGGAGCGCTTTCTTGATTTCACTGATCGAGTGATATTTCCGTAGGACTTCGAACTGGCAATATATATATTGGAACCTGGAATCCTTGTTAGTGGCAGTGTCTCTCCATATGTTACTAAGGGCTCTTGAAACCTACATGCCATCCGCCTTCTCTGATAGCAAGTTCTTTGCTCGGGCTTTCAGATCATCTGGCCAAGAATTGTAGTGTATAGAAGCGAACATAGAATCAATGTACAGATTTATGTCTTGGTTGGTACCCGTCCGGCTAGTGGCTAGGTCGATAGCAGCCCTCGACGGTCGAGGCAAAATGGCTCCTATAGCTTCTTTGATATCTGGCTCCGCCCGGCTCGTACAGAAAATGTGGAAATTGTGTGGCATGGTATCAATGATATGAGTTAGGCTCCGCAGAAGATTACCTCGTTCTCCAGAGAGAGTTGGGCATTCGTCCAGAGCGTCAAGGACTATAGACACCGATGAGAACCCGCTTGCAGCAGTCATCAATGCATTCTCAAGAGTCTTGATATTCGGACGCAGGCCTTTTTCCTTATATTGGCCCAGGGCCTTGACAGCTTGGGGGATGAAAGGTTGACTGGCAGAAACTTGCTTTACAAGCGATGCAAGTATTACGGCTAGATCTTGTTTCTCCCGGTCGCTGAAACTGAAGAAGAAGTATGCGAACGCACATCCAGGATCAGCATCGTACCTTTCCTGCAGGTATTTGATAACAGAGGAGCTAAGGATTGATTTCCCAGACCCCGCTATGCACCGTCAGCAGAAGAACAGGAGCAGCACTCGGTAGTCAGACGTACCTTTCCCATGGAGCCATAACAGAGAGCTTGAAGACTCCTGCCAGGTTTTAAATTCATTGCTGTCCCTTACTAGCCACTCGCATGTGCCGGGCTGATGCTTTTCAAGGGCAGCGTTATAAATTCCAGAAGGGTCAGCCTTACACAGCCAGTCGAGCAACTCTTTGCGCTCGCGTTCTTTCTGGGCGTCCTGGACTGCTCTTCGCAGCTCTGAGATATCTATTTTGATGGATTCCCAATGGCGAGTAGCCTCCTGATGGCGCTTGTCTGCCGCTGCGCACTCATCTTCATATTTTATATCTTTCCAGCCGTTACTGACCTCAGCAAACTCACGCTCCTTGTCCTTAATGCCATCCAATAGCATATCCCACTCGTTCAATTTAGAAACGTCTTGCCCGAGGCGAGAGGCCGTGTTGTTCGCATAGTAGCAGTAACTCGTAATCTGAAACTTTAAAATATGCCGATAGAGCGTCTTCAAGGAGTCTCTGTACGCAGTATGAAAGGTAAGGAATGAGTTGTCTTGGCTAGATCCCGACTCGTAACGCCGATCGTACAGTTCTTCCCACAACCGGGTTCGAACTATAAGAGACGAGATATACTCTAGACCCTTTGCGAGGGAGGTTCGTTGTTCTGAAGGGTTTAGGAGTAGCTGGAGCAATAAATTCATAATTTAGCTTCCGATTTACTAGTTGGGGGACTTAACGCACCGGTAGCAGTAAACTGACACCCACCCACGCTATCGAAGCGTATGGATTCGCGCTGACGGCATTACCGATATAGTCATTTGCCCAGTTGATAGCGCCCAGTGCAGGTTCCACTAGATCCCGAACTTGGACCTCGGTGCTATGAAACTTCAACTTCCATATATCTCGGTTGACCTCCTGCATCTTTTGATCGAGGACCACCCGCATGCGATCTCTCATGCCAACCGTCGAGCCGAGCGTGCTACCGACACCGGCAATCAAGTCCCCGCAGAGCTTGCCTTCGTATTCAACGACGAGCATTTCGTCTTCCTCCCGCAAATCCTTGTATGCCAGATCCCAAAGGTCTATGGGCAGGCGCGCTGGGGCCGCTTGGCCGTCAATAGGAGGTGGCTCTGGGGTCGGTGATTTGTCGGGGCTTTCTGGAACAGCAGCGGTGGGCTCATTGTCGGCGGGTGGGTGGGCTTCACTTCCCAAGCCTCGGCTTCTGCCGCCGCAAAGGCGGCAGAGACCCATCTTCTGCCTGATCCTTCTGAACATTGTTTAGGGAAGAGACAGAGCCATTCGTTCTAGAACCTCAGTAGTTTCGGGACCGGGGGAAGGTGTGGTTGTCCCCAGATCGATCAGTTGCCTATTTTCTGCATGGAGCCACACTACGAATACCCGATGAAAGAGGGGTAGGATGGGTTGCCTGCTGCCCGACGGCATACCTCTGCATCTCGTCGATGCAACATTACCCTCATAGTAGGGTCAATACATGAAATAAGCGGGGCCATAACAAGCCACCGCCTCGCCTAATGCTATTAAATCCAGGCAATTAACACTAGACACTCAAATATGTACTAAGAGAGTTAGAAAATATATTGAACACATAATATGGGAGTATAAACATACTGAAATGGTCCGTAAGCCTACCCCTGAGGCCTAGTCACTACCGCATTGGCACTTTGGGGTAGGTAGGCGTGCTTCCCTTTGTAGAAAAGGGGAAGAAGAGAACAACAGCAAAGGGCATTGCTTATACGGAGGAACGTAGGTAAAATCCATGATAAAAAAAGTAAGAGTCCAGCGAAGCCGCACGAATGTGGCGCAGGCCACACTTGGTGTGGCGTTTCTACCCATCCCGCCAGAGGAAGTGACTATGTAGGCCACGGGGCTACGGTCTCCGGAGGGTGGCGTATCCTAGTAATGTAAGTCTTAGCTGAGAATACTTTTGATACCTTCGAAGAAGCTTTAGGAATTTCAGTACGCAGAGGTGTAATCTTCAATCTAAATACCTTATTGCAATTGAGTCTGCGAAATACTCAACCGGCCTATTAGGAGTGTATGCGGGATACTGATAGTCTGATATGATAAGCCTCATGCTCGGGGTGAATCTCTAACTTGGACTTGGAATGTAGGAGGCCACTGTCAATCGTATCTGCAGCGACTCTGTATCTCTCTTGTAAAACAGTTATAATTGGAAGGAATGCTTGGTGCGATAATAAGAACACATCGTCTGCTCTGCCAATTTCCTCTGGTCGATTATGTAGCGGGTGATGGCAATATGACTTAGCCATTTATCGGCGGAGATCGACACCTTCCTGATCAACGCTAATAGATAAAAGCTTTCCACCTGTAAGTTTTCGGGTACGGCGGCACTGCTGGCCTTGCTATCAGCGTTGAAACCCACCAAAATACTATATTCGTTTAGATGTTGTCTCACCTAACGCAACCTCCGGTCGCACTCAGGCATCGCCCGACACTTGGAGGTCGCGTTGCAGCCTTAACTTCCATCAAATGTAGATGGAATAAGAGTAGAATTTACTACCAAGGATAAGACCATGAAGGATAAAACCAACGAATGACCATGATCAAGCTTCTTGGTATTGGTACTGGCTAATCATAGAGCCATACTGGTCAAATCTCACAGGCGTGTACTTAGCAGGGCTGGTCTCCGTAACGAATTGAGGTAGAGTTGAGACGGTGTGTGAAGAGTCGGGGCATATAAAAAATGGAACGGAATAGCGAGGTGGGAGGCCAATTGGCGACACTGCATCAGGGTCAGGGACAGACACCGTATGAACGGCGGAGATGAAGTAATCTGAAATGACAACAATGAATTAGTAATTATTTCAACCGATCTCATAATATGGAATGGCAAACCGTTAGAGAAACGTTGTAACATATCGCCTATGTTGAGAATGCATGCGCCATCTTTGGGCTCGGCCCTTATAAAGGTTTGCGTGACGGGGTCTTTTAGTTCTAGCCCTCCCTGGCGGTCTTGAAATAATATGGTGAATGTGCTATGGAGAGATAGTCAGAGTCCTATACCAAGCGCTGTATAGATAGGGTCGCTGCCTTCTTACCCCCAGTCTTGGTGAGCTGGTAACCTTGCTAGTAGCTCATTCTGTAACTTTGCCTTACTAATAGCGGGATAGTGAAGAAGGCGAAGCTGACAGTGGCGATCTGACATCAAATCCATGAGGCTTTTGTATGCAGAATCCTTGAGCCCTAGACCGATCCCAATCGCATCGAGTATTATCTCGCTTACTTTACAGAGCTTTTCGTAGAGGGTGGTCATGTAGGAGCGAAAGGTAGGAAGCACATCATCAGGTAGCCATATGTTTTGCTGAACAGGATCGAGTTCACTACCTATTTCATAACTTTCCTATTTAAGTGTTAGACTTGCAAATCTTCACCAAGGAGAAATGGATACAGTGGTGCATGGACTTGCCTTGAAGTCTGAAATCTTGCGTAGGCTCTGACCAACATCACTCTCGTCACCATGTGCCTTGACATCGGCCTGAGAGTAAACCTTCTCTTTGCCAATCCCCGAGTATCCACGATGAGGGATTGGCCCCAGTGGATGGGGTGCTTTCATCTTGTCGGCATAAGGCAGATCGAAAAGCGCCTTGTTCCAGGCTAGAATCTCATCGATCTCCTTTTGGCTTATCCCAAGGCCAGTAAGTTGAACGAAGCCAAGCTCATGAAGGGCTTCAACTAGGGCGCGACATGCTTGTAATTGATTCAAGTCTGGAAGCATTCGGCCCGGATTGTCAACGAAGGGTGATAGGTTGACTGTGGCAATTGCCCTCGCTTCTGTGTGGGGCGAGGTTTGCATGTTTTCTCGGTGAGGAAATCTGTTCAATATTGTTGGGGTTAAAGATTTGCTGCTCTCATGCCACAGCAAACGTTTATGGAACACGCTTTCTGCCCACTACACTTTGGAAGATGGGTAGGTGAGGTGATGAGAAGAACATCAGGCCAGTTTATTCCCCGCTTCGGAAGGGTGCGTACTGTACGACCTAGACAACCACTAGATCTTCCCTGCATGTCTCACTTGATGGCCCGCTGCGGTCTCGATACGTACGGTGGGAAGTACCCGGTCGGGGGACTGGTACCCATGTGGGACATTGGGTATTAAGCAGTGAATTGACATTGATTGAATGTGGGCTTCTTGACGCTCAGCCGGTAGAGCCAGATATTCCATCAATTGGCCGTTTCAAGCCATCTCAGGTGAAGCAAGGCATGCTGTGACGAAATGCCAATCTTTGCAGCTTGTTTGGATTCACATTATGCTATATGTCTAACTACATCAATTAGGCTCCCCGACACGGGCCGGAACTAGTTCTCCCAGTCTCCCTTCGATGTCTTATACCCCCTCAAATAGTGATCGTCTCCATCGACGTTGAATTAAGCGAGGATCTCCTACCGGCCTACTGCTTCTTGGCATGAGTATGTGTCTACTTCTTACTAGATGTATGCCGCGGGTCCTTTTCGATTGCTTCTGGCTGACCAGACAGAAGACCATATCCTCCTTCGCAAAGCTGCTTCCTTTAATCCTTTCGAAGATATACCCGAAGCACGCCGCCTATAATCTGGGATGGGTAACGCAGGCCAAGGAATATCCGAAAGCGGCTTTCTAGTATGTGAATTCCCAAATAACAAAAATCCATTTCCATTAAAGGAACAATTGAAAATTCCTTCTTTCCTACCCCATGTTGTCAATTGCCCTATATCCGCGAGTAGTATATGTTAGCTAACAGTAGCCTAGGCTGTGCTCTGGACACTGACGGGTCTGGCGACAGTGCTGTTCTTCGGTCGGTTATTAATACGCAGCGTCCTGGTGAAGACCTTCCATTTAGATGACGTCTTCGGCGCGGTGGCGTGGTTCGTTACGACTGTTGCGATTATCTTGGCGACAATCGCAAACCCCCTCAATTATAAGTCGGGTGCAATCGTGGTTGGCGAGATTCCGAAACCCCCACTGCCCGAACTGATAGATATTACTATTACACTTCGCAAGTGGAATGTTGCGGATCAGGTACTTTTCTGGATCGGACTTTACTCCTCCAAGCTATCCTTCCTATTCCTATATAGGGTTATCTTCGGCTCTCACAGCGCATACCGATACACGTGGTTTGCGGCTCTCACGTACGTCGTCCTTAGTTTTGGCATCTGCTTGATCGGGGTCTTCGGCCAATGTGGCGATGTCCATAACTTGTTCTCGTATGGTGGGTGTCACAACATACTCAAGGCCACCTGGCTCCTTTCCGTTCCTCCGCTAATATTACATGGAGATAGAGAAATGCATGACGCCGTATGTCGCACACCTCGATGCCAAGCTCATATGGGTTGATTTTTTCTTCAATATCACTTCCGATATTGCTGGTACGTACCCAGAAGGGGAAATATCCACTCTAATTACGTGCAGGTCATCACTTAATACTTGTTCACATAGTGGCTATACTTCCCCTCCCTATGATCTGGGGCCTCAACATGCACATCAAACAGAAGCTGGCAGTTACTGGCATTTTTGGTCTTGCCGCAGTTACCGTCGCATTCGAAACGCTGCGGACCGTGAAGTTGTACTCGGAAGACTTCACGCTCACCAACCTCTACAGTTACCTAGAGCTTGTCATCGCTGTGCTCTTGTCCATGTTGCCATCCTATCGCTTTTTAGTCTCCCCAACAGATAAGGATCGTGAGTATCGTCGGCTTTTCTGGAGCCGAATGACTCTTAGAAGCTACCACTCGGCCTCGTCGGACAATTCAATGCAGACTTTAGGCCGCCGACAGTCCAACCAGTCCGGGCGAGTGGGTGATAGTCGCGAGAGAGATCAGGAGCCAGAATCTTCATTGCCAGTTGCAAACCCGGTGTAGGTAACGAGGAGAGTCAATTGAACAGTCTCGTAGAGGGCGATCGTTTCCAACATATCAAAAACAGGGGTGGATTGAGAGTCCATTGAGTTTCGGCTAGTTATAATAAATTAGTATACGGCAATAAGCAACGTATGAGGTTTGTTATACCTAAAGACGAGTACAGCTGGCGGACTACAGTGAATACCCTGTTCTGGACTTGAGATTACCGGGTTGTGGAATCTTGCGTGAATTAGGTAGCTCAGCCGGGGAGTGCTAACTTACCTATTGTTCATTCGCGCAACCGGATGGCTACTTGTACCTAGATCCTGCCTACCTGTACCTACTATGTAGGTAGGTATCTCACTATGCGCACTCTGACCTATTTACATGTAATGCCATAGGCCGCCGGACCGGTAATGCCTACTTGGTATCAGTCCCACCTCCTACACCTGGGCTACTAGACCCCTCCATCCCTTCCAATTAGCTATTAGTAGTTCAGACATCAACTTCTTTCATCTGCGTGCGTACCAAGTATTATTGCGACTCTATTCTACGCCTAGATGCCTTACGCGTTCCTTTCATTCCCTGATGATTCATCCAAATCCCTCAATGAATAACCTTCACCTTGTCGTGAAGCCATATAGTAGTTAGGCTCACACTCGAGCCAGTCTACGAGTCCCTGGAGAGATAAATTGGGGAAAGGTTGCTGAATAGGTGGCTGGTGCACTGGAAGCTCGGCGGGCAGCTCTATTAAGTTTGTGATGATATGGGGACTTAAGATCCGACCTACAATATTACCAGAGTGTAACGGTACTAGTATATAGGGGTGCAGACGGTCAGGTTCGTTCGACCTGATAACGTTCTATCTTTTGATAGTGTTGTGGTTTAGAGTTGCACTTCTGTTCCGCGACACAGAGTATCTAGAGGAACCAGTATAAGCTGTTGATCCGCTATACGAAGTCGTGCCTGTGTAGACAGTCGAGCTGTCTGACATTGAAGCCGGCCACCGATGTGAGTCATCACTAGGGACCATGAGACGTAGAAACGGCGTTGGCACTGCCCCAAGACGCGGGTTCGAAGCTTTTAGCGAATGCCCCGGAGCGGGGGCCATTTCAACGGGGTTGCCGGGGGTTTGTGAGGGCGTGACCGGCCTTGTGATTGCGCGAGCCGAGGAACTAGCGTGGTCGTCCAAGAGATCAATTCTCAGGCGGTCAGGTACATCTAATGCATGTCCACTATGCGATTTCTTCCTCAAATATAAAGTCCAGAGAAGTATAAAAGAGAGGAAGAAGGAGAGATTAGCGAGGGCCCCAAACACGCCAAAGCTAGCAGCACCAGATCGTGGTTGGATAGTATCGAGACCTATGAGAGATGAGTAATGTTTAATATCTCGAGGCATGCTCTCACATACCTTGGTTTTGGGTGATCTTTCCAAATGTGTACCCGGCCAGAGCATCGAAACCAGTCGCCGTGAGCCACCACGCCGATACAAGAACCCAGCTTTCCTTCACATCAAATGCTGGCGCGGAGACTATATTCCAGAATAGAATCGGCGATGCTGTGGATATAATCAAGGGCCCAGAAGCAGCAGTCGAAGCCACAATAAGAGGATGGATATCTGCAGGGTCTTGTAAGCATAGAGATCACCCTCGGGAGAATTGCCCTTACTAGAGACGCCGAGAGACTGGGCTAGGAACTGTGCCGTGAGGGTGGATCGCGCGAAGCTCGACGCAATGATCAACAAGACCTTGGCGATAAACGCGCTAATAACAAACCACCCTATGCCACTGTTCTTACGGTGGAGAGGAGAAGACAAAACATGTCGACCAAGATATAAATACCAATCAAAATTATGGGAAACATATAATATCAATATCTGGAGTACCAGGGGGATGATAGAGATTATTCCAAAGACCGCCCCGATGCCCGCCGCTTTGCCGGTGTCGACGTGGAAGAAACTGATGCGAGTCCCCCTCTCGGCATCGCGTAGTACCATGGCGGCGGCTATCCCCGAGAGGCTAGCGAAAGCCACCATTAGCGGTACGAGCAAAAGGTAGCTTCGTGAAATGGCACTATTTTTCTTCACCAGGAATCCAACAGCTACGCCGTCATTCGGCCGACGGATATGCGCTGGCGGCGGACCGCCACGACGGGTATGCGCTGGCGGCGGACCGCCACGACGGGTATGCGTTGGCGGCGCTGGCGGCGCTGGCGGCGCTGGCTGTCCGCTCTGTTCTACGGTTCGGATTAGGCTGCTCCTGCGGATAATTTCTACCATCCATTATTAACTGGTTGTTCGTTATATCTGTACTCGTAGAAAATACTAATAGCACTCACCATGAAATGGGATGCAATCAGGCCCTAGCTCGGTCCGTGGCTCGGTTTTTGGTAGTTCGCTTAGCTTTTTTGAGTCTGGTAGTTCGCTTAGCCCCTTCGATTCGCCGTTGTCGAAGGACTCAGCGGCTGCCACCAACTCTTCAAGAATCCATTTCTCTTCATCATATAGCTCCAGATCACGTTTTTGCAACCATTCATGACACATAACTGTGGCGTCCAAGATCTCTACACCGTACCGTCGCAGTAGGGCCCGAAGGTTTTTCACAATAGGCTGCGGATCTGTGTTTACTCTTGGCGTTATGTTGCTGTCGTCATCGATGATACCTAGGAGTGCTTTTATGGTTGGCAAATACCAGCCGCTATGCATCTGCTCTAATGCCCTTCCAGACAAGGCTTGGTCGATGAACCAGTTGCCTGACTTAAAGTCGTCCCGTTTGTAAGCCATTTGTGCGCATTGCACGAGAGACCAGAATACTGGAGCAAGAGAGGCCCTTGAACTCTTCGTTGCATCTCCTACCATTTCTAAGAACTGGTCTTGTATTGAGACAAAATGGGCTGCTCTGTCCGACGTGGCTATTACAGAGCCAATAACCTTGTATTGTAACGGATCCGAGGTATCGAGCACCCATGATCCCGAATCGCCTTTCCGGAGACCTATCGATAAATAAGCGTGTATCCCAGCTCAGGCTCAGCGCAATAGCAACTTCGACAAACCTTTTTCGTCATCCATGATAAGTTTCCAAACTTCGAGCACGCCCTCCATACCACCTCCAAACATGAAAGAAGTGTTTGACGACACAACTCCAGAGCAGCAGGCGTGAGCAATATACGTCCCATGGCCCGGGTTGGGCTCTGCAATCTGATCCAAGTAGAGTATCTCCGGTTCATCAATATTCTTACCTTTTTTCGAACTTGGCCTCTCGACGAAGTTCGGGAGAATGGACTGGACTCCCATCGGCACCAGAGACCACTCTCGTCCCTTTCTGATCCCTCCCTGAACGCTTAAGGACTTCCAGCTTGGTTCTGCAAATGTTTCCAATGAGGCAAGTCTGGTCCCCGTCCTAGATTGATTTGAGTGATCTGGATCATCGGAACCGTCATAGAGATTCCCAGAACAGAAGACAAGAGGTCTCTCTACGTTATCAGGGATATCGCTTTCCACAATCGTGTCAGAAAGTGATGATATGACCGAGGCTGAGGGTTCAAAAAGGCCGTGCTGGCAAGTCATGAGATACGTCACGCCGTCCACTTCGACCAGTCCGCCAAATGTGGAAATAACTGCCTTTCCATTATCGAGCGTTCGTGAAAGGGAACCACAGTATGTCCGATCATTCGCGACTGGTAAGTATTCATAGAAGGTCTGTATGCCGGTATCTGGGTACAGCGGGGGAGAGCCCTCGGGTATCGGGCTGAGAAGCCCTGGGGTAAAGCCTAAGCCTACCCTTGGAGTACTGTAGGATGAGGATTGCGATTTCTCCGACGATTCGGGATTGCTAACGTAAGAGAGATCGGAAGTCTCGTAGCATAGACGCAATGGTTCGTATAGTGTTTTGTATCGCTTGTGAGACATTGCCGAGTGGATTCGAGTAATATCAGCAGCGTTCGTTAAACCCTGGATACAAATGTACGGAGCAGACTCGGCTGTCCCTTCGAGGACCCGTACGAGGTATCCTCGACAGCGTGGCAGCTCTTTGCCAAACAATTCGATTTGGTCTTTCTTCGACCCGAGAACACCAAGGAATCTCCGCAGCTTCTCGTGGTGAACTGCCGAGAATACTGTGTCTTCGATACTGACAGTTTCTGGACCTGCGGTCCTGATTTTTCTTAGTATGTCAAGCTTGTTGCGTGGAATGTGAACCTTTGCGGGTTTCCAACGCGGAGGTCGGACTACTTCTTTCCCTTTAGGTGATACGCCCGAACTTCCACTGGCTCGCTCCGATATCTGGATTACACTTTGCTCCACAGCGAGATGTGGCTTCGTCTGGCCATCGTTGGTAGTTTGCCAAGTACTTGAGCATTCACCAGCGTCCTCACCACACACGCCGTCTGGCTTAGTCAAGTCTGTGTGAATCGATTCTGCTCCAGTCGTGCCCGATGATGCCGTCGTAACTGTGATGGACGGTGTTTTCAGACTTATGCTCCTATTCGTAGCGGTGTCATCCTCATTCGCGCCATTGCTGCTGTAAGAGTCTGCATTTGTAAAGAGGGTAGTTGTCCCTGCGGGTTGCTGCGGAGGCAAATTCAGAACAGGCTCAGCGACTTTCAACGTTGAACTCTCCTCCGACGGTCCATCTAGAGGTGAACCTGCAGGCGAAACAACTGGCTCTGGGCGGATGAGTTCAGACTTTGCATCGCCCTTAAGGGCCTCGCCTGCTCGCCGCGTATCAGCAATTTCTGCTGTCTTGTTCTGGCGCCGTTGGAATCCAAGCTTCGACGCAAAATCTTCCAGGGAAGTGATGTCCGGCTTCTTATTGTCTACCTCGCTACTTTCGACAGCAGCCCTGTGCCTCGACAGCTTCCGGTTCAATCAGCAAGCAACTAGTGGTCGCAAATCAATTGATCATTGACTTACTTTCAGACCAGACCTTGATATTGTCAATGTAATCGACATGACTAGTCATCTTGCGATCATCTGTCTAAGAGGTTTCGAGAGACTTTTTCCACAATACTCGCGCATCGCGAAGTACGACGATAATGGAGAATTGGGGTAAACAGGCGCACTCTGTCGCATTGTGGCTGTGAATGAGGTAAGCCCATGGGCCCTCCGCGGCCGGCTGCAAGTTCAGGGCCTCGTTTCGCCCCAATATGAGCGCTATCTCGGTCGCGAACCAGGCAGCCTACAGACCTTCAGGCAATAACCATAACCTGAGGCTCTCCTCAGTCACTCAGTCGAAGTTATACCAATTCCTAGTCTTGTAGCACATTTCTGTATTATGCTAGCGTTCCTTGAACGAAGGAGTCCCATCGTGTTATCAATGGACATCGCCGTCCCTGTCGAGCTTAAGAGTTTTATCCAGGCGCCGTCAATCGCCAACGCAATATGGAAGCCAAGCCCGAATCCGGATGTGGCGCGGGCGAGATTAGACACTTTGGCGTCGTTTTTGCTGCATTTTGAGAACGAAAAAGAATTCGAGCAAGCCCGTGAAGATGATATAATTGCCACCATACGCGCTTTAAGACAATGCCCAGGAAAGCGAAAGTCGGAGTTAAGGAGTGACTCCGAATCAATATCGATACATAGCTCCAGCTCGTTAGATAGTCCTAACTTTGACCTCGTTGTGCGATGCGTGTTCCTCACGGCATGCTCACCTCCTGGATCCTCTACCATGGGTGGAGATAGTATCTTTCGTCCTAGATGGAAAGAGTCCGAGAGCCTCGAACGATACTTAGCACGGGTCTTCCCTATCACTAAGGCACCTCAGCAAGACCTGGCGAGTTTCAGGCTCGGGAAGCTGAGCGCGAATTACCTGAGGTCCTTCGCCTATGTTCAAATAAGATGGACCGATAAGCTCAGTGACCATCTTATCTTATTGAAGGGAGAGGGTTGGAAGAGCTTGTATCTATTCAGGCACCCGGGATTTCTCAAAGTATCGCTTGACGTGCTGAGCGATGCGGATGAGGACACGGCCCAGACACCACTTGAGGCTTTGAAGCTGTATGACGCGAACCAACACCCCTTATCGATTGCGCTGACTAGTGCAGTGGATGCCTACCACCAGGTCTCCTAAAAGAGACGTTGATGACCCTAGACATCATTTTCCCGGTGATTGGCGATAACGCCTCACGCAACATATTGGAGAGGGAGGTCAAAAAGAACCGGCTAGATAAGTACTTCTTAGATCGTTTCTATTTAGATTCAAGAGACCACGAGAGTCCGTCGGATGCGCTGGACGCTAGCGATGTTAGATCACTGTACCAGAAGTATCCGTACTGGGCAGATAGACTGTACGATCTTTGGAGAGAGGCAGACGACCCAACACCAACAACGAGAATCGAGAGGTGGACAGAAGCTAGAAGGAATCCCCGATTTACGTATTGGTGCACGGTGATATCGATATTAATTGCCATTTTGTTCGGTGTGTTCGCTACAGCGCTTGGCGCTGTTCAAGTCTGGATCTCTTGGTGCGCTTGGGTAGATGACCCAACTGTGGCTCAGTGCGGATATAAGAAAAGCTCATAGAACTTGCCAAGTATGAATTACTCCCCGTTCGTCCCCAAAGACAGCTATTTGACTACTCCATAAGAAGCTTTATCACAATACGAGTAATAACGCATACATGTTCTATCATCCGAAGCATACTATCGTGTGAGCTCAGCCCACAAGTTCCTTGGCTTCATGCAATTTCTCAGCGTCATTCAACGCACCCGTCGCACGCATATAACTAAGCAAATGTAAGTATTAACGTCAAACAATCCATATGTACTTAAATATTCGTAGAGATAAGAAGCTGAAAGGCTTACCGTTCGCAGATTGTGAGAAACTCATGGAAAGTCGAAGGGACGCTAAAGGCCTCGGTGTCGTCGTGCGCACGTTCTTCTAAGAAACAGTCTGTAATACTGATGACGTGAGGGGCGTACTTGGCGCAAATTTCCCAGTCATCAAGTAATTGGCCCGTTCCCGAGAATTGCCGGGAAAAAAAGGCGTAATGAATTAGAGTGACTGCATGGCAGAAGCTAGTCCGCCGCCCTTCAGGGCCCAAAAATCTTTTAAACTGCGTTTGTACCACACGGTTAAGAGATATGACTTGCAAGTCTCCGTTTTCCTGGATCAATCCCAGCGATAGAAGCCCCATACTAATGACCTCGGAGAGTCTATATATATTTGAGATCAGTTTCCGTCACGAAACGAAACTATAGCGTAAGGTTGAATGTAACACACCTGACGAGATTATAGAAGACTTTGGGGCTGTCTGGCAATGGGCCATCCACAACAGGCTCAAGGAGATCTCGTGTGATATGGTCTGGCGCCACGAACGAAAGCACACCTAGCACTGCTAAACTATCCTCGTCCAGATGTTTGAAAGAGAAGTCCCAGAATGCTGTTATCTCATCAAAGCCATGCGCCGTGCGATCCTCTGTTAAGAGCTTGGTCATGGACTCCTCAACCGTACACGTGTCTTCGCGGATGAGGCCTGCCGCATTTTGGAGAGCCACGGCCTGTCCTTTTAGTCGTCGTGAGAGCGCTAAAGCGAGGCTTTTTTTGGCTTCCACACGTCGCCCTACGAAGTCATCGAGAAGACAGAAAAGGAATTGCTGTCCCATTTGGTCGTCTAAAGAGGCAACTTCTAAGCTAACGGGGGCTGGCTCGAGAGCAAGCGACGGGTTTCGGGTGGTAATTATAGCTTTACCCCAGGCCGACGAAGCCCAGTATGGCATGATCGTCTGGGCGTTTTCCACATTATCGTATACGATCAGCCATTTATCGGCTAAGTAGAGAGAGTGTTAGATGACCGGTTTTAAGGCAAAGGGTATATAGCGTACACGTAGACTTCAACCAGCCTTGTACCAAAGCCAAATTATCGCCATATCGACGCTGCTGCGCTCCATCGAGTTTTAATCCCAGGGCAATATCGGTAAAGCTTTGTCGTAGAGACAGTTCGGTCTCCCCTCGAACTAATAAGCAGACATCGAATACTTTATCATTGTATTTCCGTTCAAGATATGCATATGCGATAGTGCTTTTGCCGACTCCTCCCAGACCGTGCATGGCCACGGAGGATTTCTCTTCCTGGACTAAGAGGTTGTCAAGCTGGAGAAACACATCCTCGCGATCGAAGAGTGGCGTTGTCTCCGTGGATGGTCGCATGAGATAGCGCATTCTGATCTACTTGGGGAAGTGTCAACTCAAACAGGGAAGTTAATTCGGCCTAACTTTTCTGGTCTGTAGAGATCATCTGAGGGTCCCTATTCGGGGATATATATGTTCGGACTAGTAGGGAGAGGACACTCAAAGAAGAAGAAGAGAGGCGAGGAACAGGTGCAGATGACGTGGCGATATGTTTCATCGAGGTTTAACGACGAGGGATCGCACTACCTCCTTCACATGTAGATTATAGTCCAATACTTTATATTAAGAGTGAGAGATGACTACGCCCCGAGAGATCTCGTCCGATGGCATCTAACTTGCGGCACGCAAGGGGGTGGCTGAGGCTTAACAAGTTACCTCAATATGACATACGCTCATAGATATCCTATTGTTAGTATATACAAGTAGCTTAGTTAAGCAGACATGAGGTCTTTCCTTTAGTTTCAAACAGGGCAAAATGGTAATGGGATTTCCGATTTCTACCTCTCGGAATATTCATACTTCAATAATAACAAAAGCAGTCTCAGCAATCGGTCCCTAAGGTAGCGCTTAGCCCCCCATTTCTATCTGCCATACAGTCTTGAAACAAAGAGACTGTTTGTGTATATAATAGGTAGTACGTAGGAAGGTGTTTTAGAAGACCCTTGCGCAACAACGTATGCTATTACCTACCGGGCTCGCGACACTATCAATGGACAACCATATATTATTTGGATCCCTAAATCTTTCTTCACTTCGACCGGAGGATAACACAATCAATGCTCCGCCAACTTATCCGTTGAAATATGATAACTTGTAAGCTAAGCACTGCAAGTGTTTTCTCGGAGATAGCTCCTAGCAGTGACCAATGCTGCGTCGTCATGGTGTCTTAGTGTCACAGGTCCAGTACACGTATAGCTAACTGCAAACAGTCAAGTGCCCGACTTGACAACGTTCTACCTTTTGTGGTGTTACGGTATGGTGTGCAGTTCCATGTCGTGACACTTAGTATGTGACATATAGCCCCTAGATAATTTCCGTCTTCGGCTATCATAAAGCCCGTGAACTCGGGACAGACGAGCGGGATCGGGCTGTAGTTCGTACTCGTACTAAGAGAGGATGCCTTCAACTACCGAATACTGAGACAGTTAATAGAGATGTTGATCACCAATATTGGAGTAGCCCATGGATTAGGTTTTTGTAAACCCTACTTCTATCCAGAACCTCGAGTTTACATACAACACTGTATAGCTCGTCACTTTCACTAGAACGCGCAACCCCTAAATACTATGATTTCTTGGGGATAGAATCAGTATTCAATTTCGCAACCTGGAGTCTACTCACTGGTCTCGATGCTGTCATAGATGACTGAGGGGTTTATAGTTTCTTTGATGTACGGATATCGGGCGCAGATAAAATAGACATGTAGATAAATCAGGTATAAATAGAATATAGATTAGGATAAACTAAGTACCTAGGTGCATAAGGCAAATATCCAGCAACCTAGCAGTATTAAATAAGCTTTAAAAAGTTTTACCTGGCTTTCTACTTGAATATTGCCCGCTCCTCTCGCCAGTCGCATAAATCCAGAGTTGCATCAAAGAATCACTTCTGTAGGCCCCAATCATTTCCCTGCTTACTTCACTTTGCTTGCACACGAGATACTCAACCTCAACCTCAGCAGGTATTTCCTGGTGTATCGAATGCTTGCCATGTGACAAGTGGATATAAAATGGAGGACTCCAACTCAGGTCATAGACCATGCCGATTCAGATCGTATAATTAAGTGGAGGCCGAGGTGTCCGCTCACTAAGGGGAACCCACTACACTAAGGAATGCCAAAGAAAAATTGCAATCAAAAAATGGAAAACAAAATAGCTAGCGATTGTTTCGATCAATCGACCTCCGGGTTATGAGCCCGGCGCTCTTCCACTGAGCTAGCTAGCTTGTCTAATGAGGCCATTTGCTTGGCACCCAGTCCAAGGGACGGGATGGTTGAGTTGGGCGCTAGAAAGGTATTATATGAAAGCCGATACGGTAACAGGGATAGGGTCCTAACGCTAGAGACTCGTCAACTACGTCGCGTCTAGAGAAGACCGGCTTTTGTATATGCAGGTAGGGTTCCGCATGTGGTCTCATGCGATCCGAGAACCGGGAAGGGAGACGCGCTGCAGGAACGTGGGCCGGCTTGGTTGGTCCGCGGAACCGTCCGTTGCCTCCACGTGCTCTCCACGCACACTCTATGAAACTCCGTCGGCTCACGAGACCAGGTATATTCCTCACTTCTGGGTAGTAGTTCGCTGCTATTCAGCGTTCAGCGCGAGATGAAAATAGAACACAGGACGCTGCGGCGACGCTAACATTCGATAGTAACTGTGACAGCGTTCCTGGAAGAGATCATCATGGCATGGTGCCATGTGATATGTGGGCGCCGAGTTCAGCTCACCCAGTCTACACTACGAGACCCGTCTTAGAATCTCTGCTTGGACATCGCGTCGCATGCTTTCACATGATCTGGGTGCGTCTTATAAGTAGGTAAATGAAGATGCGTAGTTCTTGCATCGTTCTAGTGCTTCGTTATGAAACACCTCATAAGAAGGGCAACTAGACAGGACCTTGAGAATGCTCTACCCCAGCAGCCCGAGGGCAGCGCTTCTCGTGCTATCTCAACTTCTCGCCGTTACGTTTGCTACAATCTACCCATATGACTACTCCAGCCTCTCGTGTCCCGCATCCGGACTATCGACGCTCCCGACGCCCACATACGGCGAACAAGGCACAATCTTCACAGTCTGCTCCTCCATTGAGATCAACGCGCCGCCCTCTCTCGTCCGGGACGCAGTCCTCGGCTTCAGCTCGTACAACCTATGGAACACCTTCGTCATCTCCGTCTCGCTGCCATCAAACGTGACCTCAACGCCAGCGCAGGACTACGCAGGCATGCCCATGGTCTTCACTACGTCAGGACTAGTCCCTGGATTCAACACAACCAGCAACGAGATCCTCACCGTCGTGGACTACGAAGACGTCGGAGATGACGGGAAGCCGTACCTTCTGGTAGCCTGGCGTTACGACGACGGGCTTGCCGGGTTTGGCGCGAGAGCCGAGCACCCCGTTGTGATCACTGATCTGGGGAACAGCTCGTCGTGGGTCCTGAGCTGGGAGACATATTACGTAGGGCTGGAAACTGGGCTGATTGCCTTGCTTAAAAGCAACTTGCAGTCGCAATTCGACGCTCAGTCCGCTGATCTTAAGGCATATGTTGAAGGGCTGTTATAGTGAGCGGGATTGACGAGGCCTCTCGCCGGACTCTTGAACGGTCACTATAATCAGCCACTCAGTAAATCAGGAGGGCCGTCTAGCCAACAACTCAAGTCGGTATCGATAAGGCATTTCGTATGACTACATAGTTCTTCATAACCCCGACGCTGCATATGTAGACATGGCAATCTCTAGGAACGACCAAGTGGTCATTGGAATCAAGAGGCACATAATATTAGAACTATCTTAACTGACCTATTTAATGAGCGACTAGCCCACTGATAATATTTATATATAATTGAGCCCAGTCTTGTATATGACGGCCGGCTGAGTATCTAAGATAGCCAAATATAGTCCATGGTATCGAGGGTCATTAATTTCCGTATAGTGTCTCACAAGTTAACCGGCCCCAAAATCTGCTGAGGCTATGTGTGAGACACGCGGGTCTAATCATCAGATTCGTCAGAATCGCCAGACTCGCCATCGTCATCACCAGATACCTCCGACCCCATCTCTTCATCTTCATCATCTTCCTCTCCATCAGGGGACTCCAAACCATAGTCGTCATAGTAATCCGATAGCTGTTTAATTTGAGTTGAATAACCCATCTCTTGGAGTTCCTTTTCCATTTTCTAGGGGGTGTTAGCACACTACACATATCTTCGTCTACCAACTAATGGAATGAACTTAAAAAGCCTTACCTCGACCATGACGTGTGCACAGCACACCACTATATTGCTTTTACCAGGCTCAAATATCGGGAGTAACCAGGTCTTCATAGCTTCCTTGATATCATCCACCGTCACAGCACGGACCTTGGCGAGCATTTTCGTGTTATAGTCGGGCTCTAGGTTTCGGACGACGCCAGTGACATAATTTTGCATGGCTGCGGTGGACATCGTCGCTTGCTCATCGGCCATCCCCATAACAAGTTGACTAATTGCGCCTTCGATCATCGGTTGCTCAAATGCCACGGTCCCGTTGACCAATGCCGAGATAGCATCACGCGCTGCAATGATGGCTTTAGAAGCGGAAGGGGAACGGTACACCTTGAAGTGGATGTAGCCACCGTCTAGTTCTTTTGCAAAATAAACCCCGTAGGCAAGTCCATTGCCACGGACAGCATTCCAAAGTGTCCCCTCGACAGTTTCTAGGTACTGCACCGCCACAAGTAAGGCCGGTACAGCCGGGTCAGTGAAGGATGATAAGCCTTTACCTGAGCTCACAGAATAGGAGCTGTCAATAGTTGTCATGGGGACGATAGTCGCTCCAATGGATCCAGGATTTTGACCCTCGTTATTGAGAAGAGTGTAGGGTTTGACGATAGGGTTTATTTCTTTAGGGCCAGTATCGAAGGATTTGCATAGTATATCCCAGGTCTTTACCGGCTCGGCTATTTTAGATTGCGAGACGTCAGCCGTGACAAGAACACGAATGTTGTCTGATATGAATAAAGCTCTTCGAACTTCTTCAAACCATGAGATAGCAGTGTCCGGGTCGTTCTGGAGGATTTTCTTTAATCGTTTGAGGTAAGTAGCTTTAACAAGTGTCCTCTTCGCTGCAAGCAAAGATGATGCGTCGTTATGAAGCGCAATCTCAACCTCATTGGCCATCACTCTGCCGTCCCGCTTAGCCTCAGGAATGTCGGCGAGTTGTTTTGAAACGCCGGCCTTCAGACGGGTAACGTCGAAAATGCTATCAAACATCATAGTGCGGATCCACTCGATGGCCGTGGCATACTTGTCTGGCTCGACTTGCATGCGGATTAAGAAACTTTCAGAGTCGCCGACCTTCGTGCCAGCCTCTAAGTTGTAGCTAATAGTCTCTTTTTCGAGCTCCATCACTACTTGCTCAAAATCAATGCGTTGGCCATCTCGCATAATAGGCGTATTGAAGAAGTTGTCGCTGAAAAGACTCAAAAGGGGTTTATACTTTATGGGGACCTTATTTGTGCCAACGTGGACCGCAATGTGCACGAAGTTTGTCGGGACATCCTCGAACTGAATGAAGAGTGGTGCCCCGGCTAATGCGTGATCAATCTTCTTCTGAGCGGAGTTTTCGTGCACACCCAGCTTTCTGGCCAGCCCAGAGCGTGCCGTCTGTGATTCGATGAAGTGGATTGACTCAGTTGAAGGAACTTGCCACTTTTCCAGCAATGTGGCTGGGATTTCGATATCATTTTGCTTCTTGGCAATTTCGAGCCGCTGCTTCAATTTTTCTAATCCCTCTGGCCCAAGTTCTGCCTTTCTCTTTTCAACTCGAGTGATCTCATCCGCCTTCTGCTTGTTAGCTAACGCTAACGATGGCTTCCCTAAGATAGAGATATGATGAGCGTCAGATATCCATTGACGCAAGAAAGCTCGCCATTGTTGGTCCGTCCACTTCTCCAAGTGATCGTATTCATCTAGACTTGCGAGGTCCTTTAAAGTTGAGCCGTCTCTAGCGCCAAAGAGATAATCAGTTATGATGTTGTTGGAATAAAACGACTCAGACTCCTCCGCCTGTGCCTTCACTTGGCGCCGTTCCCGTTGGATGCACTCGTTAATATACTTCATATCCAGAGGCTTTGTTGCAACCTCCTTTAGCAAGGAAATGAGCCGTTGTTCGACGAACTGGAGTTTCTCGGTGGCAACCCCCGTAGGCTGGAACCAGATGACAGAGTTCGGACGCGCGTCCCACCAATATGAGATCGAGCTTGCCAGTTCCTCTTTCTCTACCATCACGTTTTCCAACACAGCAACTGACGAGCCGCACAAATAAGTCAGAAGGATGTTGAGAGCCGTCGTCTGTGTTATATCGGTACAGTTGGGCCCAAAGAAGGCTACCACAATATCCCCGACGGATTCGTCTTCCTCGGGAAACTCTACTGTCTCGACGATGGTTTCCTTTAGCGGAGGTGGTTGTGCAGATTCTAACCATGGCCGGCGGAAAGGCGCAGTAACCGACGGTATGTCATTTGCGATACTTTCTTCAAAGGAGTCAAGTATTTGGAGAAGATTCTGGTGGTCAACTTCGCCAACAATAATAACACACATGTTTCGTGGCTGATACATGGTCCGGTGGAAGTCCCGAATCTTTTCGGGGGTTAAAACGCGAAGAGCCTCCATCATACCTCCAGTCTCATATCGGAATCCGACGTTTTCCGGGTAAAGTAGCCGTCGAGCCTTGATATCCATGAGCTCTGTGCTAGTGTACTGCACTCCTTGCATTTCAGAATACACGACACCGGCATCGTTACCCTCGCCATCGATATGGTGCACCTCGGTCAGGCAAGCAGCGTCGGTGATAGTAGGCACGACTATGTGCTCAAGATACACAGGAAGCGTCTGCGCAAAGCCTTCCCAACCGGCCGTTTCTAGCGTGTAGGCAGTATGGTCAGTAGCAGTCCACGCATTCGTGCCTCCATAGGCGCGTGAGGCTAGTTTATCCAATAATCCCTTATATCTATAGCTTTTTGAGCCCATGAAAACCAAATGTTCGAGAGTATGTGGCGCGCCTGAGTCGTCAAAGATCTCCGTGGCTAAGGTGAAGTATCCATTTATCTTGGGACCCTTTCGATCGGCCACGATGACTTGCATACCGCTACGCTCTGATTCATATTGCGTGATTGTAGTAGGTGCATAATCAGTCTCAAAACTTTGAAGCTTGCGGAAGCGCACATTGTGACCCTGGGAACCCATGCTGTGAGAAGAAAACCGTGAGAATGAATGAAGTCTAAACGTCGATTAGTTAAATGATTGAGGTAATAAAAGAGAAGTGATGGCCAGCTGAAGTATCCCGGGGCATTAATGTAGGCGCATGCAATATAAAGGACAACACTTGTATGCAGAAATAGTACATGTTGCAGGGTTCAGGGTGCTGGAAGATCCGTTGCCTGGGTACGTCAGACCGGCACTTGCCCGACAGTTAACGATATATACAACACAAGCTGCCATGAGTCATGGCATAAGACTCTCTCAAGATGATGCATGCCACAGCTCCAGGGATAAGGGTAAGCGTACCCCGAGTCGCCGCCGAGACGAGAATAAAGAACGGCGAGAGTGGCAATGAAGACAGCCAAGACAGCCGCCCGTACCGACAACAGATTAGACATGGTGACAAGAGTAGGCTGGGCTGAGACAGCACGGATTGATTGTACTCATCTCAGCAGGGATCGAGAATAGCCTACTTTAGACCCGACGCTGAGATGACCAAGAGATCTGAACCTATCAACTTGCTTGCTTGGGCGGCAAGTCGGCATGGGGGGTCGGGTCGTATCAAGGATAGATCTGAGAATAAGACGAGAAAGTCGGGTCTGCAGACACAAGTGCTGACATACCTAAAGCAGGACGGTGGCACGACCAAGGGCCAATGAGGCCAGCGAGACCAAGATGGATATCGGAACCCGAGGGCCGCAATCCTCGTGAAAGTCGACAGTTTGGCCGGGACTCTCGAGCAGTAACGGTCGCGTGCGTATATTCGCTTATGATATACTGCTGAGATAGAAGCTTCGGTTGTATGTTGGGCTGAACTTAACGGTGTGAGATGGGCGGCAGGGTTAGGTCCTAATCGAGGAGGTTTATATCCAAGCCCCGGTCAATTTCGGAGTGTGGTTGGTACCTTAGATAGTTTCGCGATGGTTCATGAATGTGCGTAATACAAGGGAGGCAAATCTAATGACAAAGACCGATAAGAGTGGGAAGACAAGGAATTGGATAATTAGAGAGGTGAAGCTGTTTAGGATTTATCTTCGTCCGCTTCGCCAGGGTTCTGGAGCTACATAGGACGGCAATACCAAAGCAGCTTTCGAAGATGGCGTCGGAGATTTACGAAATCTTTAGGTCCCTTCAGGTTACGTTCGGACCCAACCCCGCGATCAAGATCAACATTGATCGATGTATGTACTTCGCTACCTGCATATGCCACCGGTACTTGTCTAGGTATCTGGTACCTACCCCGCGATCTAGACTCGGCTCCCTGTACAGGGATCGTATTAATCGATAAGCGATTAGATGCTCTTGTGGTACGTACATTTCTACATAGTTCAATCTGGCCCGAGCTTCCCAGTAACTACCGCCAGTACCTTGGCGATGACCTCTTGTGGATTACTTGTTCGGTGCCTAGGTACTTGGATGCTGGCTGGGCTAGGTGCGACTCTATGCTACCTACAGTAGACGCATTAGTATATATCCAAGCTGCTCGCGCAATGGATCGCATCTTCGGCACTGCGAGCTGACGTAATAGTTCGAGCCGATTAGAATACCGAATTGAAGAACATTCCCGTGTCCCCCTTACTCCGATCGATCCCATGTCCCGGCGACTGGCGACTTGCGACTTGCGACATCAGTAATATAGCCGACCAATACTACGATCGCCGCGCAGGCTTACTCTCTCCCTCTACGGCTCTCTGTAAAAAATGGCCATCGCCGAAAGTGGCCAGATTGGCCGCGCCTTGGTGGAGTTCTCTTTACATGGCATCTTCCCTGAGGAGGACATTTCCTCGAAACATATCGAAGTCGGCCATCTCGCCTCCGCTCTGGAATCTCTAGCTGCTGCTAAATCGAAACTGGAGGTCTGTTATTATTGTCTATTAGAGGTTTCGAAAAGCTAACCGTTTCCTAACAGGCCGATATTCATACAATCAACGAGGAAACGGCCTCTGACGTAAGCCAGTGGATTGCGAACACAAAATCTCTAGAAGATGACATCAACCGAACGCGCAGCTGGGCGAGCGAGATAATACGGAGGTCTGAAGCGCCGGACGTGTCAGGCAAGGCGATACAAGAAGCCGAGGATAAAGCTGACTTCCTCCGACGAGAATCTGCATACAACAACCAAGTGTACGATGCTTTAACGAGTATTCAGCATGTCAGCCAACTCCTCGACCAAGTCGAGCTAGCAAGAGATGAGAGACGCATTCTTCAGTCGCTCCATCTTCTTGAAGGTAAGACATAGAATACAGGACGAGTACACGGCACGCTAATGTGCTATTTAGAGTCCTGGACTGCCCTCGATACTGTCCCCGTCAGTAAATCGTGCCGAGCCATGAAACTCCTCGATATCCGGGCTTTCGAGCTCAAGTCTGCTGTACATGATGTATTTGACCACGTGTGGAGCTCTCTCGTGCAAATAGACGCCCCTGCTCGACAAATATCCGTATTCAGCTCACGAGAAGGTGAGATGACGTTGACTCTTGCTAACAGCCGATATTGCTAACGTCATGGAGATGAGGAAATGAGTCTTTCTGATGCTGTCATTGGGCTTAAAGCTTACAAAGAGGTTGACAAAAGGATGGCGGTGCTCTGGCAAGGCTTAGATGAGATACTAGTTCGTCCAAGAACCAGTGTAGAGGATAGTGATCTACCTACTATCCGGGTAGAGAATGTAAGGCATCTTTATCGTGATTCGAGAATCATACTGACATATACAGTCAACCTTATCATTAACTGGCACAGCAGACAAAACTGTGGCATCTCTTTTTCGGGATATAGGAACCGTCCTGGAATATCTATCAGAGCGATTGCCAGAAGAGTTGATTTATTCCTTGTCAAGCATCATGATGCCTTACCTCATACCTAGTATTATCACTTCCTGGCTGGAGCCTAGCGTCCCCACATCTTTAAAGGAGATGGATGAGTTTCAGAGTATTATTGATGTTACGAAAGCATTCTGTACCCACCTTGAAGCCTTGAACTTCTCGGGGTTTGAAGAGTTACAAGAATGGGTACAAAATGTGCCACGGGTGTGGCTTGCTAAGTGTAGGGAGACAGCTCTGGACTCAATACGATCAAAACTCTCCCAGGGTCTGGGTGATACGAAAGAAATTGAACGAGTTGAAACACAAACTGTATCTCAAGAAGAGGGGCGGCGTCTTGCTCTAGACACTACTATCCCCACGAACGGTGATGGATGGGACGCAGCATGGGAAGATGGCGAAATCGCGACCAACGCGAACGCCGAAGCCCAATCCAACCAACCAACTAACAAGGATGAAGGTGATGATGGTGCCGATGCATGGGGATGGGGCGATGATGGCGATGATAATAATGAAAATGAGGCGAATGCTACGGCTGTCGATGCAAGCTCTAAGCATGACAACCTGACCGAGGAAGAAGATGCTGCGGCGGCGTGGGGTTGGGGAGATGAAGATACAACAGATGCTAAAGATACTACGGCGGCCAACAAAGACTCGCGGCCAACCCCCTCGACGCGCGAAGTGACGCTCAAAGAAACATATCACATATCGTCGATGCCGGAGCCCGTTATTGCGCTCATATTAGCTATATTGGAAGACGGAGCATCTTTAGTCGGGTGTGTTGGCCATTAGCTCTTTGCATTGCAGATTCCGCTCAACTAACTGACATTGCATAGGAGCGATGGAAATCCCATGGCCCCAGCTGCCGCGGGTTTATTTTCTCTTCCAACACTTGTTTTGGCTATGTTCCGAGCCGTCTCACCACATTACTATGCCTTCAATGCTGGTGGCAATATGTAAGACAAAACATGCACTCCTTTCTTGAAGTTGAATTAACGCGGCCAAGGTTTCTTTACAATGATGCGACCTATCTTTCAGAACAGCTTTCCGAAATTGCGGATAGGTGGAAAGCTAGGGATGACCTAGTACCCCGAGCGAAGTCAATGCTTCGGTTGGACAATGAGGTTAAAGCATTACAATTGTTTGCAACTCGCGCATATTCTTCCGAGATGACCACCTGTCGCACAATCTTGCGCGATCTACTAGGAGGTTCTCAAAGCCTACTTCAGCAAGATGAGTTAGGCTCTTCAGGCTTACAATCCCAAGTTGACAATGCCATAACATATGTCCGCACAACTGCAACAGCTTGGTCTAAAATACTAGCCAAGTCCGCCTGGAGCCAGGCAGTGGGTTCTTTGGTAAATACCATTGCCTCGAAAGTTGTTTCCGACGTAATGGATCTTTCCGGCATAGGCCAGGATGATGCCTACAACATTGCCAACCTAATCGCACGGATCACAGAACTAGATGATCTATTCCTTCCCCCTGGGGCTGGCAAAAATGCTATACCATCCACCGCGGAGTATGCTAGTAGTTGGCTGCGACTTAAATATCTTAGCGAAGTATTGCAGAGCAATCTTCAAGACGTCAAGTTCTTGTGGATGGAGAGCGAACTTAGCCTCTACTTTACCGTCGACGAGGTCGTAGACCTGATCGGGCTAAGCTTTGTAGACAATGCGCGGACCAGAGAGGTTGTCCGGGAGATCCAGGGGTGTCCTAATCCTCGTGACTCGAGCTGGTGAACGCAAACTGCTCCCAAGGGCTCTAGCTGTTAAGTCAATGTAAAATGCAAGTGTTTCATTAGCTATTGGAGCTTGGTGGAGTACCAAAATGAGTAGCTGAATTCAATTAAATTCGAGATACTTCAGCAGTATCCGTCCTGTCAGATTTTGATGATCGAGCAGCATGCGGCAGCCAACCTCCTCTCTCAGTGCACGTAGACTGCACCTCATCTATATGGCTGAACAGAGGAGCTGTCGGCCTCTGAACACCGCGAAGCATGAATTAGCAGACAATCATCGCTAGTGAAGATATTGAGGTCTTCCATTCCACGTCGCAGTGCAATAGACGTTTCCCCTTTCCCCTGCATGATTCAGCCGAGACTTAGGAAATCACAGGTGCACCCATCAATGTGCATGCAGAAGCTATATCAAACGGTTTTCAGATTCTTAGCTATCGTCAGAATAGCTAATCTTGGGAGAAAATCATACATTTCGCGAGTTATAGTTCTTTACTCAACCCGTCCGACAACGCATCTTCTCATTCTTAGTGCTGATCCCTGCCCGCGCTGGTGAAGCTTGGCAAAAGCCGACGTTTGTTCGTCACAACATACTTAAATACTGACGACACCAAAACATCTACCAGTCGATCATCAATCGAGCCGTCCGTCAAGTAAAATAAAAAGGCGCCGTTTTCCTGCACTGCAGCGCTCAATGCGCTCCCGTGTCTCCATCGACCTCAAATCACCATCGTGCCATGTCCGCTGCTCTTTGCCGAATGTCACGATGGCATGACGGATCTGCGACGGGCAGCGCTTCGTTTTGTGCGGACGCCCAGTCGGGTCGAGTTTCAGCGTGCCGCCTTTACATAACACATAACACATAATACACAACACGTACACATACACACACATTTCTAAGCCGCGCGAGCGAGCGATCGCCAAAACTTGCTCTTGGGTCATTGATTCGCGACAGTTTACTGAGGCGCAGCTAAATCGATAGTATGTGGGAGATATAGAGACGTGTGTATGGATAGATATAAAGCCTCTGGGAGATCCCGTTCCTCGACTTTTCCTTTGATCTCCCTCTCACCAGGCTCATCCAACCCTCAGATTACTCGCTCATTCGCTCGCTCGGCTAGTCCGATCTTTTTTTCGCACACTCTTTAATTCTACCATAGCGACCCGGTGTCGTCTTTCGCTTCTTCGAATACACTCACTCATTCGAGTCCCTCATTTTCAAACCGTCAAAATGGTTCGCATCAGCATCCTCGCTACTCTCACCTGTAAGCATGGCCCTTCCTCCCTCTCTTTCCATCTCCGGTCTCCGGTTCCGATCCGATCTTCGACCACCCGACTTGCTTCGCCCTCTCCGTCCCAGATCGAATATTCAATGACTAACCTAATTATCCACGCATAGTCGCCCTCACCGCCTTCGCGCTGAGCCCCAACAACGCGGGCGCCCGCGACGTCGGCAACGGCCAGGGCGCGCAGTTCACGACTGGCGGGTGCATCAACGACGCGGACTGCCAGTCGGCGTGCTGTGCGGGCGGCGCCGAGGCCGCTGACGGCAGCGGAGGCGAGGTCGGCATCTGCAGTGCCGAGGCCGCGTCGCTCCAGAACGGCAAGACTGGCTGCGGCTTCGTCGACCCCAACGCGGACGCTACGCTCGCGGCCGCCCAGGCCCAGGTCGAGGCACAGGGTTTCTAAGCGCGCGACGACACGTTACCCATAAGTCAATAGGGTAGTCGGCTAAGCGCGAGCACGGATGCATAGGGGATACGGGAGGGGAAGGAGTACGAGAGGAACATAGCTGTTTGTTCGGGTACTTCCAGGTGGCCTTGAGCTGGTTGATGTTAATATCACCTCATGGACGCAACATACAGATCCTAGCTAGACATAATAGCAACTGGTCTCTGCTTCCACGAGATGAACGTTTCATTAGTAAAGTGATGAGGTTTAACTATACTATTGCTGGTGAACCTAACAGTACCTCCTCCCCTCCTTGAGCGTGCCCATTGAGCAAACGCACCCGAAGAAAAGAACTGCGGACGAGCGACTCGCGTCTTTCCATAGGCCTGTAACGAAGAGTTGGCGCAGCTACGGGCTTCTAGTAGGGTAAAAAGCCTTCAATTCACACAAAGGGCTAAATTTTCAACTAGATAGGCTACTCAGTTAGCCAGCATCGATAAGAGCCGCAAAACATTCCTACGTGCTAGGGCGCCGAACTTTTCCGGGCTACTGGAGCTTTCCCGCTGTCTACACCCATCCATGTAACTAATACCAGCCTCACAAGTGGGTGAACTAACACACGAAATAACGCGTCTAAAATACAATAGTCCGTCGCGGCGCCGTACGGCATAGGGCCCCGTAAACGTCATCTATTACTCCTCCCTTAGCCAGCTGAGTCGGTATCCCTAGACTAGATAGGTACACTCACTCGCCGCCTCCAACCGCAGTGAATAAATAAACACCATCATTCTCCTTCAAGCAAACGATCCAACACTCGCTTACGAGTCCTCCTAGAAGTCCTAAAGAAAAAAAGAGCTAGAAACGAAACAAAACAAACCGGCGTCCCTTAGAATCCAGCGATGACGTAACCACGCGTACTCTATAACAGGGGTGAAAAAAATCGCGAAACCTCGGTTTGCGGCGCCGAGAGTGGACCGGAGGAAGAGGAGGAGGGAGACACGAATAAAAAATCCACAACGCCTCAGGGATTCCCGTAGATGTAGACGCGGCGCCTGAAACTCGCCTAGTTTTACGTTTTCTAGATAGGTAGCTGACTAACCTAACCTACAGCTCCTACCCACGAAGTTTCTCCATTCCCACGTGGGACTACCTACGTTGAAACTCAATACTGACTACCTGACGAGGGGATGCAGAGGGTCTAGGGAGGCGACTAGAACAGCACGTCCGAAGTCTAGCATCTCGCGAGGAAACGACCTCCGTATTCGCTCACTAAAGATGGGTTCGGCGATACGGTTCTCTTGAGCTTCAACGTACAACACCCGTCTTCACTTATGCAGCGATTACGAAAAAATACGAAAACATACGGGATGGATTCGAATAGTATATTTGTGTTAGATGCTATATCCACACCGTAAGTCGGAGTCGGAGTCGAAAGTGTCTCGGAGGAGTAAGTCTGGGCCTTGGTATTTCAGTGATTCAGAGCTGAATACTTGCTGATAATGCCCGTGACCGGCTGGCTCCATTCAGAATCACTTTCGACGTCCGCTAGACAACATACACATTACTTTGATGGGCCAGGCCAATAACGTTGACCGCGAGCATGTCCGACGCCTCAACCCGCTCAGCGAGTGGGCTCACGCTGAAACACCATAATAAAAAAAAATGACAAAGTTGAAACCGCAGCGAGGGTATTTGTTGCAAGTAATTCAAACGCGATAGTGGAACGAACGATGTCAATAAACGACCGTGTGGTACTGGCTGATATGCCGTTTCTCTTCCTTTTGTGTCCTCGACCAACCCCTGCTCCTTAACCAAACCCAAACCAAGCTAGATAGTGAACGACGCAAACTCCATGAATGATGCAAAATGCCTGACAAGGCCAGCCGTAGCTGTAAATCAGGACTGGGTATTAGAAATCGCCAAGCTCTCTTCCCATTTCTTTTAATCCAACGCAACGATTTTATTGGTCCGGATTAGCGATGAACAGACGGCCAGAGCTGAGGGTCATGGTCCTCTCATCAACGCTACCCCTCCTTCTCAGGTCTTCAGGGTTCTTAACGCTCTTCTCTCTCGTGAGGGCCGCATTCAAGAGACTCTTGCTTGCAAGCTTAGCGGCGTTAGCCCCGCCCAGTTCGGGCAAAGCATCCGCTCTTTCAGCGCTGCTGCCACTATGCGTGCTTGCCGCGCGCTCGAGTTGATCCTCGCCAGGTTTGTATTCGGGTTCGTCCACCATGCTGCTTCGTTCAGGGGTATCAGTTGGACTCCAACGCTTGCCGCTATGCCCGATGCTTCCCGACGTGCGGTAGGCGACGCCACGGCGGCCGCTAGCCGTGCTACTACGCCCGCTGCTCCCCGTCCTACGGTGGTGCAGTTTTCGTGCGGATATATCATCCTCCTCACTATCTTCACCTTCCACCTCAGTGGCGCTGAGCCGCAGGGGAACGCCGCCGACACCAATAAAATTGTTTTCCGGAGTGTAGCCAACAACACCTGGCTTGCCGTGGTGTCGGAACTTGGTGACAACCTTGCCGGCGCCACTAATACCTGTAGAGGTCCGGGTTTGTAGTGAACGACCGGTTACTTCTTGGGCGGCTTTTTGTTTGGCAGCGCGCTGCTGGGCAAGTAGACGTGGATCTTCGGTCTGTGCCCGATCACACCACACCGTAGCCTTCTGTTTACGAAGGAGGGCAACATAGCTGGTTTGTTGACCTTCGAATGACCTCGAAGATATGCTACGACGGATATCGCTGTTTTGGGGCGGGTTGCTCGAGGTTGTGCTGAAGGTATTTACCGAAGGCGAGCGTCGGGCGTGCCCTGCGGGCAGTTGGGGTTGTTGTAAATGCGTATTAATCATTCCCGGGCCGTACGGTGCTGGGAATATGTTGGATGAGGTTGTTCTCGTCCTCGAGTGAGAGTAGACTTGCGGCGCCGGTTCGAGAGGCCGCCGTGCCGTGCCATAGTCAGGGCCATACATGGCGAAGTAGGTTGAAGGCTCTTTGACCCTCGTTCAAAGCGACGTAAGGTGCGCGTATGTGCAGATATAAGTAATATTGAATAGGAGATCTCTTTGTTGGGCGGATGATCCGGAGATGGTTCGACCCGAGATGTTGGTTTGGCCAATCCGACGGCTATGTTGAGCTTCGAGGGGCGGGTTCGGTCTGGATGCTAACAATAGGGACCAATGAGGGCACCTATTGGATCAGAGAGGTTAGATCACGCCAAATGTTCGTTCGTCCGAGACTGATCCAGTCGTGAAAAGGCGGCCAGACGAGAGGAGAGGGTAGTGAGCAATCGCATAGGAACTGGGCGAGTATGCAGATGGTAAATGTAAATGGTTGGAGGATGGGGAGGGTTGGATTTCGAAAAGAAAACAACAACAGCTGATAGACTGTCGTGTTACCAATAACGACGCACTAGCACGTCGCATGCGGCATCCGTGGGCTGGGTAGAAATGCAGGCTGTGCGGGAGTGTGTGTGTGAGGCCTGATGTGACCTGGAATGAGGGATTGCATGGAGGGAGGTATCGTACTGTACAGTGCTGCAATGTTGGTGTTGGTTGTATGCGTGCTAGTTTCTGCTGATGCGGAAGCCGTACCTTATCTAGTGCCCGCCATAGGCTGGCTGTATGTCTTAGGTAGGTAGTGGTGATGTTGTGCGTTCCCGACGTAGGCTGGGTGTTTAAGTGGCTGCTGAGGTCTTGAGAAGTGAGGTATGAAGTGTGATGGCTGGCTGCAACGCGGTATCTTGTCTCAAAGAAAGAAAGACAAGACAAGACAAGACAGACACATATGTAGATAGATAAACGACGACGACGACAAGAAACCTACGCAAGTCTGGTACTTACCTTCCTGAGGCATATGAATAATACCTGTACGGAATAGATACTTAGGTACGTACAAGTGACGCTAGCGTTGTAACGTACCCTACGTATGATTAGTACCTCCCTAGAATACAGTACTTATTGTACAGTGCTGTACCTGCTTACTTGGTACCTGCCTCCTACCTAATAAGTCTGTAAAATGGCCCGATGTTGGTTACTTTAGTGTTGGTGGGGGGGGGGGGGGGGGAATACTCATGCAGTCCGAGTTCGATCAAGCGTCTAGTGAAGACCATAGAGGCACTCGAAGCGCTACTGAAGAGAGCCTAGCGCTAGAAGAGGGCTATAGTATCATGGGATCCGGTGAGCTGGGCGATTATTGATGAAATCAAACAGCCAAATGAATCGTCAAATCTTCACGAAACATAAGTCAATTATGTATTTGAGTGGAAGTAGGAAACCAAGGACTATGAGACCAGCCAGTTGAACGTTACATAATCCTTTAGCTCAGTCCCAACCAACATGCGACGATATCCATGTTGCGCTCGGTTTCGCCGACACTCCCTATGTATGTGTATGTATGTAATATACATACTGTTGGTGTTGTTCGCTACGAGTAAATTGGAGATCAAAAAGCTGAAGCCGGTGCCGAGCCGGCCGACCGACTTCGCCTTGTTATCAAGCATATCCGCTAGTTAAGACCCATCGCCCCATCGGTTGCCTCCAGCTAGTAGACTGTGCTTAGTACCTAGGGCGGAAAAAAAACAGCAAGAGAAGAAACAAAGGGAAAGATTGTTGCTTTGGTGGGGTTCGTTGGAGGATTACCTACCTAGGTACCTAAGGTACTTACATCTTAGTTCCGCTGCCCTGTTAACTGTGTACCACAAGCTGAACAGGGACTGTGAATCGCCGAGGAACTGCCTCTCCGCCTAGCCAATCAACCTCTCAAGCTCCCTCTGGTCGTATTGATCATGACGAGGACTATGCAAGTATATTACATCTCATCGTACGGTCTTGCGCACCGTCTTACAGTAGATTAAACTTAAGCTACTCGCTATTTACGAGGTATCTCTCTCTATAAGGGTGTCGAAATATTAAATAGTCATTCTATAGAAGTCAATTGGACATGTTGCATCGGAAGCGATATGTGTCTCGGGATCTAGGACGGCTCCGTTGCGGCTTTGTGGTGTAATCAGGATGATGCAATTCTCCAATTATCTACACAGGATCGTCGACCCATATAGTTACGAACATGGATAGAGCGGCTCGTTTACCTAGCCTCTGGTAAATCTGGGGCTCGGGACCTGCACAACTACATGCGGAGCAATGTAAGCTGGCCGGAAAGGTATGCAAAGTGCAGAATCAAGTACCCGATGACACGGAAACAACTCGGTGGTGTTTGCTATCGTTCTTCAGATCAGTCACGGGATTAAAGTTAGCTAGTTAGTTGGCGCTAGGAGATTACTTAGTAGCAAGGAGATAAAGGATTGTGTCAATTAACGCGAGGGCTAAATTCATACCTAGCCCCCAGAAGGAATATTCAGGAGTCGGTTTTGCTGTTTTAAAGATCGCCTTAATAGTAACGTCAAGAGTCGCTCTAGGAAGGACCATGATGATATTTTTAGACAAGCATCGCTAGCTATCGTAGCACGACTTGGTCTAGTGTCTGTTGTGTTTCCATGCAGATCGTCGAAATGAAGTGCTCATGGTCAGGCCCTGCCATTTCATTCGGTACAAACACACTTTGGTTTGAAGTTCGTTACCATTCAAACCATCATGCTTTGTGCGACCAATTACGCGGTCCTATCAGGTGGTGCAGTACACCTAGTTGGACGGATGTTGATGAAACGTTGTAAGTCGGATTGTCCATGATGTCAAGTTTGCGACTGATTCTTGAAAATCTTCCGCGTCTTCCCATGTTCAAGCACTCCTGGCTTCACGATGATGGCATAATGAAGAGAATCACGAAAAAAGCCTGTCTTTCGATTCTCTCATTTACCTATCGCAGATACAAAACCCTGGAATTATATCGACGTCATTTTCCTATATCATGTTGACTATTAGCCAGGCCTTCCTTGGATTTAAGATATATATCAAACCGTTGCTATAACTCCACGACCTAAATCCGCCCTTGTCTAATACCTTAGTCAACAAGAGTACCTCGAACTTTTCAGCAGCAGACCTTATCTCAAACCCAAAATGCATCTATACCGGCACGGCGCTCAAGGGATGATATATATAACCCCATATCATATTGCGTAAATAGCATGTAACATGATCAGAGCTCGGGAATTGTCAAGCGACTGTTTACGGTCAACCAGTATACTTAAGTAGATAGCAAGATGCTTTAACCAGTTTGGTTTTGGTTGCGCATCTCCTAGTCTACTGCAGCCAAAGACGGCGCCAAAGGCATGGTCCGATAAGCCCACAATAGTGGCCTACCTAGCTCCAGGCGGTCAAGCATGCATGTCTATTGATGCATCATGCATTCTGTATCCCAAAAGCATAGCGCCCAGTCTAGCTAAGCAAAGAAATTGTATCTCAAGCTAGTTATAATCAACACCCAACAAAAGAAGACCCTAGATTGAATAACTTATGTACCTTTTATCTAAATACATGAGGAGGTGCTTTTGACCTAGATCAACACTAATTAGTGTTGATTTGAAAACACGTAGGTACTTTCGAGGCGCCCTTTCATAGCCTTCATCATCAGCGGATTGCCCACCCAGATAGGTACATACAAGTTACTTAGCTCAGCTTGCACGACAGCCGATAGTCGCAATCCACGGACATGCCCGCCCCTCCTCCTAGCTTCTTCCCCTCCCCCGCTCTCCCTCAGCAACAGCTTATGATTGATCGATATTCTGTTTCCTATGCAGTATCACCACACCCGCTTTGAGCATGGTAGCTGAAAATGGTCAATACACATCCGGCTCTTATCAGCAAATGCCACTACCGTCGATGGGTATTGTAAACAAGAGGAAACAGGGGTGTAAACAATGATGCGGGGGCATGCCACTTCGACCCATTCAGCATATAACTTGCACTACCTAGGTAATATCACAAGAGATATATAATAAATAACTACACCATGCCCGCGCCAATGCACGAGGAAGTATCCTCCCATCTTGCAAGCGAATCGAGCATTTTCGCTTAGCCGTGCCTTTGTGATGAGCTTACATAGAAGACGCTTGACGTTGATAGCCCATGGCCATCGTAATCAGGGGTCCGCCCAATTGTCTAATCGACAACACAGCACAACAACAACAACATTAAAGAATCACCCTTAGTGCCTAGTCGACATCTGCCCCTCGTAGCCAATCACTTCGTGAGTCAGCATCGTCGCTACTGAGATGGTGTCATGGCAGCCAGCTGAACACAGACAAGCGAGGTCCAAGCCAACCGCGCGCTAACAGCCAGTAAATTTATTTTCCGAGACGAGGGAAGATTGACGAGATGCAAAAGAGTGGCAAAAAACACCGACATGCCAAGAAAACGTGGTTCAACGTTCAACCAAGGTCCCGCGGGAAACCGATCATTAAGTACATACACAAGCCTAACCTACATAGATGCCTGCTCCGCAAAAGCTTAGGTAACTCAACTATGCGTGGGTATTGTCACTCTTAACACGACTCTTAACACGGCAGCGCCCGTTACTTGAAATGGACATCAAGTTCTGCCCTGTTTGTTCATAAAGGGAGCTCCGCCCGGCAGGGGGAGATCCGAGTGCTAAACGATCCCAGAACACCAAGAATTCCCGATCAAGCACTGAATATCTCGATCTCACCAGCTGAGTCTTCACCCCACGTTCTCGGCCTCCTGGCTCCTCGCGATTCTGTAGATTGTCCACTCGCGCACATTAGCATATGATCTTGACGGTAAAATTCTAGATAGAGAAAAGAGTCCGGCGTTCACGGTACGGAGCTACCGAACGCACACTGTCCATTGTATCTTCCTATCTACTCCGTAATCTACACGGCACCAGAAAAATAAATCCCTCGCAGGCTAATTCTCGCCCTCCCAGCTCGAGTTACTGAATTTGTGTCTACGAGATAAGTAACGGCAAAGTGTGCTGAAAACAAGACGCATGCAAATGACGACATGGAATATATAGCTTATCGCATTGCCCATAGAAGTAGCCAGTATACCTTGTGTTGTGTAAGGTTCAGCCACAGACCACGATAACATCCCAGATACGTAATCGTACGAAGCAATCGCAATCGCCTTCGTTTGGCCTATACGCTATCATCTGACCGACCTCTCCGTGGCATGTTGATAATCGCCAGAGCCCTTATGGATATGTCCTTCCGTTCCGATGAAACACAAATCGCAGCCCCTCCAAAACTCCCGTAGATGCCCAGGGGAAAACGCCGTAGAATGCAATCCGTAGTAACTCCCTTAATGATAGGCAATGTAGAGTACTCTTTCACCTAGTCCTCTAGCTCGTCCTCTTCGATCAACCTCCCTAAGATCAAGCTCTGGATGACCAACTCATCGTTCAGGGTCCTAATCCGCTTCGGTGGCGGATCATCCAGATCAGTACCTGTGCTCGCACGTTTACGCTTCTTCGATGCCCCCTCGTTTAGTCCGGGTCCGAACAGTGCAGTTCTTGCATCTTGAATATGGTCATCTACATAGACCCAGTCAAAAGCGTTGTTCCCAGACTCGGCTTCTCGCAGCCTAGCTCTAGCTTCCTCAATGCTGTGAACACGCACTAAAGACGCCCCGAGGACCTGCGCAAGAAAAACGTAGGGGAGCCTTTTCTCTTCGTTCTTTGTTTTCTTCATTATGAGAAGGATATTGCTCTGGTCCAATAGCCTAGGCCTCTGGGATATAACTTGCGCGAGTTTTGCTGTCGAGGCATCGTAAGGAAGAAGGTTTCTGGAACGAATAGCATCTCCAAGGAGTGTACTCGATCCAGCGCATAGGAGATATGACGACCAATCCAATATTTCCTTTTTCGATAGGCAGGCAGTGACCCATCTAGGTGCTAAACAGGGTATACCCAAGGCAAGTGCTTGCATGTATTTTACCTTTCTTGAATGCCCATCAGCTATTAAAGCAGCGAATCCAACCCTATCATCGAGGAGCTTCAATGAACTTGACAGGGTGGGTGTAGATGATACTTTAGCGCTTGTTCGGAGCATATCAAACTCGAAAAGAGTATTGAAGCCGTCGTCTAGGATTCTACCTCCTTCTTGCCGAATCATATCTTCAATACTGCTTTTGGACGGTGATTTATCTTTGCATTTTGGGGGCTGCTGACGCTCTTGGAACGAGATTGCAAACACCATACCTTCAAATATCCCACCCTTTGACTGAAATTCGCGCAAGGTAGTAGATTTTCGAGGCGGTTTACGGGTGGCTGTTTTAGAATGTTCCGTTCTAGATTTGGATGGCGACTTATCTAATTCATCTACTGATAGAGAACTATGCCGTGAAGACTGGCGCACCCGGTTTCTAACCCCTTGTCGAGAGTGAGCATATGTTTTCAATCTCTTAGAAGATGGGGATGGATCCGGCAAAGACGATGATGGGCGCATTCGGCGTCGTCCTCTGTCAGCTGCGGGGGAGGAAGCAACGACAATTTCTTGAGGGCCATCCTGACCATTTTCTTCAGTATCTGGAGTTGAATTCAAGGAAATAACTGGTGTCGCAGACAACACGGTTAATGTGGATGACCTTGTTCCAGGATTGGAAGGTAAAAGCGTTTCGGGCGCCGTTGACGACGGCGTAGTCTGTTTATTGAGCCTACGAGATCGGCGTCTATCACTTTGCTGCGATGATGCCAGAACTATGGAAGGCGACGATGCAACAAGAACCGGATCTATCTTGCTTTTGTTGACGGTGCGAGCCTCCGTTGTGTTGTGTTCTGATTGGGTAAGTTTGCCCAGTGAGCTTGGTGGCTCGACTAAGGCAACCGCAGATGGTGTCGGATAAGAGAAGGTAAGTAAGCCGCTTGTAGAACTGGAATTCTCCCTCATAATATCACCAACAAGTTTTGGTGGATCGACGAAGGTACAAGCAGGACTAGTCTCTGGGATCATCTCCTTCTCCCTGTTGTCTATAGGGCCATTCAACGGCCGAGTATGCTCCTCGTGGTTTGATTTGTTATGCTCTCTAGCCGGGAGAATCGGAGTCTCAGTTTCATTTGTTGACCTCTGTAGAGATGTAGCATCCTGCGAGTCAGCCACGGTCTCCTGTGAACCACCGTTGTCGGTAACGTATTTCTCCTGGCATTCTGAAACATTCTCCTCAAGGTCGGTGCGTGGGAGGTGTTTTATCCGTTTCGCGCGATTCGTTGATGGCACCTCAATGTTGGCCTTGCCAGAGCTGGGGAGAGGCACGCTGATTTCCGGGAACGACCTTGAAGCTCTTTCTTTCTTCGATCTGGCCCGCTGGCGGCGTAGTTCGGTTTCGTCTCGGTCAAAGTCCGAATCTAAACTGCGTTGACTCGATGATTTGGTGGCATCTGTATCCAAGTCTGTCTTTCGGTAGGGGCGATATTCATCAATAGGCTCCAACCCACTTCTGCCTTTGCGAGAATCTAGTTTGGGGAGGGGTGTCTTATCCAATTCATCCTCAATTAGATCCCCACATGCAACTAATGTATCAACCAGGCTCGATGATTCCGACGTCCTGCTGTCTAGCGGCCGAGGTGAACGTTCTGGGAAAGGGGGGGAGGTCGACGCATACGTCGGAAGTGGGGTGGCACCGAAGCCTCGATTCTTAAGCGGCGATGACGTAGGGTTGGTAGGAGACGTCACATTATTTGCAAAGATATTTGGGGACGGCCGTGATGATGTCGGGCTAGCTTTTTTGAGCCCAGATGTTGGCTGGGTTTGGCCGAATAATTGAGATGCCGGCATAACCTGCCCATTACCACCGGCAAGGAAGGGTCTGGGGAATGCTGCCGGGGTTTCGGGAGCGAATCGGTTTGGACGAGCTGTCGTCGTTTGAGAGGTGAATTGTGATCGATCGTGTAGCTCATCGTGTTCGTTGTTCCGAGTAAAGGGTGTTTCGGGTTCGTTGGGAACGGTATCAGGCGGATCGAATGGGTACTTGAAGTTCACGTAGCCAGTATCACCTTCCTGCAGAGTGCGATGATCTTCAGTGAAGGCTCCCGGGGGAGATGAGGGCTGCGAACCGTCCCGAGCATACTGCTCGTAGCTACGGCCCTCATTTTCTTGGGTCGATGATTGGGAAGACATGATTCCGATCTTCTTCTCCAAACGTGCTGTGGATGATAGGGTTTGGGTTAGGGCATTTTCTCGTATGCGAGAGCTGGGTTTGTCCATTAGGCGAGCATCGCGTAGAACGGATTGAGCAGTATTCTGGGCGACCCGAATTGGGGACGTGCTCGACGAAGGAGGTGCAGAGGGGCCAGTTTGGCTAAGTCGTCGGCTCGAACTCTTTATGGAAGACGCGAACACAGTAATAGCAACGGTGTCTACGTTTACATCGGCATCGACATCAAGATTGGCATTCGAGTTGTTCATCGGCGGGTTAGACGCGTCTTTGAGAGGCTTAAATCTTATCATCAGTGCCACCCTTGTAAAGATAACCCGGTCCCAGGCAAACTAGTTCCGTGGCAACGTCCGTGCTTGTTGATCGGTATGCATCTTACCTGGGCTTGTCGCAACTGCTTTGCACCATCTGCACCTGGAAAAGAAGTCGGTGCACTAATAGTAGATTCTGCCAGTAAATGAAATCGTCAGAGAAAGGCACTTTTTTTTTTTTTTTTCAATAGGACTCTATTTCGTACGAACCTCTGGCTGGCCGTCGGAGCCCATCGCCGAGAGCGGGCAAACTGGTGGTCTAGGGTAGAGAAGAGAGACATGGTCAGCCCATCCATCATTGGCTAGGACAGGGAGGGTGAATGATGTGCATGGCCACCTACCACGCCAACACCATGCTCCCGCATCAAAAAAAGTAGTTTCTCCTGGCTATCTTCGCTGTCATTCTCGCCGGCAAGAGCCCTTCGTTCCGCCGCAAACAAGGACCTCGCCGGGTTACGGGCCATTGGGGATTGAGCGCAGAACATCAACACATGGGTGATCGGAGGGGAAAAAAGTAATTAACGCGACTTGCGGCGGTAGGTCCCTTTTCACTACCTTATTCTTAAACAAAGAACGCGACTTGAACGCGGAGTCATATGATGTATAACTTAGTTTATAATTTATCCCTATCGGGTATCGCGCTTAGATATAGTCACCCCCGCCGTCCTATCAGAATGCTACGATAATAGTACCTAGGTACCCCGTACCGCGAAGAGTGATGCTGGCTTATCTAATCCAGGCGAGTACTACCTACATCAACATCGCCAATATCATCTAAACTGCTAGGCTATTTGGCTCCTGAGTAGGGCCTTAAGCGTAATAGTACTCTCACGGATTCTGATTACAAGCTAGAATAAGCTATGTAGGGCCTTCGGAAACGTAGTTACTAACCCCCAGGACTCCGTTCCATGCAATCCCTCAAACCTATCTACGTGAAATCTATGAGCAACACAACTTTTGTTTTATGGTCCCGAGGAGGGTCTACTGGAGGTGATAAAACCAGCGTCGGATGTTTGCACCGCGCGCTTACTGTTTTCCGGACAAGAACACTTGTGTAGTGGCTCGAATCGTCCAAAGATAAAGTGTTAGTCGATGGACTGGCCTAAATACCAGCATACGGGGTCTAAGGCATGCAGATAATTGAAAAACATCGGCGGTTCTAGTACTACCTAGGTACATGTACGTATTTCGTCACCTCTACCTCATTGCAAGGTACTTTCCCAGGTACCTGGTATGCAGGTAATTATTTCCGTAGATTGTGCTTAGGCAGGTACGAGCAAGCACTTACCTAGATCCCTATTAAATGCCCCTTCCCTTGCCTACCCAACGTGCCACTTCGAATGAAGGTAGGTGGGAAGGCTCGATGCTCAACTGTGACCCCCATAGGTATCTTGGTACCAACTTCGCTAATTTCGATATTCCCTTCTCTCCCCCACAACACCACTCGCAAGCCTCTCTTCATCCAATATTTCTCTATCACTACTACATAATCTATCCTCATGAACTAAACGCCCTCTCCTACAAGCCATTGACAACGACCCTGCGGTGCCTCAGCCAGTTCTAGGTACAACACAGCAGCTAAGATGAATTGGACCGAAAACATGCATCCAGTTGTGGCCCCGGATGTCGAGGCTTCACGAAGTAAGCATGGAAATACTCAGAAAATCGAGGCAACGGTTTGGATTACTATCGGCTTGGCCTCTACTATGGTAATACTGCGCATGTATTACCATATCTTCCGTGGACGCCGCTATCTGTGGTCTGACGACTACTTTTTGATGGTTGCTCTGGTAGGATCCCTGCTTAGCCTACAAGAAACATCGCCTCTCCGAAGTAGAATTTAACTGACATGCTGGGTTTGATAGGCGTGTCTCATTGGTAATGGCATCGCCATTCTAGAATGGGTTCCTTACAAGTTCGAGCCAAATGTCACCACCGCTGCATCCGCCAATATTGTCCGTAAGTGCCTGCCGCTAGCCTAGCACTACGCATCTCGTTTTCCCACGTAGCTACACGTTTGTTGTGCGATAATTTTGTTGCGACTATCAACTGTTCATCTTTGGCTACAGAACGACGATCACTGACATAACGTGATAGTGGCGGGAAGTCTAATGGGGCTCTTCAACTCTCTTGCCTTGGCTTTTAGCAAGACCTCGTTGGGAATCACCTTTATCCGCCTAACATCAGGATGGTGGAAGAGCAGTATTGGCCTATCCATCTTCATCATCGACATTCTCTTTGCCGTTCAAGCATGGAGTTTCTGGGTTCAGGATTGCAATGGTCCGTCCGAGCCGTTTCGAGTGCAAACCACGAGAGAGGGCTGTATCTCATTTGAGTCGGTTAGATCTCTTCGACTCACCGTTCAAGGTACGTGCTCAAGCCCCTGATACTAGAATGATAAGTGTGTGCGTGCTTATAAGCGATAGTTCTATCATGTGCTTTGGATGCATATTACACCATTTTACCTTGGAAGATCGTTCGGCCGCTTAAACTAGAACGATTTGAGAAAATCGGATTAGGCATCGCAATGAGCTTCGGTTGCGCGTGAGTGTCTACTTCCCGTCTTGGGGAACAATAGTGTGCTAATCCTTATCTAGATCCCTCGCTTCCGGCCTGGTACGAATGGTTGTTCTATTGCGCCTTGTCGACCAACCTTATGATCATCAACCATGTGGGTTACTCCTGAACGTGTATTGGAGTATTCTAACATATGTAATAGTCTACGCCGTAGGAGGGTACCTCTTTAATTATTTCGAACCTGGTTTCTCGATTGTCGCCGCTTGCATGCCTGTTCTGCGCAAGATCTTCAAAGATATACTTAAAATGGAAGAAGATTCCTCGGTTTGGACTTGGATTCCATATCGACGAAAGAAAGGAGCCGCACCCGCTGTGCTACCAGTGAGCGAAATCCCGAAAAACTCGGCTTTGGAGGCTAAGGACACCCCGGAGAAGACGTCGGAGAAGACTGATACGACATTGGCGACGTCCACGGAGCCGCAGGCTCCGACATCGCCATCACCGTCTCCCTATTGCTGTACATGTAACAATGCTACACAGCTGTCGGAGCCAGAGAAAACGTGGACGGATTTGCCGCGTGCTGTGTGAATTTAGATAAGCTGCGTAAGAAGAAGGGCGATGATCAATCTGTGTATGTAAAGATCGACGGGAATATGTGTTTGGCGTTTGCTGTAAGCTATTGTCGAGATAGATGCACATCGCCAAAATAGTGGCTGGCTTTTATTGTCCCTCGTAGCCACGTTGGCTTCCTTAATTTAGGCTTTGAACAAGTTCCGTTTTCAAACACCCCTACGAGTACAGTGCTCAATCCTTGCTGAGTTAGACGGCGCCCGGTAACCGACAACGTTTAGCCCTCCATGGGATGTAGCTTAGATTATGGTCATTATAGTCAGTATTATCATCGAACGATTAGCATTGCATAGGGTTGTAGAAATACGCCGTAGATCCGATAACATGATCTCGTGAGTTGCGACTATGAAAATAGCTTCGGTTTTTGCCTGGCTTGGCTGTTGTTTGCGGAGGCACCCCCTTACGTGCGATTAGAGACGGCTCGCTGTGCGGGGTAGACAGGTCGTATCTTCGGAGTTAAACTGACAAAATTATGCTGTCTATCTATGTTTGCCTAGATCCCCATCTCTACATTCCCGTTTCTAGGCCATGCCATCAGAGGTGGTGACCATGAGAGTGCCTTCTCCGCCATCCTGGATGGCTAGAGCCGCCGCTAAAAGAGCGGATACGCTAAATAAGATCCCCCCGGAATGGAGACTCGGCCCCGCAGACCTTGCCGAAGCCGAAAAGCAGAAAGATCTCACGGGCCCTTTCATCCAGCAGTTCCTTGACGCTGATGAAATCTCCATCGTCTCGAATGATAGTGTCCAACTCGTCGAGGACATTAAAGCAGCCAAGTTGTCCGCTGTTCAAGTCACAAGCGCCTTCTGCAAGACCGCTGCTATTGCACACCAAATCGTGAGTTTCTGCGACAACTAATTATATGTCATATTTACTAAGGCTATGACAGAGCAATTGTCTCCATGAAATATTTTTCGACCAAGCTATCGAGCGTGCAGCCTGGCTCGATGCGCAGTTCGCCAAGAATGGGTCTACTGTTGGGCCACTGCATGGGCTACCTATCAGTTTGAAAGATCAGTTCCATGTCAAAGGCGTTGACACTACCATGGGCTATATTGGCTGGATTGGTAGTAATCTTGGCATTTCCGATCCACAGCAGGCCCATAAAGTCGAAAGCCAAATTACCACTGAGCTCTTATCCCTCGGAGCAGTCTTATACTGCAAGACAAGTCTGCCCCAGACTCTCTTGTTTGGGGAGACTAAGAACAATCTAATCGGCGAGACACTAAACCCAAATAACCGAAACCTGTCATGCGGTGGTTCTTCGGGCGGCGAGGGCGCTTTGCAAGCGCTTCGAGGCAGCACCCTTGGTATCGGTACTGATATTGGGGGCTCCGTGCGGATCCCGGCGGCTTTCAATGGGATATACTCTTTGAAGCCAACTCCGGAGAGACTTTCATATCGCGGCGCTGCGAATAATAATCCTGGGGAGAATACCTATCGTTCAACTGTAGGGATCCTGAGCACCTCGCTAGAAGGCCTAGACTTGTTGCTACGAGCAGATCTCTCTACCAAACCATGGCTCAGGGATCCGGCGGTAGTTCCTATCCCTTTCCGGGACGACGTGGCGAGAGAGTATGAGTTGCGAGCCAACCCTGACGGAACAGCCAATAGTGCTGTACCACTGAAACTTGGTGTGTTATGGACGGACGGCGCTGTTCAACCCCATCCACCTATAACCCGTGGACTTAAAATCGTCGCGGAAGCAATGCGAAGTGCCGGGCATAAAGTTAGTTGTAAATTTTTCTCTATGTTCTGGAACAATCACGTGAGCCTGTCTAATCAGTTTGATAGATTGTTGACTGGAACCCGCCAGTCCATGCCGTTGGGAAAGATATCCACGTACGTTGTCTTGCTTACAAAACCCATATTTCAGTATGGTTAACGACTGTCATATGGCTACCTCATATATATGTCCTAACGCGCAGTTCCTAGCTAGCTTTCTTGAAAGCCGACGGTGCACACGATATCCGTAAGTAGCTTTGAAAGCCATCGCAACTGGTTCTCGTGAGGCATGTTTCTCAGAAGTTGAGAAGCAGTGATCCGACATTTTCTAGGCTGTGAAGACTTAGTTTCGCGTCGTCTGTGAAATGTACATCGGATTTAACTTACTGACTTGGAGTGCTTTAGATAGCCAGCTAGACCTTTCGGGCGAACCGCTCATCCCGGAACTGCAGGAGACTTTTCAGTTGAGAGAACCGATGAATCTACTAGAGTGCCAAGACTTGACGCTGCAAGGCCTTCAATACGAGGCAGAGTACTCTGATTACTGGAACTCGACAGCTGAAGAAGACGGTAGGTTGCCCTAGTGCTCGCGCCTCTCATAAATGCAGCCGCTGATATTCCTGAAGGGCAGATTGTTGATGCCGTCATCATGCCTGTGGCGCCCCACGCTGCTGTCGTTCCTGGGAAGTATTATCATACCGGTAAGCCGGGTGTACTACATCTTTCCACCCTTTATGTTTACTGATCGTGTTCTAAGCATACACCGAAGTCATTAATTTGCTTAATTACAGCGTTGTCGTTATCCCAGTCACCAAGGCGGATAAACTAGTTGATAAAGTCGATAGCTCTTATCAACCTTCTAACGACCTCGATCGTATGAATTGGGAAGCCTGTGAGTCGTATCGCGCCTCGGATCTATGATCTTTTTTAATGAACGCTGACCGGCCAGATGACCCGGAGATATACGATGGTGGACCTGTTAGTCTACAGATTGTGGGACGCAAGTTTGAAGAGGAAAAAGTTCTCTCGATTGCGAAGATCGTTGCCTCTGCGACAAGAATGGCAAGAGCAAAGGCGACGGCAGCTAAGACTGATAGCAGGATTATCCGAGACGCGTGATTACGCCAGGTCTCTCGGTCTGTGACACTCGTCGCGATGCCCCTATAATAGGACTCCAGTGTTTGTAGAAATAACTTCGAAGGGCGGTTGGAAAAGTCGGAGAAAGGAAACATCTATAGCACACAAAAGGGTACATACACTAGGCAGCTGGAAAAGTACTTGATGTTGAGGGGTGAGAGCCTTTCAGCTAGCATTAATTGCGAAGCTGATGCAAGTTCAAGATAGCTGCGTCTGCCAAACCTCGCTCCTGGTAGTCGAGGCCTGAATAGTTAAAATAAAATAAAAATACTAAATAAACAAGACATAATCACTGCAATGAAGTGATTAAGAAGGCCAGTGAATACCTTTAAGCTCGACTTAAACGCGCTGAATGTGCGGTGTGTTCTCTGAACCCTGTACAGCTGTCCAAGAAGCCTGGACTAGTACCCAGAGCGGGGAATGTAGAGGATCAATCTAAGTGATACCTATTCGTAGTCTCATGCGCTTACCGACTACCTCCATTAGTCCCTCACTTGTCTCGCGTGGGTGGTCGGCCCCTTTTTCGCTTGGGGACTGCGGCGTCTGACGTTTCTCGTCCCCGATTTTGGCAACCTGGCTTAGAATCGTCCGGAAGAGGAGCCCCTTGCTTGGGTGGCCGGCCCCTTCTTGGCCTAGGCGAGTCGGTTGCCGATGTCTCTCTTGCTTCGAGATAAATGCGGATAATCCGCTGGGACTTTTTTGTGTGATTCCTCAGGCGATTTTTCAGGATTTCCGACTGCCTCTTCGCGTAGTCCTGTGCGTTTCTTAACATTCTTCGACCGGCTTCAAACCCGTCGTAAGACGTCGTAAGGTCCTGCGATGCGATGAGATGCTGGTGATATTCGAGCTTCTTATCCCGGGTAACAGAGGCGTAATGTGCAAAGAGGTGAAGATTGGTACCGTTAGAGGTGAAAGTTATGACCCTAGCATGGCGTGGGGGATCCAATTCCCCCAGATATTTGAGAGCTTCAGTTCTTGCGAAAACAAGAGCCGCTCCGTCATATGCACTTCGTACCTCTGCTTCCTCTATATTTCCCATCCTTCTTTTCCATTCACCAGCTATATGTGGCAGCGCTATTGAAAATTTCCAGCCCGGGCAAAGAACGGCACCCCTAATACTATGAATTGGGACCGGGTGGAACTCCCAGCTGTTCAGGCCTTCTATGAAGCCAGGCTGGAGTAGGCCCAGGCCATTGTCGAGCCCAGCGTCTTTTGGAAGGCCCATAAGCTTCTGATTAAAAGCTCGCAGGTATGGTAACCCGTTACTGCGATTGGCGTTGTTTTCTTCTTCCTCCTCCGCCTCTTCTTCTTCCGCATCGTTTGCTTTATCGGCATCCCGCTCCTCATTTCCACTCCCGTTCTTAGGATATTGCTTCAGTAGCATCCAACTCGTATCGGCAACTATGGTGCTTTCATTTGTCGAATACTTCACTTTATCTCGGTAGACCTCAAAGTCTGAGTCAGCGGCTGGGATCGAACGGCGACGGCGCAAACAACGACTGAGGATCTCGTCGAGATTTACTGGAGGCTCTTTTTGGTCGAAGACAATGCCATTTTGTATTGCCTTACTAACGAAGCCGGACAGAGTTGTCGACGTAGTCTCCTCCATATCGACCTTATCTGATGTAGGCGACTCACTGACGGACGTGGCCCCTGTTCCGGACGTGAAGAGAGTCAGATTTTTCCGCGTCAACCGCGCCCGCTTTAGTTGCGGCCCATAGGTGGTGCCATCGCTAACGGCAGCAGACAGCCGCTTCTTCCCTTCATCTGTTGGCGGACAATGGGCTCCTGAGGGTTTGTCCGAGCCTTTTTCTTTGGGCGGGGATGTTTCTTTGGTGTTTCGTGCACGTCGCTTTCGGCCTATACTCAGAGTCAGGGCTAGCTCATCTTCCCACCTCGCGCGTATGCGCACATAGTGATAATTTAACTAGAACTCCATATACGTAGACATACCGGCGCGCGTCTCTGTGTCTAAGGGGGCATCTGCGTCGGTTTGCTTTCCGTTCGAAATCTCCAGTGACTTTAGGACAGACCGGCGAGTGCGTCGCCTAGGGTCAAAATGGTGGCCATCCATGACAAGGGTGTAATCAAATTGTTTTATACCGTCTCCATTCAATCGCAACACTTGGAGCGTTGGAGGAGAAGAGGCATAGGCCGCGCGATTCTATGGCGGCAACGGGCGGGTAGCTGTCGCACGAAGGCTGTATTGCTAGGACCCGGTGGCCCGTGAGTCCAATCGTCTTTACACTATGCGCCCTTACATAGGTGCCGGTATACGGGGAAAATCTACTGGTGTAGCTTAGGTCTCCGTTGAGCCACGGCGGCTATCTGCGCTATGAGTATAAAACCCATATAACATAACTTATCTGTTTATACTAGATGCTTCGCGGCTACATGGCTGTAACCTGAAAGGGCTCACCGATAATGTGCCCCCCGCTTTGTCATACAAGACCCTCTGAGGTGACGAGATGCTGTGTCTCACGGGCCGGATAGCACAGGCCAATCTAAGTCCAGCATATGCTGCTCTCGAACATGTTTACAAGAAAGTTAGGCACTAACAAAAACTTGAAAAGAATCTCCACGATATTCTACCTCTTCACGTACCTGCCAAGAACTAAATGGAACACCGCCTCAGATTTCCGTATATGCTGCAATTACAACCGGATGCTAACTTCCGCCTTGCCCTTCCAAACAAAGCAGTTCTCATGTGAAATAAGTCGTCTTGTAGCCGCTGGGCTGTTGAGCGGTAGCATCCTAGGCAGCCTTGTCTCTTCCGTTTCTTTGTTGAAGCCAGGAGGGTGGAATTTTCGTTTTTCTTTCAATTCCCAAAGCCATGATAAGTACCTAGGTATACTTGTAGTAGAGGGGAAAGTTATTAGGACAGTATAAACAAGTATAATATGTAACCTGTTCACTGTGTGACCCTTGTTTGTCCCAGAGAGAAGCCCACCTACTGCTCGTATAGTTTAATACTGCCCGATTTTCTACCTAATTCTACTCAGTATGACTAGCTGCAAAGGCCTGCAAGCCAACAAGGCCGAGAAGGATTGAAAAGCAAATCTTTTATGCAACAGTGCCTAGATACCTAGGTACCTACCTACCTAGGTAGATAGACAACGGTTAAAGTTTCGAAGTCGTACGAGTATGCGTGGGGAGGTGCGACGGACAGTACCCCTCACCCCTCACGGTGATTACCTACTGCGTGAAATACTCCATTTGTCGTGCAATTTTGGGTTTGACGCTTCATTTAGAAGTAAAAAGAAACTGCCCTCGAACCGTTCTCTCCGAATCCTTATATGTTTTCTTACTTTATACTTGAATAAGTAGCATGATGGAAATCAGTAGGGCATCAGTAGTTGATATGAAGGTTGGTACTTCACGTACTTGTTTTAGGCTTGTCTTTCCAAGGTTGTTCTTACCCTTACAAGATCGACAAACTAGTCCTGAATAGGGGTGGCAGGGGTGGTACTCCAGCTTCCTACATGCAGTACTACATGCAGGCCACATGGAAGGTGGTGGATGTAGGCCCATAACGACCAGCGCTCTGGGTTCAAGACTGCATTAGTCTAGTTACTGCCAGGTAGATCCTCATGCTCACCTCACCTCACCTCCCACCAAGTCAAACGCAACCATCAGGTAATACAATCGTAACATTACTAATACGCCCACAAGATCAAACTTGCACTAGCTATTTGGGCCTGGGATACTTCATAGCGTCGCTTGCACACCATGCCTTACTCGTATAGTAACGACGACGAGCACGAGGTACTGGACGAATATAACCAACACCCTATATGTCCTCGCCATCACACTGGTGGCAAACAGGATGGAGGCGCTTGCAGCCTGTTTCCAACGCAGAATTACACGGACAATAAGGCGTTCTGCGGGACAGACGATCTTGAGATCGCTGGCTTTTATGGCTTTAGGCATGTCCGCTGCCCGTTGGCCTCAACTAGACCGTGTGCGCATTGCGGTCGGCGCGGCCTGCACGTCGACTCTCTTGTCGTGGCTGTAGATGGCGCTTGTCCGGGAAATGGAACCCAAGATGCCACCAAGTCTGCTTATGGAGTCTTCTTTGGTTCCAATTCGATGGATAACCTAGCATGCCGGGTACCCGACACCTCTGGATATTCCCACACAAGCCAGCGCGCAGAGCTTAGCGCTGCTATAGCTGCAATCAAGGCCAGTCTAAGATTCATATTCAATGGCGGCCAGTGGGACTGCACAAGCTGCCCTACTCCTTGCAAAGTTGTCCATTTGGTGATTAAGTCGGACTCTGCGTATCTCGTGAACGGCATAACCACGCACATCGAAAAATGGCGCCAGAATAAGTGGCGCACGACCAAGGGTGCTGATGTGAAGAACCAAGACTTATGGAGGCGCTTGGATGATCTAATTATCTCGCTTCACGACATGACAGGCGCAGTAGTCGACTTTTGGCACGTTCCGCGTCACGAAAACGAAGATGCTGATGCGTTGGCCAATCTGGGGCTTAGGGAACCGATGTAGATCGTCTTACCCGTTCGATACTCATCGACACGGAGTTGCTGGAGACGGGATTGAAGGCGCACATTAATAAGAGCTGAGTAGAAATATGGGAGGCTACCTGCGATTTGCGTCACCTAACTAAATCAAGAGGATGGTTAGGGATGGTAAGGAAGCTGTGCGATAAGAATGTCTTGGGAGGAAAGCCTTAGGGCCAAAAAACTATGAGAAGCGATGGTTCGTGTGTTCTAACTTACATAAATCGCAACTCGCGGATCATACACACCACACGAAGGGTTAGAGTTATCGCGGACTCTATGTATCTTGTGACGGTCAACACCTAATTTGGGAGCATTTGTACAGCCTGACATAAGCACGCGCTTTAAATCTAATACTTTCACGCATACCCTCCGTGACTTCTGATGCCTTGAAACAAGTTTACAAAATTATAAGTATTGTCCCTGAGACTGGCTCTAAGTGTTTTGTTTCATTTCATCTTGATAACTTTAATGTCGAGTTTTTTTTACTTTGTACTTTAGCATAAGAAAACCTCTGGCTAAAAACTCAACGTTGACTTTTCTGTTTTACTTTATACTCCAGTACTAGAAAACTTCTGTCTATAGCTGCCTGTTTCACACTGGCAATACGGTATAATCGTTGCAACCCTCCCAGCGGGCCGGAAATATACACTAGCATGGCGGCAGCTTTAGTAAGCTAAGTTAAAACGATTTTCTCAACTTTTCTTGTTGCTCTTCCTGGTAACGAAAGTATAGTTGATCGAATGCTGCGTAATGTTTCTAAACAATCTCGGGTATGGTATAGACACGCAATTCTAGACGCAAAACTGTGTAGCAAGGTGATATGCAAGGGATGCGGTCCTCTGAGGTAAAGCAACTAATATCCCACTTCCGATTCTTGCTTCTCAGTACTCTAAGACCATCCGCAGAGAATTGTTTTCGCCGAGGCGGCTTTTTTCGCTGTAGGTGCTTCGACGATACGTCGGCGACCACTTACGTTCTACAAGAAGCTCTTGGACAAATTCGAAAAGCTGAATCATCCTAACCCGGAAATCGGGCACTTCATGGAACGTTTTTGGGGTGAGATATTCTTAGGACCTCTCAATGTACGCGAAGATGGGTCTGTTTGACTCCAAGGATGAGGGAGAAGGGGGTTTCAGCGACGTCGTAGTCAATGTAGCAAATCGGATTCCAGCTGTCGGATCCTACTCTTCATAGTTGTGGGATGCTTTTTGAGGGGTAGGACAGTGTAGCACTCGATGGTGGGAGAGTTAATGTCACGGGACCTGTACGTATAGGTAGGTAATAAACTATTGTTATGCGCGAAAGTCTCTAAGATCAACTTCTTATGCACTACTTAACTACCATATATATGAACAATCTCTTTGTTTAGTCCGTATGCTATATCCCTACACCTGTGGCCGTATAGTATTTAACACGTAGGGCAAAACAAGGTAGAAACTTCAAATAATGCCCCTTGATATTCATCCCCCGGCCGCGCTACATGAGTTATATCCACTTATCACTTTTCGATTCACATATTGTAGTTTCCATCTTAAGCAATGCACAGCTCCCTTAGAAGGGTCTCGGAGTAGCTCTTCCCTTTCGGTTCCGTACTCTGCGCATCGAACTCATGCGGATACGCACCTATGGCAAAGTCCCCTAAGCCGCCTTTTGGACTGACGCTTATGGTGCTCTCGGGGTCATGGGTACGGCTGATTCGGTAGTTAGCTACTAGGTTAGCCGTTTCTTACGTCGTCACAATATTGCGACATACCCATATCACCTTTGCAAGCCTCTGTCACAAGAATACGCCGTCATAGTTCTGATTGTTGGTTGTTCTAGTATTGAATTTTGTTATTGCATAAGAGGGGAGTTCTGCCTAGACTTGGAACATAGAGCTAGGATATCAGCATTTGGAAGTAGAGAACCCATCCGCTATGTTGAATTGAGAATTAACTAGAAACATAATCGTATCCCCCTATCGGAAAACGAGACCCTTTTCGAACACGAGTACTCGACTGATTTAGCAGTTGACCTGGAAAGAGGCAATGGACTCGCCCTGGGAGTAGCCGTCGCAGGAGTTGGCGGAATCAACATGGACAGGGCTTCCCTGGCATCCAGAACCGGTGAAGTAGGTGGCTGAGGAGAGGAGCATAAGTTAGCGGGCACCGTATTTTCGATTGATATTTGGTTTGAGTCTAGTACTTACTGCTGCAGCCACCAGTGTTGGTGACCTTCAAGCTTCGCACGTTGGTGACGTCGGTGCAGCTGGTTCCGTCAGGAACGCTCCAGGAGAACTGGGTACCAGTGCAGCTTGTGCCGCTCCAAGTGTCCATAGCCCACGAATTGGCCGCGATCCTGGCGCCGCCCTCGGGGACTTGCTGGCCAGACTGGCTAGGAGCAGCGTTGGCAGCGGCGGCAGCAAAGAGAGCAAGGAGGGTGTTTGTGAACTGCATGGTTGCGAGTTTGGCGAGTTGGTTTAAATTCTGAATATGAGTTGCTGGAAAGAGGAGACTGGTGGTGAGTTTAGAGAGATGCTGTTGATGCTTCTTGAAGTTACTCTTCTGGGCCGGGCAAGAGGGGGTTTATATACTTTTTCTTCACCCTCGCCTTCATGTTCTGTCGCCTTTAGACAGTAACATCGCCCCTCTACGAGACGTCGATCCTGGCGCTTGCGGTTTGCCTATGCCTGGTCTCATCGTGGGATGGTCAGTGCGATTGTAGTACGTAGTGCGAATGTTCGTTTAACCTGAAGTCACATATAAGCTGACGCCATCACTTTGAGTTGCATCACAAAATCAGCTTATATCATAGCAAATAGTTGCCGGCGTTAGTGTTGATCGAGAAAAGATGTTGACATGACCTAACACAAATGCAACATCGACACGTCAAGTCTACGCCCGCTTTTACTAGGAATATCATATTCTTTTCTTCTTCGTATCTACAGCATATCTTAAAGCGCATAAAACAAGTCATAGTAAACCTGTATTGCAAGGAGCGTGGTAAGACCAATGCCAGCCAATAAAACAATTAAATGCAACGGAAAATATTTAAAAGCGAAGCTAGTATAATAATATGGGAGGCGTGAAGGGCTCGTATTCTAGCCATGTGTGCCTGAATGTGGTGTTGTAGAGGGGAGGTTGTGCAGTAGGAAATGGATAATTAAGTAAGATGACAACTTCCTCACGCACATATTCTAGGACCGACAAGCATTCGGGACTTAGAACTTGCACACACTTGGCGATGATATACGTCTAGGACCTAACGAGCATTTGAAATTTAGTAGCTCCAATCCAGCCCTACACCTCTACCATATGTTTACATCAGGAGAAAGTCCTGTGGAGATGTCGGGCATGGCTATAGCCTATTAACAAGGACCCTAGTACCATCATTCTGTTTATAGCCATGATGATCAATTTCATTGCCGTGACCATCCCGGCGTCGTTGTAACGGTGTTCAAGTCGCCCATCAGCGTGTATTACAGAATAAACTTCATCTTCCTAGCTTCAATTATCGTAGTGTCTCCGCAAGTGCTTCCTTATTTTGGCTCGCATACAAATTCCTAGCGTTATCCTTAAAGGCTTCAAAGGTTGATCTCTTGCCATTATCGTACACATAGCACACATATACTAGAGGGCCCCACACCTAGTAGACCCTCTTCGCACGCTCAGAGGGCGTCAAAACCATGATACAGGTCAAAACCTTGATACAGGCAAAAGCCACCAAAATGTCGGTGGGTCCGTTAACTCCGAAGTTGCCCCGAAGCAGAAAAACGCACCAAAAGTACCAAAGTATATAAATTCTCAATATTAGTTTTTAATGTATAATATATATGTTGTTAAACAGCGTATAACTTTCTTATTATAGATCTAGGTTTAGATTTATGTGTAGTCGTATTTTTGGTGCGTTATTCTGCTTCAAAGTTGACGTTTGTACCTATATTTTGGTAGCCAAGACCTGTATCAAGGTTTTGACCTGTATCATGGTTTTAACGCCCTCTGAGCGTGCGAAGAGGGTCTACTAGGTGTGGGGCCCTCTAGTAGTGCTGAGTTAAGATATGGGGTTAGGGCTTAGTCTATTGTATGCCTTGCCGTAACGGTTACACGATTGGCTGAGTTTACTCCTAGTGTCGATCTCTGCTGTCTACGGAACTTTTCCGGCTGGGCCGCCAGGTTCTCTTTGTATTGATGTATGTATGTCCTCGGATCGTCGGTCAGCTTGGAAAACCAATGTTCCATCATACTCCGGCGCACGTTAGATCTTACGGTATGTTATTTACAAAGATTTCCGCCCGTTCTTCTGCACAGAACTCCGGGTTCCCTGGGGAAATAGTTCGCGACTGCGGACTAGGATTGTAGACTCGGGGTTAAAACATCAGTAGTTTTCTATATCCACTATAATCCCTTCGTACATACTTAGCTAGAAGAAGTTTTCTGCAATAAAGGTCTGTGGCTTTAAAGATGCATAAGTCAGGGGTATACAGCAGAAATGCTCGAGCATTAACCGATTGGGAGCGCCGAATCAGGCGAGAAGACGGCGATCGCTTAGGCGGCAGTCATACAATCCCCGGGAATATCACGGCGGCTTGTTCTGCTTTCGGCGTCGTGGCAGCAGTTCTAGGTACGCCGTGCGCAAATAAATATCCGATTGGTTGGGCAAGTTGATGCCAAGCGCCAAGCGCACTGACTTTGGTTAGGATGCAAAGGGCTGTACACGCCAAAACATTTCACCTTATGTAAGACGCTTACTGCGAAAATGGTCTGGTTAAGCGTTGATCCTCTAGACATGATAACAGACAGGTCCTTGTGTAGCAAGCATCAGGACCAAACGAAATGACGAAGGGCAACACAGCTCACTCCTTCTACCTCGTAGATCTTACCGCTGATTCAGATTCAAATCCCGACATAGACAATGCCATACTGAAGCAACGTTCCACTTAGACTTATTTGGTACCTAAAGACGTCATATATTACAGAATAAAATTTGTTGTCTTTGCGGTTCATGGGTCGTCCTAATTTCCAGCTCGAGGATACAGACCTAGTGGCTCTAGGAATTGTTAATAATAGCTTGCGACTATGCAAACTCCCGGGTAGTGTGAAGACAGTACACAATATACTAGACGGTGAAGACCCTAGCATACACGATCTTCGCCTTATTTTCAACGTGTGTATGAAAGTATCGGGGTTGGTTCACGTGAAGCCAATTTGTACCTGGAGTGGTTTACTTGAAGGTATATCATATCTCCTAGCAGCCTGCTCTCAACATCAAGTAGGGCGATAAGTATATTAGCACGTGTTGAATCAATACGATAATAGATCGTATATATAATCTTGAACGCCGTCCTCTAAAACTTACTCATATAATCTATAACTAAATTCAGACCGTCACACTAAAATGATAGAACATAACACCCAGAAGACCACATCATGAGGCAGAATTATTACAGGGCATATAGACTAATAATGCCGTTCCTGTATATAGCAAGATAGCACCTCGAAAGGTGGTTGGAAGACTTTCGCGCAAGTTAATAGTTTGTCATCTAGGGCTCCTGACGTAAAATCAACTCTAAAGCTCCATATTGCTCTGCCCGAACACCTAAATAAGACTTCAACTAGATAAGACTACTTCCGTCGGCGTATTGTTATATTTTAATAAAGTCTGTGCCTTGATAGCCGTTGTAGTAGATTTTGTCTCATGTCGTTGTTTTGTCTTGGGGTGATAGGTCATTTCGACGCGCAATTAGCAAACATCTTATCCCTTTCCCCCTCTCTACTCTTAATCCCTTTGCGCTCCCCACCCTGACCATTTTTCATCTTCATCTCTAGCAAGGTTTCAATTAGTATTGGGTCTTCGTTGACCTTATTGATAAAATTTTTCGAAAATGTCGCATCCCTCCTCGAGGCCTCGTTATGAAACGCTAGAAAAGATTTTGCCAGTAATCGACTCGATCCTTGCGGTATCTGGCACCCCCGGTGTAGCAATTGGTGTAGTTCACAACCACACCCCACTTCAAGAAAGCTATCATGGCTACCGCGATGTAGAGAGTCGCCTAGCGGTTAATCGCGACACCATATTCTACGTTGCCTCCCTCACCAAAGCGATAACTACCACAGCCATCGGCATATTAGTCGACGACGGCAGTTTGAAGTGGACTACGCCTATTCACGACATTCTACCCGAGATGTCTCGATTGACCAAGCTATATTCTGCTAAGCTAACTATCCTTGACATTTTGAGTCACCGGACAGGCAAGGCATGGGCCGATGCATTGTACTTGCAATCAAACAACCGCATCCTGCTAACAAAAGAACACGCCATCCCTGTTTTCGATTATTTGACTCAAGTCGAGCCAGTGCGCAGCGCCTATATGTACAACAATCACGCTTATAATATCGCGGGCTTGGTTATCGAAAAAGTCACAGGGCTCACCTGGAGCGAATTCATCGATCAAAGAATATTCAAGCCCCTCGGTATGACCCGTTCCTTCACTTATCAGCCAGATGATAGTAATGTTGCCGTGCCGTACAATGTTCTTACGAGCGGGGAGCCGTGGAAACTGCCGTTCTGTAATGTATCGAATGATACATTGATGTTTGCAGGGCAGTCGGTCCGCACGTCAATGGGGGATCTCTTGGAGTATAGCAAGGCGTACCTCCAAGCACTCTCCACGATAACCCCAGGATCCAAGCCATGCAATTCCGGCCAAAAACCAAAGGATGGTGAGACAACACCACTGCCCAATCCAATACGTGAAATTTCAACTATAGTCAGGCCACATATCGCGCGTCCTACAGAAACAATCCAGGAACAGACATACGCTCTTGGATGGAACCGGACACAACTACCGGGGTGTCTAGATTTTGGGTGGAATAAGCAGATGCTTGAACCATTCCCAGACCTGGGCCAACGATATCCGGGTAAGCTGGTTATTTGGCACGGAGGGAATATGCCCGGAACTACAGCAGCCATTTGCCTACTTCCGGAAACTGGAACTTCAGTTGTTGTGCTCCAGAATTCTCTTGGTTTATGCGACGTAGCGGACTGGATATGTCAACTCATCATTGATACTATCTTTCTTGGGGAGCCGGCGCACGACTATGTCTCGCTGGCTTCACAGTGTGTCCAAAAAGGAGTAGGAAGAATGGATGTGGTGGAACAAAAGCTACGTGAAGAGCATATACCAGGGACAACTCCACAACCTCTAGAATCCTACTGCGGCCGATACTCCAACAGCATCCAAAATTGGTTTATCGACATCAAGTTAGACACGGAAAAGGGGGCACTGTATCTCGAGTTCCTTGGGTTGGCAGACGAAAAATACTACCTCAAGCACTATCATTACAATACGTTCAACTGGAACCTGACGTACGACGAACTTGTCAAACGTGGCCAGTACATACGAGACTATGAGTACTACAAATTGGCATTCGAAATGGATGACGCCGGACAGATATCTTCATTGCGGTGGAAACACGACAAGTCGGTGCCTGAGGGTGAACTATTCCGCAAGTCATGGGACACGCGAAAATCTTAGTATTTTGCTTAACAGATTATTCGGACTATTGAGACTAGGAGAATCCCATCTAGCCTCAATCATCATTGAGTCAGAAGACAGGAGAAATGGGAATTATTTAACGCTGTTCAGGTAACTGGTTCTAAATATATGTTACAACCGTGGCTGGAAATCAACACACCCTCCTATAATAATCTCAATAAATGGACATGAAATGTCAGAAGGGTTAGCCCCGGGTGAATAGTAAAAACAGCCTACGGCTAGGAGGAAGAGTGAAACTTGGGCCGAATAGAGGGATAAATTGTTTCCCGTTCCCGAGTTCCCAGGGCCCCATAGGGACATGTATATAATAACTCGAACCTAGAAGTATAACTACCCTGGGTGCTAGTTATATAGTCACCTGACACCAACCAATCCGTGTTATGATGTGATGGACGTGACTTCATGTAATGTATCATTTCCAAGTTTCTCCCTTATGACATATGAGTAGTCATTTGAAACATCTCACTAGTGGTATCTTGTGAACCCCTCACTTACGTGGCGAAAGATAACATATATAGACGTAAGCCGCTGCTGAGACGCGTATCCCTTCACGACAACTTGTGGCCTGATCCTAGTAGATAGCTGGGCGCAAGTTACATGCGACTGCTAAAGGCGGGCCAGCCTTGTTTTGTTTGTCAATCAGCCAGCTCAAGAAAATAATCCGCAAACACAAGTGCATCTAAAGTCTTGCTATATATATCACAACAGAGACTCGGTATTGCAATAAGAAGTCCTCGGACAATATAGCAATATTTTGTGCTCTAGGCTGCACCTCCTCCATTATATTTCGATTTCCTATTATTCAGACCGAAAATGGACAACTCCTCGACCGCTCCCGAACTACATTACGAGCTCCGAGAGGCTCGTAAGACTGACCTAGAACAGATCGCCAACATCCATTTCGAAGCCTTTGAGGAGGAACCCATGGATAATTATTGCTATCCTGATCGAGCCAATCATAAAGAGGAACACTTGAAATGGCTGAGAAAGGAGTACGAGCATTACATTGACAACGGAAACAAGTACTCGGTCTGCGTAGCCGAGCCTAAGCCACCCGGAAGTGTAGAGAAACCAGTAATGGCTTATGCGGTTTGGACTACTGATGTATTGGCCGATGCTCCCGCTCCAGGTAAGTTAACCCCCTTCTAGTTTGTGAATAAGCTGCTAACTCCTGTCAGATCGTGGCCTTGACCAACGGAACGACGTGAACAAGAAGCACATGGAGGCGTACACGCGGGTGGCTGGCCAACGCTATAAACCCGGTGGGCTTTTCGCAGAATGGGGCAGGCAACAGTATACGCTCTCTGTGCTCGCAGTTCTCCCCGGATTTCGACGCAAAGGTGTTGGTACTGCGCTGGTAAACTGGGGGGTTAGAGAGGTGTCTGGAAATGGTTGGCCTGTGACTGTATGCGCAAGCCCAATGGGAAGATATCTCTATGAGCACCTCGGATTTGTGGACATAGGTACCGAGGTCATTCGTGCTGAGGACGAAGAAAACTCATTCTCTAGCAAGGCGATGGCATTGCAGCCTGAGAGCTCAGGCCGTGTGTCCGGAAACGTTCCAACCCAAAGTACAAAAGCATAAGGAACCTGAAGTTGAATTTGGGGGATAGGATTCTTAGAGGGAGTATAGAATCCAAGAGGTCGAAGATAAGCTGAACATGTATACAGTCGGTTTAGTAGGCATAAGAACAATAGGTAGACGTGCTAAAGACGCTCTTCCCCGGTCCATCATGAACTATCCCAATCCACATTAGCGACATTAGTATGTCTCTCATCTGGCTCCAGCATTTAATTTCGCATAAGTTTATGGCCTCATGCATCAGTCCATAAAACCAGCCATTGTCGGGTTCAACTGAAGTGGCAATAGTGCTAGCCATCAAAACCCATAGTAGAAGTTTTGGGGGTAAAAATGAAGTACTTGCTGCGCAGTTCGCGAAATGGTTTTTGAGAATCGAATGTAGATGAGGTAATGGTGTTCCTAGATCGGACCATGGAAGGAATACACTGCACGAGAAGCTAAGTAGGCCGAGTCGAATGGTTTCATCCCAAGATGACTCCTCGAAATGCATATCGAGAAGGCTATACATTATCGAAGCCATGGAATGAAGAAAAGTGTCTACCTTGATGCGTTGCTGAGTCTCGGCAGCGAGATTGATAACACGGCAGAAGTCTGACATAGCACTCCAGGTTGACGCTAACCGGCTATCCACTTCTACGCCGTAGGTGGCTGCAGAGGAGTCCAAGAAGAGACATGATTGCGAAGAAAGCTTCAAATTCTCTTCATCGAGAAATATGCCGAGGTTAGGGTACGTTCGATATTTATCCCGCAACGCCGCGTCATGGAGTAGCACCGGGTCTAAACCAGCGTGTACCGCCATTCCTAAATCGCATCTTTTTATCTATCAGTACGTACTGGTCTTGGTAAGACGTTGGGAACTCTACCTCAATATCTCAGCCGCGAGCTTCTCGTTGCCTTTGAACGTACTCAGACCTCCTCTTAGGCTAATAATTCTTCGGATGCCCTGCATATGGTGCAGAGCCAGTTTCAATTCGCCTGTACGAAACGCTTGACTAGCAAGACTCAGAATGACGGAAACGGTGTTATTAGAAAGTCGTATCTCGTCGCTGTCAAATAAGAGCCTCTTGCGGAGGAGGCTGACCGTCGTGTGATAATGGTATAGTATATGCTTGTTGTCGTGAGACGATCTCCGCGGCAGGACCACATCAAAATAGTACAAGGACGTGAAGACCTTAGCATGTAGAAATGCCGGGTCGACTGCCAATGGCGCGAGCCAATTTTCTGCTCTTCTATCAAAGAACATACATTTCTCTATTGAGAAAAGAAGCTGCTTGGCAATGGAAGACACTTCATAATATTATCAGCATCGCTGCGAATTGTCATTGATGAGGAGGCGGATACTACACACGATGTAGAACAACTTCCAATACTGCCGGATTCACAGAATCTGCAAGATACATGGTGGAGGCCGGTGAGCCAAATAAAGAGGGGATCGATTCAGGAGCTTGAATACCGATCTGGTCTTCGGAATGAGGGAGGCTACCGGATATACTCTGTGATAAGGAAGCACTGCCATGGTTCCCGTCGTGATGAGACGCATCGGTGTTGGACGATGATGAGACCACATTAGCTCGTTCATTGGTTAATTCTCGATATCTTCGGCTTCCGAGTGGCCGCGCCCTTCCCAGGTTCTTCCCCTTCATGACATGACTACGGATAAGCTTGCGGTCCGCAGGCCGAAAGTCGTCCATACTAGTCTTTACCATGAAGCGTAGCTCTGATATAAATGGAGTTAAGACGTAGACCATTTGAACAAAGAGAGATCTGCTCACCTGGGCGCTTATTGCGTGAAGCCATGACATCGCCTCCTATACTGGTACTAATTAGTGTTTCGATGATAAATTTCCAAAACTGGTATACAATATCTGTGGGGATGAACTTGACGAAGGACCTAGGGGAAGGTAACTGGGAAGAAAATAATTACTAGGCGGTGACCTTTTTTTCTTCCTTATTGCTCACTGTTCAGTGCCGCAAGTTAATGATCACCTGCTGGGCAAGTATGACTTGTATACCGGGTTTATCGGACATAATGTTGCATCTACAGCGATGTCTAATTTGGTGGTGAGACTATCTGGTCTCCACTGCTATTGGTTTCCTAACATGGTATAGTTAGCTGAGAAGCGACTGGAAATGAGCCAGGAAGTGTGGAGTAGATCCGCCTATAGGGCTGGGCTTATATACCTACTCTATCTAGACTGTACCAGCGAATCGCGAATCGGGGTCGACTATGTCAGATATACCACTACGCCAAAAGATTGGCGTGACCGGTCAATTATTGGTCATTTAGTTAGGGTAGCTTTTATCTAACAGACTAGCCTGTAGAAACCATATCAAGATCCATACATATTGTTGTCCATTTATGGATTAGCCAACTTGTCCTAACAACATAGAGGCGGTAATTGGACGGCGCAAGATGGAACCTCTGCCTGTACTCGAATTTAGAGCTATTAGGAGCGTGGAGCTATCGTATACAATCCATCCAGCACTCGGTCCACAACCCAATGCCTGATGTTGCCAGGACTGGAGCTTAAAAGTTGGTGTACCACAGCCAATACTAGAGCTATATAAAGTCGCATGAGGTATAAAGATCAAAGACGCGGACGGCTTTCGTTCTTCATACTTCTAGCATCTAGTCTGCTCACACCACTTCATCATCATGACAGGCTCTAAAGATTTGGAGCCTTCTACGATACCCTTCTTTCCCAACGTCTTCTTCAACAATCAGTTCAGAGCTCGCGCACAATGGCCGAAAGCAAGCACCGACTTGTCAAGCCATACAGCCATCGTCACTGGGAGTAACGTTGGTTTGGGGTACGAGGCGGCTCTCCAGCTCTTGGGGCTGAATCTATCACATCTGATTATCGCTGTTCGCTCGATCGGCAAGGGAGAAGCCGCCGCTTCTACTATGAGGAAGCAATACCCGAAAGCTAAGATCGAGGTCTGGCTGTTAGACATGTGCTCGTATGAATCAGTTCAAGCTTTCGCTAAGAAGGTCGAGACCTCTCTCCCTCGTATCGATATCGTTATTCTCAATGCCGGTCTAGGTCGACTTGAGTATCACAAGGTCGAAAAGACCGGCCATGAAGAGATTCTTCAGGTCAACTATCTTTCCACCATGCTCCTGGCTATACTCCTGCTTCCGATTCTCAAGGCTAAAGGTCCACCCGGGCAACCGGCGCATCTGACCATTGCGAGCGCCGCCTTGACACTCGTATGCCCGTTCGCTCAGAAAGACAAGACGCCTCTATTCCCCGCCCTTGACGACCCTAAAAACTTCGATCGCAGAGACAGTTACGAAACGTCGAAGGTGTTAGCTCAGATGTTCCTCTGGAATCTCGTCGACTATGTGTCTGCGGATGATGTCATTATCAATCTTGCCGACCCGGCCTTCGTGCGAGGCACTGCCTTTGCTCGGGATATCGAAGGCGGAGTGATCAAAGTCTTGTTCAATCTCTTTGGCTTAATCGCCGGACGGACCCCTAAAGTTGGTGCTTCGTGCTATATCGATGCCGTCGTGACTAAGGGCAAGGAGTCCCACGGTTGCTTCCTCATGAGTTGGAAGATTCATCCGTAAGTCAAAGCTCGGCATTGATCTCGTTCTGGCAACGCTTTCTCATCATACTTTCTAGTTTCCCGGCTTTATTATACAGCCCCGAGGGTAAGGTCGTTACTCAGCGTGTCTGGGATGAGACGCTAGCCGAATTCGAGTTCGCTGGTGCCCGTCATATTATTGAGGGGATGAAAGCCCAATAATTGGTGGAACGGCAGTTCTCGGGGGTTTGATTTGGTATACTTGTTTTCTTTATGTAATTAGCGGGTCATTCAGTAGACTAGCTCAATTAGAAAGCTCACGATATCCTCCGTTGCTAGCGATGTGCTTTTCTGACTGCTCAGGTGGTTCAGATACCTAGAGGATTTAGTGCATGCTGTACCTACTAGACTAATTTGGTTAGTATAGTAACTAATACGAGACAGTGTAGTATGGGCAGTAAGCCAGGCCAGAAGAAAATTCTATGCCACCCGAATAATCGTAGAGACCTTCATAGTTTAACACAGAATAACCACAAAGATAAATCTATTCATAACGCAGTATTTATACAATATACAAAAAAGGGATAGCATTTTTATTTATTTATTATTAGCTTATATGTGGTTTATGGTGATATAATCAAAGCAACTAATAGCTTCCACAAGTACTAGTCAAGGTGCCAAGCCATGGGTCTATTAATTGGGGTTAGGTTCGATTCCTTTTAGCTCATCTGTACTGTATGTAGTGACCTAAATATAGAATAGCGTTGGTACGCGCTGAAGATATCGCGTCTGGACGGAGAGAAGATCAGGTCAACGAAGTTGCCTGGCTTGTTACTTTAGTAACTACAGAATACCATAGTGTATGCGTTTTAAGACCCTTTAAATGGGTGTCGGCCAAACGAATACTAGTTCTCCATCGGATCCATAATGTCTCCGACTCTATGTAGTGCCTGTCAGACGATCAATTTGTACACGTTGAGCGCCCAACCTACCAAAGTCTGGGTTGAGAAGCACATTATTGACAGGCCACCGTTGAACCCAATCCTTCTCCGGCCGCGAGCTTCGCTGTCGCCAATATGTTCTCTGTGTCAAATCCTTTTGACATGCATCGAAGAAGCAGAATGCGAAAGCAAAGCTAGTGTTGCGTTCCTATCATTAGTGGCACTACCCAGCGGTGACTACTATGAGCAGTTCACCGACAAGAGAGATGAGTCAACGCTCTCATTGGGGATTCTTTTCAAGATCTTGGCCTTATGGATGTACCGCGTGGGATGGGAAATCCGAAATGCAGAAGCCAGGCGGAAGAGCGGACAACCTGGGCTCCTAAAGTTCAACGAAATTACAGTGCAGATGGCATTCGAGGGTGCGGAAGAGATCCGATGTGACCCGCATCAAAGCAATATCAGTTACCGGATGGACGCTTCCAAAGATCTCATTGCTTTCGTCCGGCGTGGTAAAGATCCCGCTGCACGATTAATCCTGTTCCAGAGCTAATCTGTGTAAAGATGCGCCTAAGAAGTTGAAGGACCTAGTGATTGGAAGCCCGGTTCGACCAGTCAACTCTTTCACACGTAAAACTTGGATTGAAGAATCATTGGCGCCATGCCTTTCGAGCCATAGAAAATGCCGGCAAAGCTTATCAGGCCGGAGTCACGATGACACTCATCAAAATGCAACACTTCCGACAAGGTTGATCGACGTCACGGGTACGTCGAGCGACGGGACGCCATTCCTATCGATCACTCGAGGAAAGACTGGGAGATATATAGCCCTGTCCTATTGCTGGGGTGAACCGATACCGGGTGTTCCGATAGTGATGCTGACGAGCAAAACCCTCGAGTCCTTCCAGACCCGACTGCCAGCGGCACTACCCAAGACCATCCAAGATGCGATAGACGTCACTAGGGACTTAGGCTACCAATACATATGGATAGACCGATTTTGCATCATACAAGATGACGACGATGACTGGAAAAGAGAAGCAAGGAGCATGTGTGATGTTTACGAATGCGCCACCCTCACCATCGCGGCAATGGCATCAACTGGTGATCAATCTGGGCTTTATGGTGACAGTATATTCCAGGATGTTGCGGTAGATTGCTCTGCTGGGGAGGATCACACCGGGGAAATATATATTGCGCCTCCTTACCCTCGCAGCCTTCGAATGACAGCTCCTTTATATGGCGAGCTAGAACAGTGCAAATGGAACACGAGGGGATGGGTGATGCAGGAGCGCCTTCTTTCTAGAAGAATAGTCTACTTCGGGCAACATCAGATTTTCTGGGAATGCAACGAAGAAGACGACTCGTCGACGACTACGCTTCCGCAGAAACGACGCTATAACGTCGCCCCTCCAGCGTGGATTAGCTATGGCACAAAGGCACTTATTCTAGACGGTCTGAGGCAGTCAAGAAGAGCTCATTTTTCTTCAAGCAATAGAACCTTAGGAAATGTCTGGGGCAGAATCGTTCAGCACTATTCGAACACTAAGCTTACGAAGCAAGGCGACAAGTTGATAGCGATGGAAGGCATCGCACAGGCACTTCGCATTAGGATCCCGCAGTCAGAATATCTCTATGGGCACTGGGAACAGCTTCTTCTGATGGATGAGGGTGGGCTTTTCTGGCATACGCTCGTTCCGTCGGGCAGAGATGATCATTCTTGGAATGGTACGTATTGTGACCCAGTAAAACTGAGACCGGCGTTTAATCGTGCTGACATTGAGTATGTTAAGCTTGGTCCGGAGCTCCTTCTTGGAGTTGGGCTTGCTACCCAGGGGAGATCGATTGGCCATGTTCAGCTGATCGCCTACCGAAGCCAGGGAAGCCACTCATCAGGGCCGCTAAATTCATGACTAGGCCTGCGAGTTTCCGGGATGGAAGAGATTTCACCAGCGAAAAGATACTACAAGTGACCGGGGTCATCATTTGTGCTCGGCTGGAATCCAAGCTTCATCCTGCATCCAGTAATACGGTCAGAAAGGCCCGTATTACTCTCACCGGACGTCTTCTTCACGCCTCGACTGAGAATACTGAGTCCATTACTACCGATTCGCCACTATTCTCGGGGGATGTGTCACTCAGTATAGACCAGCCTTGTGACAGACCTCCCGCGCAGTTCTGGGTCCTGCTCTTCTCGGAACAGCAATGCGCAGCACAATTTTACGGCGGTACTACCTCCTACTTTACATGCAACTTCCTCTTACTCGGCGAAGCAGAAACATCAATCATAGGAGAAAGCCTTCCCGTCTTTCATCGGCTTGGTACAGGGTCGTATGTTGGGAAGCGGCGGGAAATCAGGCAGTTGGTCGGGAGACGCGGGTATACCGACTGCTATCTGATTTAAAGTGATGCAATATAATTCATCCTAGTCCCACCGCTAGATCTTGGATTAGAAGCCTTGCCACGCCGCCCTTCCGCCATTACCGCCCTATAAGAGAGGACAAACTCTGTCTGTGATTGGCAAATGGGGCTAGGGTTGTGATGGGCTTGCATACAGCATTGCTTCCCTGCATGGCTCAACTCTCATATGTAATTCTAAGCGAGAGTGGCTGTTGACGTCAGGGAGCCCCCTATTAGTAAATCTCTGCAGGTGATTTCATCAGTTCTATGGCTGTGACGTAGTACTAGCGAGCTATTGGCGGCTCAAATAATCTCACGGCCTTTATATTCGTTACAATCACGTACTCCACGTGGCCATCCAGGAAATCGCACATCGCTTTTCGGGAAAGCCGATTGGTATGTCTAAGTACTTACTACGCAGGAAGTATACGCATGTAAGGTTGGCCCAAGATTTCAACGGTAGGGTAGCATTCCAATCCGGAGCTGAACATTGCTGAGCAGCTGTCGTTCGGACGTTAAACCCCACCCCTAATTCCTTTGGTTGTGCCACATTTAGTATATTCGATTACGTTCCGTCTCTACTGCCAATCTTGCGATAAGCTTGTGCATCGTCTGATATAACCTAATGCATCGCTCGGGATGGTTTGTGGTCCTAATTGATCTGTTAAACGATCATGGAATTACGTTGCCACATAATTAGCTAGTTGTCGCGAGTACTGAACAAGCTAATAAATATAGTATTAATGAAATCACTAGCCGAGACGAAAATTCCGTAGACATCAATAACAGGATGAGCACCTCTTGGGGCTTCTTCATTTTCGTTGTGGATGTTTCTTGCAGCTAGATGCGTCACTAGTGTGATCTAATTCTTCCACGCCGCCCTCTATGGCCTATAACTACCAGGTAGGTAAGTATTCGCCAAGCTTTCGGGCTAAAAAATGAAGATCTTGGGCAGGAGCCAAGTTATCTTCGGCATCAGCCTCCTTGAGTAATCGCCGTGAGTGGGGGTTTCTATATACATCATATAGGTCATGCTTATTTTTTTAGTCACATAACGAGGCCAACATTTTGAACCAATTTAATATATCTACCTGATTCGGCCTAGTTTAAGTACTTATCGGGAGACGAAGCCACCAAAAGCCTACTAATCAACCTAGAGGGGTATTCATATTCATCACTGTTATATAAGGGAATGATTTTCCCTAATTAGTTGAAGGGATCCATTATCACCTGTATAAGCCCCAGGCCCCATACTTCGACATAACCACAGCCCATAGTGGAATGATTGTGACTTATCTTCAACTCAATTCACATTCCCAGACCTTGCCTAACTTGGAAGCTTGCCTTGTCATTGAAACCTGGCATCTACGAGTGATTTAGCACGCAGAGCCAACATCATGAGATCAGTCATTCAGTCTAGTTGTGTGTTCCTCTTCAGCGAGGCTAAAATACTTTGGCATCTCCTCAAGGGAAATCTAGACGCCGCCTTTCTTCCCTTTCCTATTTTCACTGCTGCCTCTCTGCTGCATAAGGGAGCACAGCGGCAAGACGCCATTGTCCGTTTAGCTTGTATATAATAGATAACCAGAAGCATGGCGAAGCCAGGGCTAACCTTGGTAGATTCACTGATAAACGCTTTTTTCTTTCAATACGTTTTTGATCTTGTAAACCAAATCGCGCATCCAGGAAACCGCCTCGAGGACGAGATTAACAAACCGGATCGGCCCCTTGCTACCAACTCAATGACACCCCAATCCGCGAGAACACGCTACTATATTGCCTTGGTTGCATGGCTGTGCTATAGCTATGCCCTGGGAATTATGGCGTGGACGCTATTATGGCTCGCTATTATTTTCGCTTCCTGGAAGTACAGCGTCTCATTATCAGACTTCGGGCCTGCCAAGGATCTCTCTAATTCCCTAGGCTTAATCGCTCAGTTAATGTCCGCCTGGCATATTGGCGGAGCAGACCCTAGTGTCCGTTGGCACTGGGTGAAGATACTGGCTCTGTGGATGTATCCGACTATAGGGATTCAAGACCTACGAGATGTCCCAGGCGACTTGGCAGTTGGTCGCCGGACAACCGTCATTCTGTTGGGTGATATTCCAGGTATGATATATCCTTTATCCTACGTTTTTGAGTAACAGTTCGTAGCTAATGGCTACACATGAAGCGCGGATCTACCATTCTGTGGGCTTGGTAGTGTTTGAGGTAAGTAAACAAGACAAGAGAAATCGGTTTGCCAGCATCTAATCATACTATTTTATTATAGCATATCTTCATATTCCAATGGATGCTACGCTGCCGATACGACGCATCTACTTTTGCAGTCTCTGCTGCCGTTGCGGCCTTGACTGCGGGGATCATATTTCGCCTATTCGCATGGAGGACCATCGAAAGTGATAGGAAAACCTACCGGTATTACATGATCCTTTATCAACTCAATCTCGTCGCAGTCGGTGTCTGCGTGAGGAAGTAAAGGGCCGAATCTCTCCACAATGGTCAAAATTAATTGCTGTTAGAGTAGAGTGGGTGATTACTGAGCGACAAGGGGCTCAGACCATTCGTGGCAAAAGGACTATTTTTGCGGTGCTTTTTGTCATCAATGACTACATTTTAGACTCTAGTTTTTCTTCTTTTCTTTTTCGGTTAGTGAGTGAACGTGTTGGATGTTCAGGTCGCTGAGAGTGCGCTATGTCGAGGGAATGCAGGGCGTGCTGAGCTGGAATAGGGGCTAAAGGCATCCCCATCATTTCATTAAGGCTTTCCTACTGTATTACAAATGTAGTGACTTTCGCTTATAGGCTAGGCTTGTGAAGTTCTGAATGGACACGTTTGGGCTTTTGGGATGTTGTATATGACAAGAGGCTTTCCGTAATAGAAGATAAACAATTTCCCAGCTATTCTACGATACCTAGTCGAAATGCTGTGCTTGCGCGTCTAATTATGGTACAAGGCAGAGTGCTCGCTTTCGCCGCGTGTCTAACGGAGCAAGCTTATCGGCTTCCAAGCTACGACTCGTCACCCCTAATCGCTTCCATGGCTTACGTGGTTAATTGAGATAAAAGGCCGGTTACCAATATCCGTAGCGCCCTTGCCGATGAATTTTGTTATTTGGAAAGGTGCAGTGCAATCAAATATAGACTGCCATCGTGCGCAAGCATGTGTGCAAGATCGCCCTCCGTGACAGATTGCTCCCGGACAACAGCAGCAATAACGACGATGCGAATCCCAGAACAGATTGCGCGGATATGCCGAACGAACTGCACTATTGACCTGCCGCTGTTCACCACCGAGTCCACCAGAATGACTGTGTGCCGTCCATCCAGCGCCAGGGTCGGCACGTCTATAGGAGTTTTGGCACCCATAATCCTGGCCGCCGGGAGAGCATCGAGAACACCAGAGGCCACAAGTCCTCCGCCAACAAGTTCTACGCTAGGCAACAGCGCAACAATAGTCATAAGATGCTCGTCCCGAAGTCGAGTCGCATGTTCCTCCAAGCCGACCAATTCCGCCAGGAACTCGACAGCAAGAAACCAGCCAACGTGCCGATATGCCTCTCGTAAGGTAGGGCTATTTATGTTTCCGTCACGCGTTAACGGCATAAGTAGCTTGGCTGCGTTCCTGTCTGTCGCGTGGAGCACTGACTGATTAGTAGGTAGCTCACGGTGGCGGGAGAGGATCGAAGCGGCGAATTCGAGGTTGTTAATCTGGATTACGGGGAGCTCAGCAACGTCTGGTAACCGGCGACTGGCATGGCTCGGTAGTAGAACTTGGCTCGGCCGAAGCCCGTCGTTCAACATGGCCTCGTAAAGAAGCTCGTCCATCGTTTCGCTTCTGTTGGCCTCCTCACCGACCACGACGATGGCTTGATCCGCGGCGCTCATCATACGCAAATCTAGTGGACTATCACCAAATGCCACCACGTGCAAGTGATGGACATCTTTCAGACGGGAGACGACACAAGCCTTCGCTGCGGCGGTCATCACCAGGCCGTCGGCAATACGTCCGCCGCCGATGACCTTCACAGTCTTCGATAGACCTTCTGCTTCTAGGACCTTCTCCCAGACAGCGCGTAGTCCGCAGGTCACAACCGTTACACCTACATGGTCTTGCTCTGCTACGAGCCGCAGCAGCGACAAGAATTCGGGATGGATGTGGACTGCCGATGCGACGAGAGCGCAGAGAGCGTCAAATTCTTCCTCTTCGGCAAACTCTTCATATAATAATACAGCCTGGCGGGACGACCAGTAGGAGGACCCGAGCGGGCCGCCAGTCGGGCTCTTTGGTGGGTGAATATTGTGGGCAGATTGTGAGCGAATCGCCCAGAACAGTTCATCCGTGTCTTCGGGCGCCAACGTTTTATCGGCATTGAATACTAGCATCGTCTGGAGCTTTTCATTGGCACCGTGGACCTCGTCTAGTTTGATTTCCACGCAAGATAAGTTATACGCCTCGGTATGATGCCCGAAGTCTCGCAAAAGTGTCGATGCCTTGTCCAACAGTGTCGGTTGTGCAGATAGGAGACAGAACAAGATACCGCGGTCTAGGCAGAGACGGCGCAGCTGTGTCTGTTCGGCCTCTTGCCATTTGCGTAGGTGATCAACGGAGGTAGGTGGGTGGGTTATTTCGGGGTCATCCCGACGACGCTGCACAATGAGCTCTGCACCAACGTTCAAGTAGAGGATATGGGTAAACGCGTCCAGATCTGATTGTGTGTAGACCGGCCGTCCAGCGTCCTCCCCTTCTGGCCAGACCATGAAGTGTCCAGTGACGATTCCGGTCTTTCCGTTAGCGAGACATTCTCCTCGAATGCTGTCGATAGCGTGTTGTCGCCAGCTGAGCTTGTCTTGCTCTGTCATTTCGCGAAACTGACCTAACCCACCGGGTACTTCGTAGAATGCGAAATGCTCCCGCCAAAGCTCTCGCTCCAGCTGATGTAGCAAAAGGGTCTTGCCAGAGCCGGGGATTCCGTAGATGCCAACAATAACTGGTGCATTGTTGGCAGGAGACGGAACGGGTTCCTTTGAGCCTGACATACTGCCTGATGAAAAGGTGAAATTAGTAGCCATGTTGTGTGTATTGTAGAGGGAATACGGTATTGGTGTAAGAAGTGAGAGATAAAAGGTCCGGTAGGTAGTCGAATCGAATTCACCGGTGTTATGTGGGATTTCAGATGGCCAGTGACGTAAAATCACACACTTTTGCGGAAGGCGCTTGTATTAGACCTGTGTGTTATTTACAGGAACGAGGACGAGGAAACACGAGCAGGCATCCGCCACCAAGGCCGACACGACATAGATAACAGCGACGGAGGAGAATGCCCCTGGTTTTGGAAACAACGGCCAAAATCGTCGGAATCGGCGTCCGATGCCTTTGAATTTTCGCGGGTCGCTGTGATGACTGAGAGCAACCTCCTCCAGCTTGTGGTCTTTGTCCGGATTCACCACCTCTCGCACTGCGAAATGATGAGGAGCTCCGCAGAGGAAGGCGAGCGCTCATCAAAACAGTCACTGTGAGGTGAACTTGGCCAGCGTATACCCGTATACGGGAATGTGACAGACGACGAGGCCCGGCAACTCGTGCGCGCTGAAGCAGCTGATACTATCGCAAATATTAAGATTCTACTTAGTTTGCTTCGGTACATACTATGCTCTTGAGGATACTTCATGTTTGATATGATAACACTAACAAGAGAATACTGTGTTCTATCTGATATTTAGTCCGAACTCGACCAACTTGGCGACCTTAATTGTCGCAGGCCTAGTACACGTATAGCTAACTACAGGCAGTCAAGTGCTCGACTTGACAACGTTCTACCTTTTGTGGTGTTACGGTATGGTGTGCAGTTCCATGTCGTGACATCAATAAAGGGGCCAACTACCCTTGTGTCACGGAACAGAAGTGCAGCTCTCTAAACCACGACACTACCAAAAGATAGAACGTTATCAGGTCGAACGAACCTGACCGTCTGCACCTTATATACTAGTACCGTAACACCTTGTGACATGTTACACATATTAGACAGCTTCTTCGGGAGCCTCAGCGTATGTCTCCGCCAAACTTCAACCAATGGGTAAGTATGACTACATATGGCATCGCCCTCGTTATCAGGTAGATTTGATACTAGGCTGTTCATCAATGCGATCTCCGAGGAACCTGACTTGATCACACATGATGGTCTCAAAGCCTCGACCTATCAAGACATCAATACGACCCTTGCTTGATACTATCAATTGCCTTTTTAGCATTACTAGGCCATCTAACAACTCCTTTCCCCCGTTCAAGGAGACATTCTGTCTTCTTCCGGCGTGACTGTTTCATTGAATCTCAAAGCAAAACTCGCAAGTGCTCAGTGGGATATGAAAGATCCCCCAACGGCAACACTGCAATTAGGCACTTCGCCCTCTTATCTAGCGTTGCGGCATTCAAGACTACGACTTTGTTGAAAAAGAAGCCCCAGTATTCGATCTGATTGGTGTTCACCGTCGGATGCTTTTGCAGGAATGTCAAGGCATCATGGAGATCCGACACTTGCTTCGTAGGATCTATGTCATGCCGCGGATTGTCACCACTCTCTCCAACGTTAATGTGGCGATGCCTGACTTTTGGAAGGATTCTGCAACCTGAGGGAGCATGATATCTTTCACGGAACTAAACTGCGCACATTTCAGTTACGATATAAATATAAAGAAACATCAAGGTTGCTTACACCGGGAAGAAGGATGATACTGAGTCCCCGCTAGCTCGCTGAGTAGAGATTGCCCCTTAGGGTCAAGCCGTCCAAGGTAGGGAACGAGACTGCCTTGAATCTAGACGTTTTCTAGAGTGAGTATGACATCTAGTAGAATATGAATAACATTATGAAGCCGAGCACTCCATGGGTAAGAATGAGCTTGAGCATTGCCTCTAAACATTGACGATCAGACTACTGTAGAGGTTTCCTAAATCCCACCGTCAGCGATCGCCGCACCGAACTTCCTTTTCGATGCTACATGATGCGTAAAGTTGGGGACATCCTGCTTTAGCCGAAGTAATAGGCTAATCAATACTTGTTTAAATGGTAGACTTTATCCATCTCTGTCGCATACGGACGCTGAAGAGTCGGTACGGAAGCCTCCAGGACTAGAGGTTTTGGGGTCCGAAGCTGAAGTCCCTCCATAGCACCTGCGACCCACTGGCCCGAGTTCTTTATGTGGCCGTATTCCTCAGAAATTTCAACAAGATCATTAATTTCAGTCACATTTCGCTAGCCTCGACTTGCATAAAGCTTTATATTAGCGGAAAATCTACTACTCGTTACAGCGGTGGGCTTATCGTCTCATACAGATAGACTGCAGAGTAACGAAACCACGGTTAGCTATGAGTGAGGAGGTTTGCGTACAGAATTTATACTTTGTCGACGTTTTTTTAACTACCACGCAACGGCTCTAGTTAATCTGGAGAATAAGGACGGTAAAATGTGGCTGAACCTCAAGTTGCTTCAACATGGCCTATAATTTGATGATCTGGTTCTTCATAGACCCGCTACGTCATCACTGACTCTCCCTTTTTCAGCAGCGGGTTATCCTAAATTCCCTATTATGTCCCTGTAGCCTTGAAAATCACTTTTAGTATTCCACGATGTAATAAGAGGACTGCATTCGTAAACCTCTTTTGGGAAAGTCTAGATTCCGGGCTATAAAGCAAAATCGAGGGGCTTATCCATGTCTTTGTTACGCAGCATCTCACATACGGCTGGTTGGACTGCTATCCTACCTAACCTATTCTCTAATGAAGCGAGTTTTCATCATAACACGGGGACAGATAGGAGAGGAATTGGTCTAAACGCGGCGCCGGCTAAGGGATAGTTCTTTTCACATATAAATATTCAAGAGTTATATAGTGGCCACCAAGGTTTTATTGCACCTATACATGCATCTACTACTCAAGCGGCATATAATTTGACTTAGAGTCGCCCATTAAGCATAAACTAGCTTTAGCACCATGTCTCCAAATCCTATTTAACGCCTACCACAAGGTTTGTACGGACATTCGTGAAAGCCTGTATTATCTTTCTTGAAGGTTTGATCAAGGTATATAAGACCGCGTGGTTGGAGGCGAATGGATTGTTTCCACCAAAAGTAATCCTGTTTCATTCTCCGACACACTTATCGACGTATATGCGGCTTCACTTACTGTTGAGTACCAATGTATTCGGAGGCTTCGTCGGAGGCTTCGTCGGAGGCTTCGTCGGGGACTTGGTCCCCCTATTCCACTATTGATACGGCAGCAACACCAGTATCTCCACAGTTGGATAGACAAACTCCAGCTCCCACATCCGATAACGAAGCTATTCATGGCTATTCATCAGAGCCGGGGCCAGCAACTGGCGGGCGTTTCTACAAAGAAGATAAGCAATGCCCTTCGGTAGAGTTCAAGTTCTGTCCAAACGCATCTAGACTCTTTTCAACACCATGCCAAGACTGGATAGCTTTGATGGAAGTCAAATGCCTTGACGTCCCTCGCTTGATGCGCGAAGGCTTCCACTGGGATGCTTCTAATGTCGTCAACGAAGAAGGGTATTTCGAGTATGGGAATAAGGACCTCCGGGCACCTGACTGGGAGCGCCTACCTGGAAGATGGTATTTCCTCAAAGACACTCATCAGGCACGGCGATGGATTGCCTCTCTTGAGGTGAAGGCATTTGATGCTAATATCTTATATGATTTTGAAATAAGCCGGTTGTCACGAGAGCATGTCAGATATGCGAGGGCTTTCAATCAGGACGGGCAACAAATTTACGGATATCAGTCGCATACGTTCGCCGACGAGTCTTCCAATGCGGCTGAAACTCCAATGATGGGTTTCAACATGATCTACGACAAAATGCCTATGGAGGGATTCTGGCCTTGGCCGCGAAAAGAAACCGAAGCTCATGAAAAGGATGTCGATAAAGGCGTAAATGAGAAGACTGACGCTGGGGGGTCGCAGCAATGCGACTGCCAGGATAAAGTGAGATCGAAGGAGAATCTAACAGATTTTGAATGGGTTTGAATAGGGTGAAGTGACTGTGGCTGGTCAAAGGGGTGGAGTGGGATATAAGCTAACCTTGGTTGATTGAGGAGAAAATGGAATATGACTGCATGAGCTCTACTAGCTTGGTGATCTAAAACACATATGCAAACAGATAGAGCCACCGCGCTTAATATTATTCGATTGTATCTTGATTAGTTGTTTCCCTAAGTCTTTCTAATTATTGCCGATCGCGGAAGTGTAAGGTCGGCTTGTCTCTATGTACAACAGGGCTTCTCGCTGTGCAACTCCCCACCAAGGAGCTACCCTAATCATAGTTTCCAAGACAACTCTTTAAAATCGGCTACTCTTTCTATCTCGAGATTACCTTTTAATGTGTTATGATTATCGTCTCTAGGCGGTAACTGCTCCCGTTATGGTTCATAGGCCGTGCCTCCCACCAACTCGTGGTCGACATGCATTAAGAGATACGGCACCTACCCGTTCATTTTAGATCTTTACTTCAAGGCAGACCAGGGCTTGAGCTCCCTTGTTCGGGTACTACACAGCAGCTTGGGTTTCCAATCTAAGAGACTGTCAATCGATCAGTCCAGATGATGAACATTTTGAAAAACCCCATACACCTACCGTAACCCCTTTGTTCCCTCCACTCCTTTCTTCTTTTCATTCGGCGGTTGATGACACAATATTTTCGATAAAATATTTACAAATACTACCAAGAATACCATCAGTAACACCACAATTACAACTACGATAACTTTATTATCATAATGTTCCAATTCATCGTAGATATCATCAGTATTTTAGCGACTTAATCAAACATCTAATAGAGTATGCTCTATTATCTGTGCTCACTCGCAGGCCTATGCTGATTTAGTTATTATAGCCTCCGACCACTGGCCGAGCTCAACCCTCCGCCTAGGAATCGCCGGGTGGACATCGCTGCTCCTTTAGCCCGGCCCCATTCCCGACCACAGCGTCCTCCATTGTGCTAGTAAGGTAGGTGTTAACGAACCCTGCCTTGTACAAATCAAAATTTCTAATGGCCGAGAAGAGAGACGGAGATGGGAAAGGCAGGTGTTGCGGCCGGCGCTGCTTCAAATGCTCTCCGTGGCATATGTGAGGACCAATGTGAGTTATCCTCGAGGATTTGCATATTGGTCAGCCAACATCAACATATCATCGCCAAGGCCATACCCCAATCCTCTAGTTCACAACCCGCCAAGTCCAGGCACCTTCAGCGTATCACTCAGTCCGAATCCCCTCATCACTCGCACAACTCCCTCTGATCATACGATTTCGGACATAGAGGATAGTCGTGACGTCACTAGTCAAGATAGACCCGGTATAGAGAAGACGCTCTTCAGGCGAGTAAAGGGCTCCTCGGACAGGGAAAACCGCTCCTGAAACTTACCAACTGGAGTTTTTAGTTCGTTCCACGCCGTACACTTTGCTGAGCGCTTCACGGGGGAAATTTAGAACGGGGAAGGTCATGCTGTTAGTTACCATTTCATGTCCGTTAGCGCCTCAGAGGTTGATTCTTCAGAAGTGCCTGCATCGCCGTCATACGGCCCTTCGGGCAGCTTTCGAGCTCCCCACAAGAGCTGTTAGGATTGTGCCGTTGCCCGGTCGGCTGGGGAGTGAGAGATCGACTTCGCTCAGCATGTTCGCAACCCCTTGGCTTGTCCCCGTTGCAGCGGTTTCCCGCACGACATTGTATGCTGGGCTTGTTAATTATCAAACATCAATGAAACGGCGTTTTAGAAACTATGGGCAGGGTTAGAAATCTATTATCCAGTATAAGGACTAAACCTATGACAATTAACCTGCTATTAATCTAAAAAGAATACCAAGATGTTTCTTATACTAACATTTATGTTACGTTTAATACTAAGTGTAAGTACTGCTTAACACTCAACTAACCTCGCATTAATACTAGTAAAAATGAAACTAAGTTTGTAGCAGGAGCAGGTGTAGACACGACAAGCATCCCTCCTATGTTGGTTGCCCACCCGGTGCACGCCAAAGGTGAGATATTTAAGCGGGTAGTTTCTCCGCGATCCCATCTCAGAGCCCGCCGCCAGCTCAACGACGCAATTAAGCCCATGAACGCGGTCTTATTGAGGTTGAGCGAAATGAGTGCGGCTAAGAGTTAGAGGTGCAGGCCAATTACATGCGGCTCTACCGGAATTTTAAGCGAAGGAGGTCCCTATCGGGATCTTTTTTATGCCGAAAGAATTATTGTTCTGGTGTGGACGGACCATAGTACGCATCTCATTCATTCGGCATCAAGGTCGGCAAGACTAGGTAGCCTCTATCGCACACCCATATCCTTCTCGAGGTCTCGAACGCCGGGAACTTGTGGGCGCTGCGGCCCCGCGATGGTGCCGATAGCAATACGGAACGCCGGCGGCTAAACAAGGGGCCGGGGGGACCGTCGCACCGCTACAATAAGTCGACAGGCGCCTTTGTGCCAATTGTTCAACGCTGTTTTGTCCCACCTAGAACGAATAGCAAGGTAGCTTCACTCTTCTGGGCCTAATTCATGTAGTTGTATCAATTTCGGTAAGGGTAGGATCGATAGTCTGTTGCTTGATTTGACTGATGTCCGTGGGTGACCCTTGATCCACATAAGATATGCCGGGCCATTTTCTTAAAATAGCGCCGGCGCCGGAGGACGGTGGTAGCGGGTAGTGGGGGCTACTGCAAAGATGAAGCCAATCAACAAACATTGATAGCTTCAAATCATCCCCATGTGTCAAATTGCAACACTGGGGTTCTTGGCTCTGCCTTATTGGCATAGTGTTCGTAATGATAAAGACTGATATAAGTCATGATATTATAGCCCCCATTACGGCGATCGCATAGTTGATTAAAATAGAACACTACAATACGAGAATAATGGCCCTCGCCACACGGTGGCATCTGAAGCATTACAAAGAAGAATATCGCCTTTTCATTTTCGGAATATCATAATATTTTACGATGTACATCTCGAGTCTCAGTATCTTCGTAGGTGAGTTGATTGTCTGAATAGATGATCGTACAGTCAAACTTTGCATAAGATAAGCTAGAGTGTCTTTGATTAGAGACAATTTCGCGTTGTAGTGTTATTAATCGTGACCTAAAGTATAAGTTTAGAGGGATTCTAGTAGTATCCACGTCCAACGTGAATGCTGAGCTCAAGCCGTGCCCCTCAAAAAAATATCGTGCCAGGAGCAGGGAGGTAGTTTGCGCCTCTTGATTGTAACATGCGGTAGGCTAGTTTCTAAATTTACTTATTTTTAAAGATGAAAACCGCCCCCAGTGCTACCCTTTGTTAAAATGGATGTGTACCGCTTTTCTATTACGATTTACTTCATATTAGATATCGACATTTGTAGAAAGAAAACAATATCTTTGCCCTATGGTATCTGCTTTCGACAACCAGGTTCGTCACAAGAGGTGTCGGAGATGATTCGAAAATGTCATCCAAAACCACATCCAAAAGGCACCTAAATAATATCATCCCACTGGTAAAGGCCATTTTTGACGGCTGGAAACTTGAGGCCGTCTCGTGTCTGGTAGCCTTCATCTCCTTACTTGCAACCGCCGTCACCCTCTTTCCGTACGCCAACAATCCACTACCACAATGGCCATTTCATGTGTCAATCAACACTTTGCTTTCTATTTATACGGTTATCTTGAAAACAGCACTCATTTCGGCGCTATCGACATGTATTGCACAGCTCCAATGGACCTGGTTCTTGGAGGCAAGGCCGCTAAGCGATCTCCTCGGGTACAATGCGGCAAGCAGAGATGCTTGGGGCTCAGTGTGTTGGCTCCAGAACAACCGACTACGTGAACCGCTTACTTTATTAGGAGCCCTCCTCATGATTCTCTCGTTAGCAATCGATCCTTTCATTCAGCAGCTTGTTGTGCCGAAAGACTGTGAGACTCCGCTCCTAGGATTGAACGCAACACTACCGAGAACAAACTGGGTAAACAGAACGGACGCGAAATTCTTCACTGAATGGTTGCTAGGAACCCTAACACCTTCGCCTGTGGACTCTACCTTAGTGTCTTCTTCGCTTGTTTGTCCTACCGGCAATTGTACCTTTCCGATCTACTCAACTCTTGCATACTGCAGTTCGTGCAGCGACATCTCCGATGATGTTGCCGTCCAGGTTACAGGCCCTTCCAAACTTCACGAAAGATTTACCACAACCTTGCGGGATTCTAGCGTAATAAATGCATGGCTCGAGATAACGTCCGTTGCGGACTTTACAAGCGATTCGCAAGATAATATAAAACTGACTAGCACCAACATGACCTTTCTCAACGCCATAACGGATGCATACTATGTCCCAACTCCGTCGGGAAGTTATAGTGCAATTTCAGACGTTGATATTCTTCTGGTTATGCCCATGAACTATTTTGCCGCCCGAGGTTTGGATCCTTTTACATCACAGGCAATGAACGGTTAGTATGAGCTAGACAGTATTCTCTTAACTCAGTATCGTTAGAAGCTAAGTTTAGAAAACAGATTGCAATAGCAATAATTCACTCAGCGGCTGGCGCTGTCGAGGCTACGGCGCAGCGAGGTGCACGCTCTACAAATGTGCTCGTGCTTACCAAGCCTCCGTTAGGGCAGGGCGCCTATCCGAGTCTCTAGTCGCTCAGTCGAACGGTACTCACTGGTCTAGCGGGCTCCTAGATACCGCCTGCTTGTCACCTTCTCAAAGGGCACGAGTGGAGTTAGAGGGATATCGTTTGAGCGTAACGAATAATAGTACAAGCTCGAGCCGCTTTATCTCATACGAGTCAGGGAATAGACCACTAGCAATAGAACTTTCTATCGATGGCTGTCTGTTTACATCTGAGGCATTATACCTTAAAGATGTTATCCGAGGTCTGTTTGACCAGGCCATCACGGCCGATTACAAACCATTTGTTAACCCCAAGTACTACGGTGCAAGTGTTGTGTCCTTCAGCGGCGCCCCACAGCTCCTATCCATCTTCAATGACGGTAACATCAGCTTTGCACAGATTTCTGACGCATTTGCTCACCTTTCCGACTCACTGACTGAGTACGTGCGCACAAATGGCAAACCGCAGTACTCAAAGCCCGTACAGGGAACGGTCTGGCATTACGCTACGTGCCTGGAGGTGCGCTGGCCTTGAATCGCCTTCCCAGTAGCCTTACAGATTTACACAACAGTTCTTCTTGGCGCAGTGGCAGTGTCTACTGCCCAGAACAATACACCGCTATGGAAAGAGTCCCCACTTGCCTGGATTTACCGTGGACCAGCGCCGGACTTCGGTCTAGATTCAATCCCGGACCCGACGATGATGGCGATGAGGGAGCGCTCAAAGAAAGACGTCGTGGTTTTAACCCGGGAGGACGACTTACGTATCGGTATTTCAAAGGTTACACGGCAAGAAGCCACAATATAGGGCTCCCGGCTTCGCAGAACGCCACATTCCACACCTGGCCAATACCTGCCTTATCCCTGGATCTTCCCCAGGTTCAATCCAAAACCAACTGATAGTCTATTAAACGAGGCTAGAGTACGAGAGGTTTTAAAAATACAATGAGATGAGACCATATGGATTATACTAGGCCAAGATCTTCCCGGCTGAGAAGGGGGAGGACTATGGATCCCGAGAGCGTTATTAGTTGAGTCGAACTACATATTCCAGGCCCTCAGCCCTTGTCCCAGACCGCCAGCGCCTGGAGTTGTGTAATTATCTGCCTGTGACAAGGGCTTACTAATAGAGGGCTTGGAGCAGTAGATCGTATTCAACTAATGATACTCTAGGGGTCTCAAGGTCCATGGTTTTCCCTTCCTTTCAGTCAGGAATTCCTGTCCTACTCCATTCTAGTCTATTCATTCCAAGGGATGACCTTCCATTGCTTCCCCGAAACGCTCACCGGTCAGATGAGCGGGTCTTCTACCAATAGGGTTCATACAAGTCAATATGTCTTAGATGCGAGGTCGGGAGTCACATAGTGTGGCGTATGGCGTGTGACACTGCCAAAAGTTACTAATATGAGGCGCTTTGGCGTTCGTAGTCACTCTCCTTTGAAACCACAATAGCTGGCCCATGTAAGGAAGCAGTTTTCGTATGAAAGCTCAAATAATGTAACCCTAGCCTCACTTGCCAATCACAGTCGTATTTCACGCCCTTCTCTCATGTAGTAGCTATGTCTTGAGCAGGGATTTAGTTTTAACTAGTAATTCTTTTTGAATCTCATGACTCTTGGTTTCATTTACCATTCAGTGCAGGAAATCTATCTAGTAAGCCAATTTGTATCAAGCTCACGGGACATCCACATCAAGCTCCATCCCTAACAACCACAGTTAGTGGAAGGAGAGAATAAGGCCTAGAGCGGGTAGAATATAGACACTAGGTACTCTTAGTGATCGGAATAAGAGGATCTAAGTCGGTCCCAATCAACGTGGACGAAGTAAAAACGTCATTATCCAGAGTAGGGCTCGTGTGCAGTCAGTTGTTGTGGGGTTTCAATGGTTACCTTTTCTTCTTTTTTTTTCTTTTTTCGAATGCGGTCAGTATGCGGAGCCCCAGCCGAGGCGCCGATGGCAAAGCCGGAGCGTGTCCGGTGCGGTGGATCTCCGCACCACGATGCAATCCGCTCAACCTCCTTGTAGGTACTCAATATTGCATTAATAACACCTCGTCTATCGGGCTAAATAAATTATGGGATTTCGTATTCCTAAACAAGAATATGGGGTTGCCTATTTGGGACATAAATTCTGCAATCTGGTTGCATGGGCGTCTATGGCGCTACGACCAAATAGGAACCTGGGGTGTCCCATTTCGGATAATGTTTCTGCAAGAAATTCCTTGACGTGATGTCGAACCCTCGGTTCGTTCCGATCGTAAACTCCTTCGATGGCCCGGGGAGGTGTGACGGACAGCAGTTGAATTCCACCCCCTCACGGTGCTTACTGTGTCAATTACTCGATTCCTGCTACGGCGTCCTGCAATACAAATCGCCTCCAAGACCTTTGGTGGAAATGAAGGCATTAGGACTACCAAGAGCGGTTAAGACTATAAATAACACTTAACGCTTGGCCTACGCCCCTTGTTCATTAGGTTCTAGAACCTCATTTCTTCAAATCTGTATGTAGGTTATGTTGTCAATGCCAGAGACTTGGCACTGCCTTTACCATAAGTTCCTCTTAATATATAAACTATTCAACTCCGCGAAGCCTTTCAACAAGTCCTTTCAACCTCACTCCCACCTATCTTCATACCATCATACTATCTTTGCAGCTTGATAATACTCGTATGAACAAGCAATATGTATAGCCCTAAGGTTCTCCTCCTAATGGCCGCTCTTGCGGGCACTTCAATGGCTCAAAAGTCTGACGCTGAATACTGTTCCTGGAAAGTGAGTTCCTTCTTCTCCTGGGTCCGCGCGGAGGGCCCTACGACACCTGCTGCGGTACTCGCCTATATTGCAACTGCACCAGGCTCCATGCCTCCTTTGGCTACTTTCGGTCCCTCAGCCCACGGGGACGAGATCTGCTCGATCTACAGAAAGCTGCCTCAGTCACTGCTGCCCGAATTCATAACCTACATCACGTCAGTCCAGAGCTTCGGCAGCGCCAACAGCAACGTCTTGCTTGACGTAGCCACAGACTGTGTCCCCGAAGAGAAGGTCGCGAGCGTCACTAGCTACATCCACCACATGGTCTCCGCTACCGGCGACGCTTGCCCGGTGACACCCGCCCCCGGCAGCACGGTTAGCGGCTCTTATCCGACCTTGCCCACCGCGACGGCTACGAGCTCCTATTCTAGCCTAGGCAACAACTCTACCTATCCCACCTCGATCGTCACAGCTGCTGCTGCCAGGCCCACTGGTGTCTGGTTGGGCGCGGCCGCTATCGGCGGCGTCCTCGGTGCTGCAGTTATGCTTTGAGCAGCTACGATGATCTCGGATTCAGACCCCGATCGGCTTTGAAACCTTTTTCTCGCGATTCTATTTTGGAGCCTAATTCCCACATCCAATTATCCGAGATATCACCTAAGTTCTTGTATTTATGGTCATGAAGGTGTGTATATATGGGTTAGGAGTGGTGGGCGGGTGGGCGGAGTCTGGATTAAGTGATGGAGGGAGCTCTAAGTAACAGGTAGTACGTTACAAACAGGTTCGCACGTGTTAGCTGTATATATGAAGCTCCTGTACACTTAATATATGATGTTATGAAGTAAAGCACCAGGCTGTACGATAGTTGATCCAGTTTACTTTGACTGTAAGGTACTGTGGAGAAGAATTAATCCCGTAAGTCGACTAATATGATGAGAGCATAAGGGGAAACATCTCTTGCCAATGGGAACATGGAGTATAATTTCAATAATTTCACAAAGAAACAATACTCCCCAAAGAGCCTGCATAGGCCTAGGCCGTACAAGACAGCATTCCCGACGGAGGGGATAGGAAGACAAGGGGTAGCCTAGACGTACAAAGAGGCAAATAGTAGCGGAGCGGAAGAATTAGGTAAGCAGCGCGCTAGCGGACCTCAATGCGAGGCGGATGACATAGCTATTATCCATCATTAACTACCTGCTAAAAACAGGGGTTCAATGTTGCGAGAGATGGCAATCATAGTGGACAGCATAATTATAAAATAGAAAGAATGAAAAAAGGGGGGCAGGGTTGAAGGGAAAGCCTCTCTTGCAAGGGCCGTTTCCGTTCAGATTGCCGCCGCAAAGCGAAGCGAGGTATCGCGAATATTACGTAATTTACTGACATACATGTAAGTGCGCCTGAAATGGTATTGGAAAATATTTACAAAGCCGCTATAGCAATAAGTCCCTCGTTCGTAAGTAGAAGCATTACGGCTAGTCTACATTACTATATCTAACTTAACAATGTCCTCGAGCGTAGAGTTCACACCGCTAATGTTTACCTTGGGCGTATCCACGAGCTATCTAGGCAGTTCGATTGAATTATATGCGAGTGAATACCTAGTCTGATGTGTCTCATGGAATCTATCAATAATTCAATCCTGTCATAGTTAATACGAACCCCCTCTCCCACATGCGCGTATCGGACATTGTAAGTCTATACGCTGGCCTGCTTTAACACATGGGGGTTTTCGGACACTACAGTCCACTATACCTACTGCTACGGTACTGTGTGGTAGTATCATTAGGATCATTGGTCTGCCACACGGGAGCTGCGTTACAACAATTACTGTTTGCAAAGGAAATTAGCCGAATCCGCGATGGGTGCAAATGTGCCTTAACATGACCCTGCGCCTCGTAAACTAATTTATCTCACGTCGCTTGCGCATTATGCGTATGGCACGCGGATTCCAAGCTGTGCAGGACTTATGTTGGGACCTTAGATTAGATAAAGTTGCCTTGGCAGGGGAGCCAGCTGATGGAAACCCACCAGACCCGTCCGAGTCTACAGATAAACTGATATAAGGTCACCCCTGTTGACCTGATGTGTCTCGTGCACATGCACATAGAAACAATCGCAGAGTACCTAGGCACTTGCGCCCCGCCACTTGGTCGCGTATTCTACACTTTTGCGTACTACCGCGTACTAACAGGTTTGAAACTTAAATATTTTAATAACAACGGTATCTATTCTAGTACAACCAAGCTTATTTGATAGCGCTTTTGATTACGTATTAAATAAGCCCAATTGTATTATACTTTTTTTATGTTGCAAAATTGTTATCGCGTATATAGTATACTTGTAGCAATGTTTTGGTGTTTATAGGTCAATAGTGTGGCTGTAGTACGTAACTGTGTGGCTTTAGTATGAAGAAGTGTGGCGTTTAAGTACTCTACGGCTATTTCTATGTAGAGTGCACGAGACACATCAGGTCAACAGGGGTGACCTTATATCAGATTGTCTGATCACTCGACCCGTCCTACTGGTCAGCTCATCGCGAACATAGACTAAGCCCAACCCGGATTAGCAGCAGTCAAGACCGCGCCGGGACCGCGCCCAAGCGCCAGCAGCAGCAGCGCGCCGTCTCCACAAAAGTGCGGTACGTGCGGTGCTGTGCGGTCGACCCACCCTGCCTACCTACTTAGTACATGCAAAATCTCAATATTCGCGACTAAAACTTACGATGACTGCCTAACTCGAAGGTTGGTATAGTAATCTAATTACTACGAACTGTAGAGGTCTCTAGAGGACATGTGTAGGACTGGTGGTGTTTGGTGGTACGATGTGCGATATATATGGCGTCCTTACGACAAGGAGTCTTGACCGAAGGACCTGGCCAAGCCACCATACAAGCCACAGCCTAGAACCGAGTCGCGCCAGGAACGCCCAGGGGCAGGGAGCTGTAGGAGCAAACTCAAACAAGTTTTTGAGCTATGAAATGTTGGTTGCAAGATGGCGTGGGGAGAGGTGTGGTAGAACTAACTTTCGTCTTCAAAGCAATGCTAGAATAATCATAATATATATCTTCGATATCAAACCCAACCCAGTGAGTTATAGTAAGTACTACAGTGAAGAATCATCAAGAAGCCATAGGCAGCTGTACTGCTATAATAAGTCATCAGATGCCCTCGTACAGAGCTGCGGCTTTCTTGAAAAGTAATGCTTGCATTTCTTGGGCTAGAAATTACATAAGGACCATTCGACTGGGTGAACAAAAAATATTAAAAATGGAACTATTCTATATGCAGCAAGATATTAATGCTTAAAAACAACTTTAGTTGCGTATATACTTCTATATGCATAATCCCGCTTTTCGACTAAGTCATCTAGCCGTCTATTTCTACTCAGCGCAGTTGCAAAGGCCAAAGCGCTAGATATACTATATAAGCAGCTTATATACTAAAGTATAACGTATATAAAAGCTTCAAGTACGTGTTTAACCGACTTTTAATACTGGTAGCCTTAGAATCACGCGTTCTATTTAGTACAGTAAGTAGGTACCTTGTAGGCCTGCTTTTGTTTTTACTTTTATAGGATTATCGTCGTAGGATCGGTGAACTAGTTCTAAATGAGGGAGCAGGGGAGGGTCTCCGACTATAAAAGGTGGCAGATGTAGGTCGGCTCGTCAATAGACATAGAATAGTTAATAGATTCTCGACGTGTTTTACTGCAGCGATCGATCCGTGCCTGTTCGTAGCCTCCAACACTAATAATGATATTAGGTACTTCCAAGTGCTATTTGACCCTTGTCGATGAGGGGTCGAGATAGCCACAGTCACCGCCTCGCAGTATATCTGCGACCGCAATATAAAGCCAATCGATTGGCCTAAAACTAACAGCGCTTTAGTAGGAGATGTGGCTTTGCCGTCTTGGCGTTTCTTTCTCTGACGTGCTCACATGTAGGCTCACAGGCGGGCTGACATGTAGATAAGCATTATTTGAGGATCTGCATGGCGACCTGAGCAAGTGCATTTCAGGCATCTTATCTAAGAATAACTAGTTGCCCCGTTCTCTCACGTGTTTCTGCTGTTCCTTGAGACTTTTTTAAGACATCCGGTCTTGAAACCTACAATGCTGAATGATGCATCCACAGAGCTCCCAACCGATCCCGAGGTCTTATTCTCGAAGGCTAGGGATACGTTCTTGGCATCTGTCTCAGCCTCCGAGCGGTCCCTCTATGCTAAATGCTTGTCTGCTGGAGAACTACTGAAGCAGCTTGAATCGTTTGCTCATTTCAAGAAGGATCGTGCTCGCTGGTCTAAGTGTTTCAATCGAATCAAGAGATTCGCCGACCATTTAGAGCCTTATTTCGAAGTAGTGGGAATATTTGTCTCTTCGCATCCAGAATGGACCGCAATTGCTTGGGGCGCTCTTCGCCTCGTTCTCCAGGTATATCGTCCTCACAGACATCTTTAGCGCATTTATTATTCCCCTCTTAACTAACAGCATATAATTAGTTAGCAGGAAACTTTGGCTCTCACTTCGAGAAATTCAGCCAAATCCTCGAGGAGCTCTGTGGGCAGCTACCAGGGTACGAAAAACTTGTGCGCCTAGCGCCCAAAGAGCTGTCTTCCAGGTTCAGACATTCCTTGGTCCGACTGTACCAGGACCTATTCGAATTTTTTAAAGCGACTGTCAGTGTTTTCACACAAAAGGACGGTAGTACGTCGCCAATCTCCTTGTACACTACGCCGTTATGATTTCCATGCTTGACACTCTCTGACAGTGGAGATTAAACTCTGTTACAGCAACATGACTGATATAGTGACACAGAAATCAAGCGAACGCCTGTTGTGATCTCCCAGCTTCTTTGGAAGCCTTTTCATGTTCGATATGGTAACTTCTTAGATCGCCTGGCATTTCATCGATCTGTATGCCGAGACGAGAGAGAGCAGATGACTACGAAACTAATCATAGATGAGCACGGACGGGCTGAAGGTGCGCGCATCCGACAGGATAAATATCACGAGGACCTGGAAGCCTATCTCGAAAAAGTCCATAAAATCGACTCAGAGATCCAAGATAGCAAGGCTCGCGCAATGGCGGCACAGACTTTCCTGGATATCCAAAAGTGGATTGACCCCTTCCCGTCTTCGGATCAACAAAACATACTTGATGATGCCCAAACAGCCTGCGAAAGGAATACCGCCCAGTGGATATTCCAGAATGAGGAGTTCTCGCAATGGAGCCGCTCAAACGACATTTCCAGTGAAAGTAGCATACACGAGAACTCACTATTCGTCATAGGTAGGTCTCACTGATTTTTCGAAACCATATATCGTTGGAGTAATAATGACCCTCGGCTACAAAGGAAAACCGGGCTCGGGGAAAACTATCCTAGCAGCTTCCGTTACCGACTGGCTCGAAAGCAATTTGGAAAGCTTACGTGGAGATTGTTGCGTCGCTCGTTACTTCTTCTCGTATAGAAGCGCTCAACTTCGTCAGAGACTGTCTGCATACACAAGCATTTTGTCACAGATATTGCACCAGCATCGCGATTGCGAGGCAATAATTGAACTGTTCTCATTCATCAAAGCTAGCAGCAAGTCTAAACAAGCCTCAGCAACTTCGAAAGAGCTAGTAGCCTTGATAACCGGCGCGGCTCAGAAGGTTAGCAATCTGACACTTGTTTTAGACGGACTTGACGAGTGCGACGCCCCTGATCAGGTCATCGAGGACATTTCGCGTGCAATCCGCGGCTCAAGAGCTAAAATGATCGTTTTCAGCAGACCCAGTGTGCAATTTCTCCTATCCGAGTTAGGGCTTAGGAAGATTTCCCTAGGCTGCAGCGAGCTACGGAACGACATTCAAAAGTATTTGCACCGACGAATACAGGAGGCTATTCGAAGGCGTGTGCTACCACCTATTGAGAACCCCAACTCGACAGTGGAACAGCTCCTCGGTGCTGCGGATGGGATGTTTATTTGGGCGCGCTTGATGATGGACTATATCAACTCGCCCGCATTAACCCGCCAATCCCGCCTCGTTGCCCTGCGCAGTGTGACAAGACACGAAACGATTGAAAAGATGTATTCTCGAATTCTGAACCTCATCATGGACAAAATTAGGCCAGAAAGAGAGATGGCGAAAAGAGTTCTTGCTTGGGTGACATGGGCTGCCCGCCCCTTAACTACCAATGAAGTGATGGATATTGTCCAGCGGTATAAAACACCTCTAGACCAGTCCAATCTTTTAGAGCTGGATTCTGAACCGGACGATGAGTTACTATCTTTTCAGGAAGCTGCGGTTTTCGTTTGCGCAAGCCTGGTAGAGGTTGCTGACAATAAACTCCGTCTCATCCATCAATCCGCCGCTGAGTTCTTGAAAGCCTCCTCAGACGAGACGTTCGATAACGATGCAGCGGTTGAATATTTCAAGTTTCTCAAGGAAGAAGCGCATGATCAGCTGGCCACAGAGTGTTTCTATTATCTTCAGCACCGACTCCCTACTCGGCCCTTGTCGGGTGATATGAAATTGAGAGCCGAGTCTACCCTCATCAAAAATTCAAATCCCTTTCTCGAATATGCACTTCGGTTTTGGGGCCAGCATCTCCAAGGAAGTTTACCCAGTCCTAGGATACCGAGGCTAGAAGTTGCACATGACCCGAGGCCCGGCCAAGCCATTGATGCTTTGAAAAGTATACTGAATAGCCAAACCCGGGTTATGGCCTGGTTGGAAGCCCAGTATCTTCTCATTGGGGAAGACAGCACCGGAATACTTCTTAACGAGTTCGAACAGTATCTTGATGCGGTAAATGGCGGTACAGATAGCCAGTTTTTAAGAACTGGAGATGAAACTGATGGGAACGATTGGCTGAGGAAATTACACAAAGCCTTTTCCGAGTTACACGCCGACTGGGGCGCGACGCTAAATCAAAACTCTCATCATATCTGGGGCGATACAACAGCTTTCACCAAGAGTGAGTTTTGGAGGTCTACCGGTGCAGTGAGCGTCTCTTCATTGGCCTCTAAATCTTTCGGGGGCCTAAACTACGCCTCGAAGCCCTTAGTATCGATTTCGAAGGACAGTTCTTGTGGAGAGTTGCTAGCTATTTTGAGCATTTGGCCTACAAGGTAATTAGTAATACCCCTTATTGCACTATATCTTTTGAGCTTTAACTCAAATTCTCGGAACAGGGATTTTGAGGAATTCTGGTCCCACGCCGTGGAATCAGCGCTCCATCAAGCGCCTTGCGAAGGATGGACAGCCAGATATGAAGTATGGTGTATCAACTCCGATACCCCTTCAAAGGTTCGAGAACTTAGAATCCCACTGGATTCAGCGGAGGTGAGGGCACAGGTGATCGGTGCCATGAGGAAAAAACGGGTGATATCTGTTGGAAGCGAATATACTGGGAAGCCTGCATTCAAATGGACCCTTCCGTTTCCAGCAGCTATTGGGAGCAACCTCAACCTAATGGTTGTCCTACAGACGGTGTACTCTATGGACAAAAGCGCATCTAGCGATCGAGCCGCTGTACAACTGTATCGAGTACAGCTCCGAGGCGGGGGCCACCACCCTCAACAGAATTTCAGCTCGCATAATGACGATTTACAGCACGAAAGGTCCTATTACAGTTATGTGCTTAGCGGAGATGGAAAATATGTGATTCGACAAGATATCAAATTTCTGATTCCCAGCATCTTAGAGTCTCCTTTCATTAACACCTTAGTCGCTTACGAAGCCCGATCAAACACAGAAGCAGTTGTGCCGATGAACAGCTACCGGCCTCATCATCCTCATGCGTCTGTTCATGTGTGCTCTATTCATCCGCAACTACCATTTGCTCTTCTCAGTCTCGATGAACCCGGCTCCCCCAACCGAATCAAGCTCTGGTATTTCGGCCAACAGCTCAGCAAAAACGTGGCAAGTATATCTTGCACCATAGATCTCACAGCTACTCTGCGAAAGGTCGATGACGGGCAACTTTCAGCTTGTGGAAGACAAAACGGCGACCTGAAATTTTCGGCTTGTGGAACACAAGTTATCGTTTCGGTTTCAAGTCTATATGGGCCCCAGGGCGCTCCAGTCGTCATTCCACTTGATCAATATGCTTTATATACTGAGGTCGCAGGACTTTTATTACAACCCGAATCTAATGATCCGGCCAGCACCGCACGGGCCCAGGCACAAGATTGTAGCTCTCTACAAATCACCAAAGAAAGTATGAAGGGTGGCCGACTCGTCGCAGCTGGAAATACTGCATCAGGACTAAGCATATCTACCCTAGGGGGAGCCCGAACCATTGATTTGGGGTCGCAGTCAATTCTGTCTTTCCCCGAGTCATGGGGCAGAATGGTATCCGAATCAGGAGTTACTATACGAAGGACATCTCCGGCGAGGGAGAAAAACATTAAGATAGTGCTGAATCTTGTATCGCAACCTTACTACACGTACGGGAACCCAGAAGAGGACTCCCTTCCAGCCGTCGTGTTCAAGGACTCCCGGGCTCTACTACCGCCCATACATAGAACCCCGACGAGGTTTCTAGGGGCATAGCGGACCCCTTTTATTGCAGGATGCAATATTGATGATAATGATGACGCCCCCATCAGACCAGAGAAAAGACTACGACGTGCAGACTCAGAGGATCCGGTGACTGATAATCTTCCCTTCTAGAGCACCCATTTACTGCAGCTATTCGAGTTGCCTGGGCGTGGATTCGGGGCCCCCCAGTTAGATTGGCACAATAGGGCTTGAGCGAGTAATTAGCATAGATTCGGTCAAGTCTAAGGCTACAAATTAGTACTACTCATTTTGTACATTCTATAGTACCAATTTCTAAGTATCAACGGGCAATAGTACAAGGATGATCGAGTATTAACACTTAGTATTAAGACCGAGTTCAGTCCTTATACCAGATACTAAATCTCCAACCCTTGCCAAGTTGTGTATCCAAAACCGATGCCAACCTGACCGAGTGAGGGCCTGGTTCTCACGAAGGTGCTGGCAAGTGCCTCACATACAATGACATCATAAGTAGTATTTTTTTCGTATACTCGAGTTCATAGCTGGCTATTTTTCGACCTGGGATACGAAGTTAAAGAGAGTCTAACGTTGACTTGAAAAGATAGGTGTGGTGGTGTCTTTATCTTAAGTGACAACGTAAACTAACCCTCTAAAGTGGCCATATTGGCAGTTTTAGACTACGTCTATACATCCCGGCCCCCTTAGGGATATAATATATTCAGGAATTAATTGACCTATCTACTTAGCCCTGAACTTTCTTCCCAGCCATAGCTATATTTATTCACTCCGGACTAAGTTCTCTAGCATTGTCCTAAGGCCGAGAAAGCCCCCTCTTTCATAATTGCTAACTTACATTGAATCAAGTCGCGTGCTAGCGTACCCTTATAGACCTAGTTATGACTACGGCACTTCCACGGACGAAAGGCGGAGCCTCTCTATAGAGAATGAAAAGCGAAAAAGAATTATGTATACTCGGAATTGTAGCCAAAATATATGCCGTCACTAAAGAAATCGTTCACGCTTTCCCATATCAACTGCATTGCACTTAGTCCCCATTCATAGAAGGAAATCATTCCCAAAAGGGCCTCCTACTCATAAGGTGCCAGTACCGGATGTGAGTAGTTAGGAGAGACCTTGTCCTAATAAATAAAGAATGTAAATAGTTCGCGTGTCATCCGTCATTTCACACCAGCCTGCTATACACCAATCGCGTTAAGTTGAGAAAGTACCTACATCCCGTTAAAACACGAGTAACATATCCACAATTGGTGAACTTATAAAACTTACCTTTTCAATATATCGCACGCCAACTAACACACCATCTCTGTCCAAAAACTCCTGCTCGTCCCCGAAATCGGTATTATCATGATCTAGGCATGTCAAACATGTCTTGACCACTGCCGCGTAGCGCCGTCCCATACAGCGTGGCAATTCCTCGCAAGCCAGGCTGACCAGATGTTTCTTCAATGCATCCGATCCTAGAAGGCTTATGTCGTTACCTCGTAGCCCTAACGTGGGCGACAGGACGGGATGGTCGTTTTCAGGATCGTAGCTAACGAAGGAATTGCCGAGCCCCAACTCTAATAGACATACGCCAAGACTATAGATGTCGTGTTGCATGATATACTCATCATTCGGGTTCGAACCCTGACGTGACGGGTGACGATACAAGTTTTTCTCCCAGTAGTTGTCACCAAGTCGGTATGTTTTACCCTCGTCCTTGCGGAAGCTGCTAAAGCCGATGAGGAAAGCCACTGGGGAAGACGTCTCCTGTTCAGCAAATGTGATAATGGTTTCCGGGCAGATGTTCTTGTGTACGAATCCAAAGGTGTGAACATAGCTTATTGATGTTGCCATCTGCCGGGCTATGTCGAATTTATCTGATAATCCTATCCTTTCCATTCCCGACACGAACTGGTCCCTTAGGCTCCTGGGACGTGAGAGTTCAGGTGGAGCGCGGAATACCATGGTGAAAGTAACTGAGGGTTGCATGTCAGGCGTCCCTGTGCCAACCTCCTCAATAACCCCTTTGCAAGAAAGGAGACTGAAGCCTATTGGGTTATTATGCGAGAGCTTTCGCGCAAGATCCCGCAGGTCTCGCTTTACAGATTGGATTCTAGCTTGTGGTGGGCACTCTATTTTAGTAAGCAAGAAGTGCTGGAGTCCCTTACGAGTGCTGATTCTCGTCGCCTCCTGAGCGTCGCAGAAGGGAATGTCCGTAATAGCCATCTTCTCCAGTTCGCTGAACGGCAGAAACACTCCAGCCGATTCATCGTTCTTAACCTCTCGAAGACCGGCTCGGATGGATTTGGTCGCAGGAAACAAAGTGATCGTGTTATTATCCTTTACGAGAGTCTGGTCGATCTGCGAGTTGGCGATCTTTAGTATAAGGTACCACGAGGGATCTGCTATACGCTGCCAGGTTTCCAATTCTTCGATCGCTTTATCAATACTTTCCTTAAATAGAGCATACTTCCATTTCTTCGCTATTATTCCCGTGCTGCCATCCTCGCCGGAACTTGTGTCGCCATCTTTATCGGGCATTCCTACCACCCTCTCTAGTCTTGACGTAACGACCTTGAGCTTGCTCTGAAGCATATCAACAGCCATGACTTGCACCTCTCGATGATCCGGATTCATCAATCCTTCAACCTGTTGAGTAAAATCGAGCTGATTAGCTATCTTCATCCAACCAGCCTCGATACGCAGAACACGCTCTCCGAGCTCCTTTTCAGCGCCTCTAAAAGCTGCGCAAAGCTCCAAGAGTCTCTTCCCATACCTGTAGTTTGATCTCATTGTTAGCTTTTACTACCTAGGCCTCAGAGTCAATCATACTTAAGAGAAAGATCAACTGCACCAGTTATAGCGAGAGGCAGTTCAGCACCCGACATGGTATAAATCGATCCGAAGTCCCGTTACCCCAAGTGCTATGATCCAGTGATAGTGTCCCGTAATGAAACCACGTTGTGTACGAATCGTAAGGCCTAATGTGCTGATGCGTAACCCAACTACTATCCTGGTATATGCAAAGCTTTCACTGCGCCGTGTCAGCCACTATGCATGTTCCGTGGCTGAGAGTCAGCTACCCCTCAATGCTACGCTACAGTCTTCAGCTGAAGAACAGACGCAACGAAGCATTCAATTTTGGGACTTGACAACTTCAGTACGCCCCAGTGTCGGCGTGTTGTGGAAACAGACTGTTTAATGTTTCTTTCGTTATCCGGTTAGCGATTACGCAACATCGTCCAGTATAGTCTAGTCTATGGGGTCATCACCGAAAACGAGGCTGCCGGATCTAGTCCGCGATTCGAAACTCGACACTACCCTAAACGAAAACAATACTACCCACATCTACTTCGACCAGCCGAACCGCCGTGCCGTTCCCCGACGAGAGACATGGACAAAAGAGCGCTATATTGGTAGGGGCGGTAACGGCGTGGTGTGGCTAGAAAAACGGCTCGTAGGCAACCCGAACAAGGGAAACCGGGAACAATGTCGAGCCGTCAAACAGATCGTATCGGCCCAGGCTGCTTCGGTGTCGCAGATCTATAAACATGAACTAGAAGCACTAGCCAAGTTTTCCAGCCCGAAGTACCTGCCGTGGTTCGTCGAGTTGTTCGGATGGTACGAAAGCCCCGGATGCCTCTTTATCGCCATGGAATATTGCCCATTAGGGGACCTCCAACGATTTTTAGCGAAACAAACCAGATTACCAGAGAGCGATACCCGTGAGATCATTCACCAGGTAGTTAGCGGACTACGATTCATGCATAATGAGGATTTCGCACACCGCGATTTAAAGCCCGGAGTATGCAAGCCTTTCAGGATGGTCCGCCTATGGAAAGTCACGCTAACTATCTTGTGTATAGAACATTTTGATTAAGTCTTGTCCACCAGAGGGGGAGTGGTGGGTAAAGATTAGTGATATGGGATTAAGTAAACGCATCGAGGGGGCGGAGGCCGGCACAACCACGGTCAAAGGAACACCAGGGTTCTTCGCGCCCGAGCAGCTCGGTTTCGGCGGCGCTGACCCGAGAAAGGTGGACGCCTTTAGAACCGACATTTGGTGCTTGGGTGAAATGACATTCCGAATGCTCTGTGGCGAAGCTGCATTTCTCTCCTTCGATGATTTGAGGAGTTATCATCAAGGATTCACCATGTTTCCCAGAGAGCGCCTTCATAAGATTGGAGCAAGCGGGCCTGCCACATCATTTATTACAAGCACAATGCTTGTGGAACCTTGCTCGCGGTTGGAGATTCGTCAAGCCTCGGAGCATGAATGGTTTGAGATAAATGTGAACAACGATTCTACGGCTGGCCGAGCCCATGCAAGGTAAATAACCATCGCAGGAAACTAATTTTAGACGGTAACTAACTGCTGCAGTCACCCTGATCTAGGTCCTACCAATAGCGAACCAAAGTGTGAAACATATCTCGGCGCTGAACCTTCGGGGTCCTGGAGCACTAGTTCACACCCATTGCATCCCTTGGAGACAGATGCAACAACCCAGCCGTCATATGGAGAAGAATACCAAAATGACAATATCACCCCTCAGTCGTCCTCGAGCTGCCATACCGCAGAAAGTGATTGTGAGGGGGCGATGAGCAATTCTCAAACTCTACGTCAAAGCCCTATTCCTCAAGAAGACGAGCATGTGATCAGTGCCGAGAGCCCCAGTGTTAGCACGCATTCACGTGGAAGGACAGGTGACCAATCCGAAACAAATAGACGCGAGGAGAGCCCTACTACAATCTTCCGAAACCAACAAGAGTCTAGTAGCCCAAGGCCTATTACAGCAATTGTCACAGATGCCCTTATCATCGATGATGTAGAAGCAGGGGATGCTAAAGAGGACGGCAAGAGCGAACACTCTATTGAACCACAACCGGAGGAACTGCCCGAGGGGATGCGAAAATCAGTCGAGATTGAAACCTATTTTGACAAGGACTTGCAGCCACGTTCCTTGTGGTACTTGTCAGGCCTGCCATCAGATTTCACGTCGCGCAGGGCCGAGTACCATTGGCTAACTGTTGTAGCTATGAATGATATCCTACTAAAAGTTGATGAGATAGAGGTCCAGGGTAATACGGAAATCCGGACTCGGAGGAAGAGACTGGTAGATCGGGTAAATGCAATGATTGACGAGCTGGAGCTAGCAAAGAAACGATTCGATAGTCAACAAGGGGAGCGGCATAATGTTGAATCAAGAGAAAAAAGTCCAGAGGATTCACAGGAGCATATCGACCCATGGGATTGTTTAAGGCCGAAATTCAGAGCGAATTTCGCAGCTGCCAAGGAAAATTTGAAATCGTCCCCCGATTCGGATGAAGACGATGTGGTCTATGAGCCGCCGCCATCACGTACATCCCGCGCCACAAACGAAAAGAAAAAATATGATGCTAGGCCAATAAAGATAAAACCCAGAGATCCACAGCAGCATATCCGACGCCGGGCATCTGCGGAAAGAATTCGTGTTCCGAGGCCAAGACGCATACCTATTATCGAGGAAGATTCGGGATCGTCCTGGGATTCGGATGAGGACGATGTGATTTATGAGCCGCCGCCATCACGTACCCACTCCGCAAATGTCGGCCAGGGGGTGAAATCGGGTGAAAACATAAGGTCCAGTGAAGGGTTGTCGACCGGCTATAGATTTCATAGGCGGACAAGGCAACCAAAAGCCCCCTCTATAGTTGCAAGGAGAGACGGTATGCACCCCCGGAAGTCGCAACTTCCGGAAACAGTGTATTCAATGGATATATTCGACTGGCTAGAAGACGTGTCGCCCTATATTGTCTAAGCATTGTCCATTTCCTACCTAGGTACTTAAATGGGATAAAAGGGATTATAATGGAGTGTAACTAAATCGGCATCCGTCCTATCCTGATCTTTCATGGGAACGCTTGCATAAACTAATTTTTCGAGAGATAGTGATACTCTGACTTGCACCGGTGTAGCAACTTTGAAGAATCATCAGAGCCCGAGGGAGATGATAGATCACCATAGCTCCGCATAGCTCTTGCTGTGCGGCCTATGCGCGCGAAAAAGAATACGGATTTGGTATTGCTTCCGTCATCCGAAGCTCCAGATGCATGTGCTCTATTCATATACTGCACTCCTGGGCATACATTCCATATCCTCCGGTGCTATGAGAAGCCTAACGTATATGCTGTCGGTCACATATGATACATGAAGGCGCCATCTCGTCGTGCATGTAAGCCAGTCCTCTAGTCCTACGTGGTTATACAAGCCGAATATAAACCTAGTATAATCAGCAATTCTCGTGCTTAGTATTCCCACAGATTGTTTGTTAATAGTTAAAGTTCCCGTTTAAGGTACAATTGATTCAATTTTAGTGACCCTAGTTTACAAAGGTGTAAACACCCATCACCTAACAACCACGTGATGGTGCGGTACATGACAGCCGCGATTGGAATACGATATCTACCTAGTAGCCTAAAGATCGAATGTTCCTAGGCCCATACTTATATTATCATCAATCTGTTTAGTTGGGTTCTGTTTACTTGAAATTTTATTTTGCTGTCTTGAGGAAATATCTATGACGCTGAGGCGCCCTCCTTCTCGGCAGCCTTCGCAGCTTTCTTAGCAGCTATCATCTTCTCTTTCTCTAACTTCTTTAGCTGGTTCTTCGAGAGTTTTCCATCACCCGTACCATCTACTTGCTCAGACACGACCGGTACGGTTCTCTCTACTCTAGGATTTCCCTTCCACTTCAGAGGTCGGACAGACATGAACTGTTTGACTACGTCATCCGTTGCTTTCCTTCTCCGTTCTTGAAAAGCCGCTACATATTCTTGTAGATGTTTTATGCAAATTGCCTTGAGCTGCAAGGTTGTTAGTGACGGTACGCAGTTTGCTAGAACGAAAGAACGAACCTCTCCAGTCAGAAGCTTTCCTTCCCTGTACTCCTGGCCGAGCCTGGCCAATTCCTGTCGATTGTTAGTATCAGGCGAACACGGGGTGCTGGAACAGTCATACCTCATCATCCTCCATGAAAAACTGTAAGTACTGGTAGGCGACATCAACGTCCGGGTTGCCACCTAATTTTCGCTGTTCTTCTGCTGTTTCTTGCCCCCCCGAAAAGGCGTATTTGTTGATTTTGTTTTTGATCTGGTTGGGGTTGTCTTTCATAAAGATAGCTGAGGTATCGATACTCGCAGACATCTTAGAGCCGGGACCCTGCAGCGCATCCAGGAAACGAGAATGAATCAAGGACGGCTTGGCGTACTTTAATCTCGTTGCGCAGTCACGCGTCAAGCGGAAATAGGGATCTTGATCAATTGCACATGGAATCAAGCACGGGATCTTCGCCGTCTCTTTTTCATCATCACCGAATATGTGAGGGAATGTCGTGGCAAACGCCGTACTACCCTGGATACTAGCAAAATGAATCTTGCCGATGTTCGAGCTGCGTCTGAATCAGCCACGATGCAATATTTTAAAAAGAAAAGTTGACCGCATACCTTTCATTGAAGCCGAACACGGCTTTAGCTACGTTATAAGTAACCAGCTTCGAGAACCGTGTGACGTTTCTGTAGAAAGCACCACCCATGAACTCATAGTCGGAGAAGATGAAGGTTTTATCTGGGTCGAAGCCTATCGAAATGATATCCTTGCAGTTATCGCGGGCGTATCCGATGACCTCGTCGACGGTGCGTTTTTCCGAGAATAAGAATTTTTCATCTATTTGAGACCACTGTCAGTTTATAATAGATCGAGACATGACGCCGGCAACTGGCTACGCACCGTCCGTAAGCATAATGACTAGAGGAACGTCAAAGACATCCTGTAACCACCTGCCAAATCGCTGTCAGTTCCATACTCGAGCGAATTCGGGCGATTGGGCGATTACTGACTTGCAAAAGTCGAAGATCTGCGTGTGACCAATGTGCATCGAATCGCTACTGGGGCCACGGCCAGTGTACAAGAAGAAGGGCTCCCCCTGGCCATATAATTAGACAACTGCGGTAGCCAATTGATGAGCACCGTGCTATACCTTCTCGTAGCGATCTAGAATAACCTCCAAATCTCTCTGACTGAAGACGATCTGGCGCCTCAGGAACCTATGAGGCTTGTGGCCAGTAACTCGCTCGAACCGGTCGAGGATCTCTTGGTCTATGAGCTTAGTACCGAACTCCTCTACCAGCTTCTTATAATCGATCGCCTTGACTTTCCCATCCTCGCCTACTTCGCCGGAAACGTTCCAAGGATCGACGGTCTGCTTGGTCGACGGGGGGTTCGCGACGTCTGGGTTGGCGACCGGTGGGACTTCGGCAGTCGGCGCCTCTAATTGAGAGGCCATGATTATGGAGACTTGTCTGGCAAGTAAGTAGACGTTAAGACAACAAGCTCAGGGGAGCACGAGAAAGCCCCAAGCCTTCAACGCCTTTAAAAGTTGCCGGGGTGAGCTGGAGGTGAGTCACGGCAGTAATTTTGTCAGGAGGTTTCACCGGCGCTCTGGGATGCGACGATTGAGTCAATGGAGGGGCACTGTCCGAGATGATTTGGAGGGGCTCTGGCAGGGGTCCTATCTAGGCAGACACTTACCTACCCTAGACAGGTAATTGCTGGAATACCTGATAACGTGATAATTCACGGATTGCATATACTCTTGCAACCATACCTACCTAGGTAGCAAGCATAAAGAGCAGACGGGTTATTCCACTGACTTAAGGGCCGATCAAATTTCACATAGCATACCTGAAATGGAGTAAGTGATGGTATCAACGAGCCTTCAGTGCGCGTAAATAGATTGGTAACCATGTCTTATGTGTTACCGCGTTGGCTGGTATGTATGGTGATGACTGGACTGAAAGGAGATAGGTACAGCAATCGGGGCTAAGCGGCTAGCGAGCGAGTTATTCATGTCACCGAATAGGGACGGAATTGAAGGCCATAACCATTTACTACAGCCCGTGATTATTGTAATTCTTCGCTCGAGGGAAGAAGAGCGATCTTTTTAATGACAACTATCTACAAGTAGAGGAATGCATGGCACTGAGGGATCGTGCCGGTCCGTTGCAGCTGGGGACAAGAAATCGATTCTCGAGTTGCAGCTTTATGTCAGCTGGCGCGGAGAAAAGCGCAGGTGGAGCACCCTAGAGCTACAGCAGGTTATGCCTGGGAACGCCTGCTGCTGGATATCGAAATTGTTTATCGAAAGCTAAAGCTCCCCAGCCCGGGCCTCAACTATCCAATACTCGATAACCGACGCCGAACCCAGAACGCACCAGCACCTCGACCTCACACACCCACACGCGCGCTTTTATTCCTTCGACCCCTAATTACGCCATCCGACCCACAAAGCCACCATGACGTCCACAATCGGCATCCCCATCAAACTCCTGAACGAGGCGCAGGGCCACATCGTCACGCTCGAGATCACGTCCGGCCAGACATATCGCGGCAAGCTGCTCGAAGGTACGGATCCCCATTTCCTATGCCTCTACGAACGTCTTTGCGCACGGCATTATGCTAACTGAGTCTCTGTATAGCCGAGGACAACATGAACGTACAACTCAAGGATATCACCGTAACAGCACGAGACGGTCGAGTCAGCCATCTGGACCAAGTCTATATTCGCGGTAGCCACGTGCGGTTCTTTATCGTGCCGGATATGTTGAAGTTCGTTTCATCCTTGCTCGTTTTCGCCTTCCTACGTCGCATGTGAGGAGCGTGACTAACATCTCTTCTCTCCTCCAGAAACGCCCCCATGTTCCGAAGTCGCAACGCCCGAGGTCGCGGTGTCGGTCTAGCCAGAGGACGTGCAACTGTCAGCCGAGCGAGGGCCAGTGGTCGTGGTGGAAGATAAGAAAACTAGACTGGACATGTTGGGGATACAGCACAGGCCTATTTCGCCGAGCCAGGTGAAGGCGAAAAGAGAACAGATGAGAACAGATAAGGTGGCTTAGGTCACAAAAACTAGCCGCCAGCTCAATATTTCACGGCGTTTGGGGTAAAATACTGCCGAAATTTCTGGCGACATCGGGAATACCAATCTACGAGGGTGCATAACAAATAAGGCGACGCTTCGATGGCTTCATAGCAGCATCCACGATTGCCTGTAGCACCATGAACAAATAGCTAAGGTGATAGGTCTGTGTTATAGAGAGTAGACTGGGTTCTTTCTCTCATACAGGCTGGGCAGGCTAATTGGTCTTCCAGAAGCATTGAGGTTCGTGCTTAGGGAATTGGCGGTCTACGAAATAATACCGAGCGTGTGGACCATATTGATGGGCAAACCGCTCATGTAACCTCGATGGCAGCTATTTCTCGGCTCATACAAACAATAGAAGCAAAATCTACGGCCGTTTGGCAGACGACTCCAACCCTGAAAGCTATTCCGTGATTTCAGGACATAGGATTTATACGAAATTAATGGGTGATGTGTTGAACATATTGCACTTGAACAATAGTCTTTCACATGAATTGATTGAGATCTTTTGATATTATCGAGTGCTACGATACAAGACCCGTCCCGTCACGACCATAGCTATCCCCAATCTACCTAGTATCTCGTGGATGGGTGAGCATCGACGCTGTTACTACACGGCGATCCTTACGTCAGTTTTATGTTTCCACATGTGAAATAGAGTCACGGCGTTTCACTTACGGGTCGTACTGGTCGTACTGGCTGTACTGCTGGTCGTACAAGTGCTCGGCCTGCTTCTCGGCATGGCGCTTAGCCTTCTCGCGGTCGATGGCGTCGAGGCCCTTGGTCTCGAAGAGCTTGTCGACCTCGGCGCCGGCGATGCCCGCTAGCAGCTCCTTGGCGAAGGCGTGGTTGACGGTCTTGCCTGTGATGTCACGTTTTCGTCAGCGGATTGCTACTAGAAGATTGTCTAGGGGTATGTAACAAAGGTATATGTGTCTGAGGTGTGGGGCTTGGGGGTAATTGGTTGACATACCCTCCTTTCTCTGGCGGTCCTCGAACAGCTTCATGGCCTCGAAGGCAGCACCGCCGCCGATGAGCTCGTGGCTCAGGTGCGACTGGTGAGGCTCGCCGTTGTAGACCTCGTCACGCTTCTCACGGGCTTCGTCTGTAGGCAAGAGGAATAAACGTTAGCGTAATTCATGATCGGTAGTGCAGAGGAGCTCTAAGACTCCTTGACCACAGCTCAGTGGCAGTTGGGGAAAACGTACCAAATCCCCACATCTTGAATGATTGCAATGGTTTATAGAAAAGCGGTAGTAGTTGTAAAGTTCACAGTTGATGGTTGAAGTTGAATATGAAGCAGTGAAGCACAAAAGCTGACGGTGAGGGGTTAGAGGATTACCTTATATACCCAGTCCATCCGTACATACCTTAAGTTACATAGCTAGATACACAAGGGTGCCGTGCCTCAGGCCTCCCGCAATCCCTCCCTCCCTCCACGCATGGCGTAATGGAAACGCCCTGTCCAGGTATGACGAAACACGGCACAGCTGCTCTTGTCGAAAACGACAAAGGGGTCCCTAGCCCACGGCCAATCACGGGCCAGAGCCCGGGCAGTCCGAGCTTCCGCACTTATTCACCAACCTGCTCAGACCCCGGCTGTCGGCGCGCGAGAGGGAGGGGGAGGGGACAGCTAACTCTAGCTAACTAAGCGAAGCTAGGGCGAAAGACGCGAACAAACTATGAAAGGCCGGGTATCTGGCTATTCCTATGCCTTGCTCTTAGTCGTTTCACCTGTTGGGACATAGAAACGACCAATTGGTCCCGCATCCTTGTCTAGGAGCCCTCAAATAGGCCTCAAGACGTAGTGGTTGACGCAAGCTGTAATAATTCATGCGCTGAGGTATCAGATCTCGTCATCGCCGTAGCTGTGGCTAAGGATACGTAGCACAACGCCGTACTAGATGAGCTTGAATTTCAGACGCTAAAGGCCAATAGTGACAAGTGTTAATGTCTAGCGTAGAAGCTACACTACATAATTAGTGCTGATAGATCTCATCCTTGAAATGCCCAATAATAAATACTCCACATCTACGACTTACAAGGGCATCTACCGGCTTTTCGGCAAGATGAGGGGGGAGGGATCATGGTGCTGGACTAGTTAAACATAACTAGCAGATGTGGCCTTGAATCCTATCAATTCAAACAGGAAGTCCCTTGCATCTCGCCTCGCCCGCAAGAACAAGATACGGTCTTTTTCGTATACTCGGGAATACGAGAGCAGGTTGTGTGGTGTTTGCATTGGGGGTGGGTAGCAGTCAAGTACCTACAGGACGTACGAGGATTTGCGAGGCGCCGATCAACAGATTCACCTGCATTAAAGCACCTCCGTGGATCGCAGGCTAGTTGATCATTGCCACTATGACGTGGCCCGAGCGATTCCAGAGAGCATCAACACATTAGACCATACATTACGATGGCATGTCGTTTAGTATGTCCTGCATTAGAGGTTGTTGCCAAGTCTGATACCCGTCTTGGCAATGCTTGTTACGACCCCGGACACCTGTCCAAGCGGGGAATAACCCCCCGTAGACCATAGTCAGACCATAGTCAAGCTTTCTGCACAAACATCGTGACGCCAGGGGTGTATCAACAGAACATTGATTGAGTCTAATAGATTTTACGTTCCCAGCAGTAATCTAGGTAGGTCTCATGAACCCCCAAATTTCGTGAGATACTCGCCGTGCACCTTCTTCTGTCTATCCCACTCCTTCTTCAGCTTTTTCACTTGTGTTTTCGGCACCTCGCTACCATCCTTCAACTTAGTAGGCATACCTTCGGCATCCCATTCACTATACCGTTCGTCGGTCTTAAACATGTCCTGCGGCGCGACTTTGGCCTTTTCCCATTTCTCGGCCTCGGCTTTCTCTCGCGCTAGTCTCGCTTCCTCTTTAGCCTTCGCTTTTTCTGCTTCTTTGGCCGCTTTCTCTTCTCTTGCCGCAATGAGCTCCGCCGCAGGGATGAACTTGATCAGTGATGGCTGGCCGTCGGGTCGGTCATCAAGATAGACACCAATGTTTGTTAGATCAAAGTCTCGTATGCGATCGCTAAGACCGAGGATGGATTTTCTGAGTTCAGGCGCGGCTGAGGGCACGAGACGGCGCAATTCGTCGCGCAGTTTAGAAATGGTGCGAACGTATGGTAATCCTAACTGTTCGGGATCCCTAACTCCAGCTGCCACCAGTGAGTTGAATTCAGTACCCGGGGACTGAGACAATACGTCCGCCCATGATTCTGAAGTAGGAAGAGCGAGTGATTTGGCGTCTGACAAAACAGAGCTGTATACTGCCTCGTAAGGCTTTACAGCTATAGCAGGGTCTACGTCAGCTAACGCGGCTGCGGAAGCCCATCCAAGTCCTTCATAAGGTGGACTTGCGTTAGCATCCAAGCCTAGAATGCCAACAATCTTCGTGACCCATCTTGCAACAGATTCAATCGCCGACAACTCCAAGTTGCCATTTGGGGCCGCAATATGAATGTTGGCCCTTCGAATGATATCCGCAATCACTCGGAGCACTTGTGGAGTATCAAATGAATTGCTTAGAGCAGCATCAACGTCCTTCTTAGCTTGTTCCAGATCAGCTAGTAATCCCCCGGCTGGTTTATTTTCGGCAATTGAGAGCTCCTCTACTCCATTTTTCACGGCATCCGTTTTATCGCTGGCCTCAACCAAGAGTGATTTTACATTGGTGAAAAAGTTCTAGACGAATTAGCAACGCAAGCCCAGCGTTAGCAGCAATAATAATCAACTTACGTTGACGGCGGTCTCCCAGGCGTCTGCTTGTGTTCGCATACTCGGGGTAATCTCTACACCATCATTCCATTTTCCATGTAAAAAGACTATGCGCATAGATCGAGCCGTGTATGTTGAAGCTAGGGCATCCTTTATAGTTTGGAAATTCTTCAAAGATTTGGACATTTTGGATCCAGAGATGGATAAATGGCTATAAAATGGTCAGTCAACATAGCTTCTTAGAATTTATCGAGTTCATCGTTCTTGGCGCAAGTAAACGTCTGAATGGAAGCAGTAAGAGCTGATCAGCAGAGAGAAAAAGGAACGGGCCTACCCCATATGCAAAAAGTAATTAACCCAGGTATGTTCGTGCCCATGTTTGCAGAAGTAAGCTTCGCTCTGTGCCAGCTCGTTGTCGTGATGTGGGAAAGCAAGATCTATGCCACCAGAATGAAGATCCATACGCGAGCCCAGGACATCGGATGCCATCACTGAGCATTCACTGGGAATTAAGAGGTCAGTATCAGGGATCTCATGTTTATCGAGAGAGAGGGGGGAGTCAGAAAACACATACATATGCCAACCAGGCCGGCCATTACCCCATTTACTCGGCCAGTAAGGCTCACCAGGTTTCGATTTCTTCCATAGCGCAAAGTCTCCGGGGCCTCTTTTGCCTCCTAGGCTCTTACCTAGAGAACCCTCTCCCTCTTCCTGGAGGGCCTTATCATTCCGACTTTCGGGTCGTAAACGCGCATATGTGTTTCCATCTTTTTCGAAGGCAGTAATATCGAAGTATACAGAACCTTCTGCTTCGTAAGCAAACCCCTTTTCCACAACTTTCTCTACAAAACTAGCGATCTGCGGTACATATTCCGTAACTCTCGTCACCACATCGGGCCGGAGGACGTTGAGCGCATCCATGTCGCTGGTGAACTCATTCTCCATGAATTGCGTAAGTGATGTGAAGATAGTCTGGTCGCTGGTGTCGAGTGATTCTTTATAGAGAGAGTCGAAATATGGCAGCAGTATCTCCTCAGCGCCCGAAAACAGCTGATCACCACCAATAGCGCCAGCGGCCGCGGTCATGTTGTTGATATGCATCTTCAGCTTTGCTTCATCATCACCAGGTTTACCCTCGCCCGTCAATGTTCCTCCGGCCAGCACCTTTCCATACGCAGCGTCTCTCCGAGATGCGTAGTTATTCAGGTCCAAGGGGCCATCGTTCCCTTCGAGAAGCTTGGGGAGACTGCTGGTCGCATATGCCCTAAAGGCGGCCATACCCAGCTCAGTAAGCTCGGCCTTGCTGTGTTTCTTCTTTTTTTCGATCTCGAGCAGTCGCTGCCTTCGCGCTTTGAGGATAATCTGCAGACATACGATGAGTTTCGAGTATACGAAAATACGACGGTTTACTCGTGGAGACACACCTTGTCGTCAATGTCTGGATAAAAGAAATTAGTCCACGTTACATTGACATAGGCGCGTTAGCCTCAGACGGGCTTGAGGAATTCGAGGCCTCACCAGTAAAGTTCATGACGAACTTGACATCGAAGCCGTAGTAATGGAGCAGTATGCGCCGGATGATGTCAGTCGAGACATAGTTGCGCGCATGGCCCAAATGACTGTGATCATAAACAGTCGGGCCACAGGCGTACCACGATATCTTCCCCTTCTCGATCGGCGTGAATGGAACGGGTGGCCCCGGCCTCAGAGAGTTGTGGACTTTGATCGAGTCCATGGCGGCTCGAGTCGCAAGGTTTCGACGGGGTGAAATTCGAGTTTGTCGCAACAGAATCAGAGTAGAATGTCGAAATAACCGAGAAGAGATAATGATCATCAAGACGAAGGGGTAAAGGGAAGGGAGAGACTAGAATGTAAACAACAACAAAGATGTTCCGGGGAGAGGAAACGTGTCACGCAGGAATACGGAATGAATCAATGTCGCATCGAATTGAGTCACACTATCGAGTACTTAGAACGGGGTCACACTGGCCGAGGACAACTTAGGTCTGGGCCTTTGCGCAGCAAGATTTTGCCCTGAACAGCCTTACATTTCAGGTGCAAGGACCCCCTAGCTATTTACCCCTCAGTGCTACATGTCAGATATCTAGGTGCACAGCCAGCAAGAAGCTACCCCGCCATTAGCGCGCTGCTTATCTACGTAGCTGATCTAAGCCTCGAAAAAAAATACGATAGATAAAGTAAGTTCGAGTCGCATAAAGTTCAAACCTCCCAGAAGTCCAGACATTTCAAACAGAATCATCTGCTTGGCTATTAAAGGACAATCGCACATATTCAGCAGATAATAAACACAGTACGAGCTACTGCTTTTGTTGTTATTGTTCTACGTTCTATTATTATTCTAGGTTATACGAAACGAACATCAAATTGGATAGCAAAACCAACGCCGTCTCTTGCGACATGTCGACGACATCTCCATTCCTCGATCCAGGCCCGTTGACCACTCCCGGTGCCCTTGCGCTCATTCTTCTCTCGCGCGATAACGTTCTACCCGTCTACCTAAACGGCGATCCTAGCACGGTCGACGGCTACTCGGAAGGCGCCGTTATCAACACGCGTTTTGGTTCGTTCCCACACTCGACACTCATAGGTCAATCATGGGGCTCGCAAATTCGCGCGTCCATTGTAGACACCGGCTCGAGGGGAAGGAAGCGAAAGCTCGCTAATGTCGCCGATGAGGATGCGACCGGGAACGACACGGAAGCTGTCGCTTCGAGCACCAGCAATACGAAAGATGTCAAGACAGCCGCCAGCGGTTTTATACATATCCTTCCGCCGACCCCAGAAGTCTGGACATCGAGTCTGCCTCACAGAACCCAGGTTGTCTATACCCCCGACTATAGCTACATTCTACATCGTATTCGCGCTCGTCCAGGTACCCAAATAATTGAGGCTGGGTCGGGGAGTGGGAGTTTCACACATGCCGCCGTAAGAGCAGTCTATAACGGATATCCCAAAGGCTCTGAAGACAAGAAAGGAAAAGTCTGGAGCTTCGAGTTCAACCACGACCGTTTTCTGAAAATGCGAGAGGAGGTCAAAGATCATCTTCTAGACGGAATTGTCCAGGTCACGAATCGAGATGTATACAAGGATGGGTTTTTAGTCAACGATGAGAGCCCAGAAGCAGAATGTATCTTCCTAGATGTGCCTGCGCCCTGGCAAGCTCTGCCTCATTTGTCCCGCAGGAAACCGACATCTGCTCTACTAGCTGGTAGTGGGCTGGAGCCCCTGACAGAGACATCGTCCGAGTGGAAGTCCCCGCTACGTGCAGACCGAGCCGTGCACATCTGCACATTCTCTCCTTGTATTGAACAAGTCACCAAAACTGTCGATATAATGCGTCGCCTAGGCTGGATGGATATAGAAATGGTAGAAGTGGCTCAAAGGAAAATAAACGTCCTACGCGAAAAGATCGGGCTGAATATGCCTGTGGAAAGGGGTTCAAACCAGTCACCTCGCAATGTGGACGAAGCCATAACAAGACTGAAACAAATCGATGACCGGTTCAAGTCCCACAGAGTCAAACCAGATACTGATCTCAACATGGAAGACATCGATGCAGAGAAGGGCCACAATGGCCAAAATGGATCATCTAACGGCGATGTCGACGTCACGGATAACAAGGCTGGATTTGATGATGCACCGACGGCGAAGCCTTGGGCAGCTGGAAGACTAGTCCACCGCACGGAAGCCGAAATCAAGACACACACGTCTTACCTCGTTTTCGCCGTTCTTCCCCAAGAATGGACAGAGGAGCAAGAGAAAGCTGCACTCGCACAGTGGCCCTGCGGGAAAGAGAGTAAGGTCATCGGCAGTCTAGATAAGGAGACTCGTAAGAAAGAGAAGCGAGACTTGCATCATGAAAACAAACAGAAAAAGATCGCCGCTTCTAAGGCGTCAGGGTCTGGAGCCCCCATAACGAAGAAGAGCAAAACGGAATGAATTAATCTTAGTATATAGAAAAATAGAAGCACATGATACCCGGCCTCTCGTCAGGTCAGTCAATTGAATATACGAGTGGAAAATGACCCATATTCCCTGCCCATTCTGAATCTCACTGTAGCGCCAGGTTGGGGTAAATCAAGAGTCCAGCATCGCCTCATTTTCTACCTATTTCTACTGGGTACTCGGCGCAGTCGTAAGGACCAAACCTGCAACTTACTTTGCGGAAAGTATTAAAAAGTAATCTAATTAATATTAAGCTGTATACTATATAATTGCTTTTCTAACGCTTATATATTTGCTTATATACTGACTGAAGTGAAACAGGAATACAGGTTCAAGTATGAGTTTAATTTGTTAACGCCGGTACTAACCTGAGAGTCCCGTGCATTTCTACATAGAAATGGTGGTACTTGGACGCCACGCTTGTCGCATACCGGTACTGCAGCCACATGATTGCTTACTACAGCCGCACTGTTAAGCACTGCAGCTACAAACACGAAAGCAGGTATACTATATACTATTAAATAAGCTTGGTTGTACGAGCATACGGAGTACATACTGTTGTTATTAAAATTTAAGTTTTAAACCTGTTAGTACGCGACAGTAGAATACGCGACCGAGTGGCGCTGTTATCGGGACGCAAGTACTCCGCGATCGTTTCTATATGCAAGTGCACGGGACTCTCGGCTCAGGTCAACAGGGGTGGTGGACTCAAACCCAGCGAGTGGTGGTGTTTATTCCTGAAGTGGCACTGAGACCTGCCTTAATAGCAATCGGATCTTTCGCGATATTGAACGACTATTTGCTAAGGTATCGAGCCATGACTTTCAGAAGGGGACGCCCGCCAAACTCTCGTGTCACCTACTAACTACAACACACCGCCATTAAAAGATCCATCCACAACCTCTTAAGGTGATTTAAATATACCGTCGACTATGATAGAGTGCGTCGGCTGTGCTCTAGAGAAGTGTAGCCAGGCAGCTTTGATGACCGAACTAGGAGACAACTTAGAAGTGTGTTTAAGCTTAGACCAGGCATTTCCTCCTGATAGGTGCTCACAGTGTTAACAGCCTTTCTGCAGAATACAGTCTAGTACTACCGATCGGAAGACAAGTCCAAATCCTACATTAGGATTGACCACTTGAATTACAGCGTTTAAAGAACGAGTGCAGTAACTCCATGAAAGTAGAGTTAAGACAGAAATGAATCAAGTGTATAAAAATAATGCTCACTTCTTTAGCGTGTGTCTAGGTCATACCCGAGGCAGGATATGATCGCCATATGTACGCTACCGACTCCCACGGACCGGTTCCGAGCTGAAACAAATACCCCGCCCGAACCAATACCCGAGCATGCTCAGTGATAGGTCATATTTCGCACGGGGTTAATCAGACCTCACAACTACATACCTACCTAGCTTCGTTAGTATTTTGTATGAATATCATCGGGTTGACGCTCTGCTATAATGTATGTGATGTATAGTTTAGTCCCAATGACTTTGTAATGCTTTGAAATTATCCACCTACGTAGACTTAAATACTATGTACAGCGTTCACTTGTTCCTTACAAATAGGTGGCTGTAATAAGACCCCAGTATCAAGGGCTTGGAAGCATATTCATATCAGCAGTAGAGTAAGAAATCATTTACCCCTTTGCAGTTAAGCGCAGGAGTCTGCTTGAAAGTCATATTCAGCTATTTCGCTTACTTCCGCCTCTTTAGTTTTCCATATACTGTACTTATTGGATTGCTTTTGCTCTGCTTCTATGTATATGGAGAGGCAGATCTCCACCCTTCACTCGTAAGAATTCAAGCGGGTATGCGTTAGCCGTCACACAGACCAGAGACAAGGCAGCCCAATATGTAAGTATATTTAGCTGCAGTGCAGAACAGCGCCGAGGTTTTAGGATAAGACATATACGTAGAAATACGCTGTCTTATGGGGCGCTTCAATGAAGGCAAGTAGTAGTGAGACGTCTATATAGGGAATCAAGCTATAAGTACTCTGAGAATGGTACGTGTACCTACAAACTGTTCGAGACGGGGCGCTCTTCAGGACCGTTGGTCTCATAGAATATTATTATGAATACGAATATCCTTTCAAGCCCTTGAGCGTAACAGATCCTTGTTACATTAATGGCCCACAGCGGGAGCGGATTAGATGTAGTACCATACTACTATAGGTAAAGTTCTTCTAGCTGCCTAGATGCTGAGTGATTCTCTCTAGCGTTGTCTACCCAGAGGCACTTAGGGCCCATGTAGTCAAGAAAATGTCAGGTACGAATTACAATAGGTAGCTCTTGGGACGAAAGATACACACCAAACGTTCAAATCGGCTAAGATATAATAGTGGTAAAGACTTAAAAACGCCTAGATAATGAATACTATAGAGTTTTTATCTCTGCGCACAATGTTTCGTTTTATTATTCTTTCATGGCTTGCTTTCTACGACTTGGACTGGGTACTGTGATAGCTATGTTTCCTCAGGAACCCAAGCCAAGATTATTAGCTTTCCCTATCCCCCTATTTATTACACAACAAAATTCAGAAACGTAGAGCGTCATTGGTTTTACTTACCTCCAATAGAACAAGACGCAGCCTACATGTTCATAAGGCTCTTATGCTTTGACGTACTCGGCAGAGAAGGGGTAATTAGACTCTAGCTATCGAAGGTAGCATATGCAGTTAGGCTACCTGCTTGAGTGACTAGGCGTATCTGATGTTACCACACCATGCCTGCAGGCATCCCAAAGCGCCTAACGCCTCGCTAGGCGACCATACGCCCAACCAATAGGTTGTAGCTTTCATGTTTTAGTATTAAATATTACTTTGTCATTGGTATGCCGCCAAGTCGAGGCCCCCAATTAATCCTTCGAGGCATGTTCCCGGTTATATTCCCGGCACCATGCCAGAGCATGCATCAAGCCCCCTCAAGGCCGCAAACTTCTTCATCAAGGCCGCTATGGCTGCTAGACTCGTTTCTCACGTACAAGTAGTCTGATTTGCCAAGGTCGTGTCTAAATTACACGTGTTACAACCGGTATCGAAAAGATACGGCATAGCCTAAGCCTAATGCCAAGAACATAAGCCAGGCTTATGGTAAGGGCCGAGATGGAGCGCGGCCTAAGTATCTGTTGCATGGAATTAAGCGGGCCAACTTAATGATCTGATATGTACGGAACTAAATGTTGCTCCAAGTTTTAGTTATGTTCTAAAGATTTATCTACGATGAATCGACCAAACCTATACGTAGAAGACTTGTTCGGTTTCAACATTGACAATCTAGCTTTACGTACTCTTCAATCTAACAAGAGGGCTCGTTAATAGCCCCAAGGTGATTCCTAACACACTGGACAGCCAGCCGACTTCCGTAGCTATTGATAGCATAACGTAGCAGGGGGAGGCGCTGAGTTGGAGAAAGGGCAGTGCGGTGGGTAACCATAAGTGCCATTTATCTTCATCCGTCTTTCCGCTTATCGTTCCCTACCTTCGAAATGCCATGAAGGCCGTCGCAGCCGGTTCCATTCCGCAAGCCAGTTGACTAGCTACGTAACACCATAGCCATCGTATTATCTGTCATGTTACGTGTTGCTACGATGCTAGGCTAATGTATTCCTCTAGCAATAACAAGTCGCCACATTTTTCGGGTCCTAACTGACGGAAAGCCGCCTTGTCCAACGCAAGAGTAGGCGACGAAAAGAATAATAGTCATTCGAATAAGCTCAATGATAAAATTAACCCTGTTGCCACTAGTAATGTTTCTGTAGCAGTATTCCTCCCGTATCTAAGAAGTTTTGCAAATGCCTTCCGACTCGTTTTCCGCCGCTTCGAAGACCGAAGCTCTACTCCCACCAAATAGCCTCCATCGACTACCTTTGATTCTGTCCACCCCGCAAGACGACGATGACCTCAGAAGGCAGATTCTACAGATCGATGGGGACAATGTGGGAAGGATTGCCATTCTCAGCTTTCGGTCATTACAGCTCCACCGCATCGCGAAACTACAAGCCGAGCTTGTCAAGAGACAGAATGCTTTGATGAATCCTTTACTCTCGGCACCACCACTTCGCGAAGAGGACGAGTCCAAGATTAAGATGGAGCTTGAGGGAAAAAATAAGGAGATCGATGATCTACTTCAAAGATATGGTACGTCTGATTAACACGAGGCGAGACTTATCAAACGGAATGAGGACTAGTACGTACTAATAGTTGTCTTAGCTGATGCAGTTCGAAACTACGAGACACTATCCCAAAACGTCGAGTTCCATAAGGGCACCCCGTACGAATTCCTTGGTGGAAAAGGAGTATTCGAAGTTATCGGAAGAAGGAACGCGACTCGCTGGGACGTACCAAAGTGGCTGCTAGGAAGCAATCGGCAATTCAGTACGATTCCTTCATACTCAATTGGTTCGATCGGGTTTCGTGAGCTTGATCAAGGAAGACAATTGGAGAGGAACGTCCTACAAAGAATAAGATCACGGTTTCATATGGCATTATTTGGAGGGGTTGCCCTTATTGCGCCGGTTATACTCATGACTCTCAAGCCGACGCTTGTCGTGGATCTAGCTACGGTTTCGGTGGCCACGTCAATATTCGCGCTTACCATGGTTATTTTCGCCACAGATGCTACCGGCAAGGATGTGCTCACTTCCACGGCCGGCTATGCTGCAGTCATGGTAGTGTTTCTGGGAACTAGCTTGCAGGCAATCAGCGCGCAGTGACCCCAAAAGACACAACCTTCGGGGTGGGGGCCTTTCAGGCAGCTGTATCGATGGCTGCCTTTCAGGCAGCCCCATCGATGGCTGCCGCAACCCCGATCTCCCCTACGCCCTGGCTCGGCCCATTATATCGCCATCTTCTAATACATAAAGCCCAATGTTTCGACCGGTGAGACACTTCGGGGGAGGGGGCTCTAGGGGTCGGCGAATGATATCAATGCCCGAAATTGAAATGGACGGTGGATGATACATTCTGCAGCAGTCGGCAGCGAGCGACCAGGGATACAGAAGCAGGCTCCGTAAGGTTCCTCAGGCCACCAAGCAACACAGGGTTCTCGCCAGAAAGTGGCGTCCTAGATAAATCGAGTCTCTTCCACTCCTGCATTGCAGTAGCCGCAACATAAGCGCCCAACTTTGAACATCCATTCCCACGATCTGAAGATGAGTAGTTTGGCTGATACTATATCCCTGAAAAAGGATGGTTTCATCGTTCCTATTGGTGATCTCAGGGAAATATGGACTGAAGCTCGGCTCAGAGAAGTTGTGGGCTCTACACACCTAGAAGATCACCAGATCCAATTCGCCCAAGACTACCTAATAAGAACCATCTCAATGATGGCTTATCTCGAAGCCAGGCACCTAGGCCCAGCAATCGTCGATTGGACTCGGAATAAGGTTAAGTGGGACGAACGCTTACATGAAATCACACACGATGAACTTGCTCCTTGTCTCCTCCTAGAGAAGGTTCGTTACTTCAAGGACGTACGGAAATTTTTTGTTGCAGTCATCCTTACCGATGGCGAAGATACGACCTTGCAACCTAACCAGGTGATGCCATTAATTGGGAACGATGCAATGGGAGATGGACAGAATGGTGTCGTTACGGGACACGAAATACCTAAAGGGCATCTCATACGCGGGAACAGGGTATGTTTCTTTTTCATCGCTCGATATGAAGCAATCTATTAATCTTAGGAACCGCGAAGCCGAACTCGAATAAAGTTTTCGTTGCCAAGAAGACTCTTATACGCATGAAAAGTGTGGAAGAAATCACGATCCTTAAAACTCTGCGAGGCCTTCTACTCAACAAAAACATTCCAATCGCCACTTGCATTTCTCTGGTCACGGAAGAGCTACTAGTTCATTCTTTGTCGGATAGGTCACCTCACAACCTTGAAGATAAGCTCAAAGAGCTGAATGAATACAGAGTAATCGATAGGCTCCGCCTCTCGGATTCCATTATCCAAGTTAGAGGCATTGCTGAGGCCGTTAAATTTTTGCACAACAACGCGTCAAATGGGCCAGACACCTGCTTTTGCCATATGGACATTAAACCCTCAAATATCTTGGTATATAACAGCAGCTCCTCCAGCGTTGGGAAATGGAAGATCATAGACTTCGGCATCACGACTATGTCAGACAAAAAACCCCGCAAGACCGGCGGCGGTCCGCGGGTGGGAGATAAGGGGCAGCACATTACGGTGACCGTCGGTACCCATCGAAGACAACTGGAAGGCCGATATCAACCGCCAGAGATCAACCGCTGGGCGCAAACTGGAGAGAACAAATATATGGGACGAGGCAGTGATGTATGGTCTCTGGCATGCGTGTTTTCCGAAGTACTCGCCGCGAATCTCGGGGAGCTGTTCAATCTACGAGAGCAGCTGGTGGATGGCGGCTCAAGAGAAGATTTTTTTTATGAGAAGAGACGCGCTCTATGTACGTGCCAATCCGACCACCTCCCGTGCCTCAAGCATAGACGAAACCCAGGTTTCGACAAATGGTTGAAAGAAAAAGGGGAACCGACAAACCCTATCCTTGAGAGATGCAAGGCTCTCATTAAGGAAATGACAGAAGTCAAACGGATTCGCAGATTGAAATCTGAGGACGTAGTGCGGCGTATTCACGAGTTGGTAGGCGCGCTCGGTTAACGCACACTGCGGACAACGAAAAGCAGTTGGTGTTACTGGTTTCTTCAGTTTCTAGTTAATTACAATTGCAACCCATACACTGCATATCGGTAGACGGCCTCCAGGTGAGATAAGATGTACCACCCCCGAGCGGCCGAATAATAATGTTCTTAGGTTTCCCGACGCGGCCTCGCCATTTCTCACCAACATGGCGCACGCCATCCACAGGGTCTAGTCTAAGAAGTCTTCGATATGCTTCGCCTTTTGAGACATACCTCTCCTTTTCCTATTCGATACCGAGTCTCAGGAACTATAGCTAGCATAAGAACAGACTGACAATGTCCTGTCAACAAGAGACTGTCTCGGATGCACTGCGGTCAGGATTCCACATTCTCATCGACTTCTATCTGAAAAGAAAGGGGGCTGACTTCATTACTACAGGCGTCCACACACCAGGGCCTTGCGATCAGGGTCTTGTTCTCGCCCGACTCAGCGGCTTCGAGGCCCAGTTCAAGCCAAGTTTCTTATCCGACTCGTTCATCGCCCCCGGTTTGGTACAATATGCCGGGCGCTTCCTACACTCCTCCAGCATCTCCTTCATTCGCTTGGCGACGTCGGCGCAGTCCATACGCTTCTTCGGACGGATGCAGATCATGCCTTGGTTAATGAGTTGGAGCAAATCATAGACGAACCTTGTACAGTTCGGATGATTCTGGAGCTGTTCAATTCGCTAATCTATTGTTAGGGTCTCTCTGCATGCCGTTAGCAAGCACGACACACTCACGCGGATAACAGCTCCCTTCCGGGAAGGGCCGAGTATCGACCATCTCCTACGATAGAAGTACCCTTCGTGCTCCCCATCGGTCGCCAAGCCGTATCCGCACTGCATTAAAAAAGCGCTTAAAGCTTCCCAGCCCTGGAGATACCACACGATAAACTCAAGGTAGACGCACCCGAGGCTCCAGATATCCCATGCCGGCGAGATCTCCCCGCCCAGATCGTATTCCGGAGCGCGATACATCCAGGATACGGCGAACGTATGGGGGCGTTTCTGATTCGCCGAGGGGTCCCTATGAAATCTCGTATGTCCGAAATCCGAGAGAGCTAGGACTCCTTGGCTGTGGTCAACAGTGTTGGCATTGTCATTCGAGGAGGGGAACAATAAGATATTCTCCGGCTTGACGTCGCCGTGCCTCCCTTTCATATACATCTCTATAAGCCCACGGTTGCTTGCGTTTGAGAATTCGTCATTACGGATCTTGCGTAATGCTTCCGCTATCCCAAAGCACTGTTCCGCAATCCAGAGGGTCTTCTCATAACTTTGCTTCGGGCTCGGATAAAGTCGCCAGTGGTCCCTGAGGTCGCCGTTTGCCAAAGGAAACATCAAGTGGTAGTACTTCCCATCGTGGTACGTAGCCAGGAGCTTCACCAGGTGCGGATTCCCATCGTCTCGGAAACGGCTCAGCGCTTCGACCTCTCGATCGAAGTCGTCCTTGCTCGTCGACTTCAGGCGCTTCACTGCACATATAAGGTCTTTGGACTGGAGATAAAAGGAATCAGTCAGCAAAATAAACTCAGGCTCATGCGCAATAAATTTCCCTACTGCCAGATTATGGTGCCCACGATGGACCTTGACTCTCCGCACCTGCCCGAACCCCCCCTCCGCATGCGGTTCATCTTCGATGAATGGGAGAGGGACCTCATGGCGAAGAGGATAGTGCCTCAATCCAACACCACCCATGTCGAAGAAAGGAGGGAGAAAATACCATTGGTATATTTCGAAAAGGTCTTGAAATGATGGGCTCCACATTTCGTCCTTGAAACATGCGACTCGAAGCATCTTGTCCCTGTCACTATTATCACGGCGCTCCCATTCCCTCGTGGTAGGATCCCTCCGAAGTGGGAGATGCTCGTCCCAGATCCCTTCCCGTATGAACGAAAGTATATTTTCAGGCTCTCCTAGCATGACAACGATGGCAAACAACTTTCGTCGGGACATGGAACTCGTCTCTCCTATTGTGGGGCTAGACCGAGGAGACGGGGGCACGATCTGACTGACAGCGGTTCGTTCATCGTCGCCATTCAGGGGCATGCCGATAGCACGCATAATCCCAAGGACTTTATCTGTTGTGATAAGCTCATTCTGTTTATCCATGGGAATATATTTCCGATTACGATCGTTCGGATCCACCACGCATGCCTCCCTCAACTCCTTGTCGAGCTTCCGAAGAGCGGCTTCCGGCACACACGGGTCTTGGGACTTGTCTCTATGGTTGGCAGTGAGTGAAAGCCTCTCTACTAGATTTTACAAGGGTCGGGTTAGGCTTAACACACATTAGAACATTGGCCATCCGCCCCGATGGCGGGGGCTCCGGCTGTTGCCCTTCGCTGGCATCTCCATCGGACAAAGGCGCTTTCTTTATTTCATCTTCCACAGTGCTACGTCTCGGGATTCTTGAGTGAGAGCCAGAGCGAGGAGTTCCTGAACGTTTCATTCTTGCTACTTCCTATTCGCCTAGGGGTAGGCGTTTGGTCGTCGTTATTTTACGAGTCACCCCAAGGATATTCTAGATTATACTACGGCAGTTACCTATTTATTTGGCACGAGCCAGTCGGCATGAGATCAGGGAGACAAAGGAGACAAAGGACAGGCCTGTAGGTGTAGGGCAAACAAAGGAGTCTCTTTGACATGCACATGGGACCGAATACAATTCATAGAGATACGGCGGTTCAGCACGGTCCACCAGAATGTACTCTCTCACCTAGGGATCACTCAATAGCGGTATGGCCTGCTAGATAAATACTTACGAGTGCCGTCTGAGGGCTTAGCAGGTGTGGTGTTAGTTTTCAAGCCAAGTTATCACTAGTACCTTGACTTGCAGCGTCAGATTTGTTGTACTTTGTTCTGTTAATATATCCCTTGTCGAAATGATAAGTGACCGGTAACTTCCGAGAATTGTAGAGCCTAAATAAATGCTTCAGTTTTCAACGACACTTATCACGTACATGACCTACGACTGCCTAAGTCTGTAACTACACTTCTAGTAGTCATTTTCCCAGCTATATCTACGTCTAATGATAAAAGGAATCACGAAATCAAACGGTTAGCTACGTCAATATATTTCTATTAGACGACGATTGCTATTTTTCAGAGGTCTTTTGCTCAGCCTTGGGGGCCTATGTGAGGTGCTTCAGGGATGTGTAGGCCACTCATCTGGCCGGCCCTCCCAAGCCTTGGGACATTGCTGTCCCGTGCGAGCAAACTCGGACCTAAGTCTCCCGATACAGTACGAGAAAGAGACTCTCTTCTTATTGCAAGTGGAATAATGGTCACGGTAGCGACGTCAGGATATTTTACGGTCAATCATAGATAGATACCAGTCAGCAACTCCTTTTCTCCTATCTTCCTCCCCCTCCCTTTCTCATCCGAGACATAAACTCAGAGACCATATCCAGGCCTCTTTATCTACGCCGTTATATGCGTATAATGGTGTATCGTACTATATAGAAACGGAGCCTACCATGAATAAAGATCTAGTAAACCGCTAGTGGTTTCGCAACCTACGAAAGCTCGTATTGGCTTTTCCCTCTTGTGGGCAAGATATTCTCCTAAACAGTATTTCCAAAACCATATATACACACTCATAATTCTACCTCATTATGTACAATCTTTTTTTATGTAATTATAGTAAAAGATTAACCGTTACATCTGTTACGGGCCAGGGTCCTTTTTGTTGGGGGCTTGATCAGCTGTTGCGTTCTAGCCTACCAGCAGCTGTAGGGTCGCCGCTCCCCTGTACGAGGGCTTCCGTTATCTTCTCTACGCAGCTAATCAACAGCACTGTTCAACAAGCCTACTCGCTAGCCCGTTACAACGCCGTTCTTTACCTGCTCTACCCGAATACTTTGGGTACTCCAAGAATGAACCGTCTATCCGATGGAAAGACCTAGAAGCAAACAATCGAGATCATGTGAAAAGACCTCGGAGCCGACTGCCTAGTTTTTCCAGATGGTCTGAGACAACGAGGCGCGAGGGCCCGCTTTGAGGTGGGAGCACAGCACCAGGAAGTAAAGAAATTAAATGCAGCCTCGCTCAGTCTAAGTCCTAGGGGACAAAGCGAGCACGTCGATCATAGAGAGTCTGACGTGGCCGCGTTAAACACGCCCTCCCTCCCTCCTCTCTCCTTCACGCCCCTCCCGCCTCTCGAAAATTTTTCGTTTGGCGTCTTAGTTGGTTATAATAACTAACGTGCTCGAAAATTTAAGATATTCTTGGGAAGATAGCATAGGGAAGAAATGACGATGAATTGAAGAAAGAAGACGTTAGAGTTAATGTAGCCACTGCCCCACTAACACTCTGCGTACCTGAGGCTCCAATAGCGGGGTTTCAGTGCCTTGCAGAAACGAAACACCAGTTATGACAACTTGGAACTCAACCTCATAGGTTCGCGTCTTCTGCAAAAAGGAGATAGGCTTATAATTACCTAATGACGGAAATTCTATATTAATATAAACAACTCCTAACATATTTGGCATTCATCAAATGAATGTGTCCACGGTCTTCCGATTCACTAACCTGATAGTCTTGCCTTTTTGTGATGGTCATATTCTGCAGTCTTGATATTCAACTGCTGCAGAGTGTAACTCTCATCGGTAATTCCAAGTGGTATAATCTCACTCAGTACGAAGTATACGACACCAGATTTAGCTCTATCTAATAATTTGGTATTATAGTATAGCAGGCCACACTGCGATTCCAAATTATAACTATAGCTATGACGGGAACATGCTATGCCATCCTTCAACACAGTTCATCAGTTTAGACTCCATCCTAATATTACATTAGTCTAACGATATATATCTTTTCGAGTCTCGCAACCCTCATCTATCCTCTAATTGTCTTTCCCGCCATCTATACCTATACCTATACCCATACCCACACTCTATCCCACGCCCCCTATAACGCCAAGCCCTAACACCGACCGACGACAGCCCCTGGCATTTCAAACAGGCTCACCGCGACCTACACAGTCGTAGCTCGTTCCATAGTAGCGAAGACACCAACGGTCTCCTCGTCGACTCGCCGGTCATCAGACGCCGAGGCGCTCGGCTCGATAACGCCCGCCATCCTTGGTTCCGCCTCCTCGGCCCTGTCAACGGCGGGCTTGTCCTTATCTTTATCCTTGCCGCCTTTCTTCTTCCCCTTGTCTTCCTCGCCGTCGTCCGGGCATTCGCCCATACCGACGATATCGATCCACCTCCACGCCTCGACCAGTTCTTCCGCACCGGTATCATCCTCGCGTATCGCGTTGGCTTCGTGCTCGAGGATCGCCGTGTCGTCTGTGCATGCCTCGCTCTTACACAGCGAGGCAATCTCACCCTTAGTCGCATTCTCTTTCGCTTTACTGTTGCCCTTCGCTTTGCTATCAGCTAGATCTACGCTCCGAGTCCCTGAGACAGTAATGCCATTGACGCGTAAGACCTGCAGCAGCGCCCGGAGATTAAGCCGCAAGGCGCGCCCAGGCGAATCGGAACCGAAGACCTTGCGCGTGAGCCACGGGAAGAGAAGAGCGAAGTCTGACTGGTTTAAATGCGCAGAGCGCTTGACATAGAAGAAATGCGGTGATTTGATATTAACAAGAGGCGCAACAACGGGTGCCGACGGGTCCGGCGATAAGATGCGCGCTGTTGTGTGTAGGTGTTCGCGCCACTTGAAGAAGTCCTCCGACTCGACGGCGAGAATGGCGCTGCCGCCGGGCGACTGCGACGGGGAGGAAGAGAAATTAGACGGCGCGTAAGCGGGTAGCGGGAGGTTGAAGAGAGGTTTCGTGCTTTTTGCTAGAAGGGGAAAGCACCACATATCTAGTAGCATTGTGACGTTTTGTGGAGTGACTTGTCTGCAGATGGCGGACTCCCAGTTCGGGTTGTACAGTAATGTCTCCATTGTCTCGAGTTCGGGTCGTCCCGCGTAGAAGACTGATTTCAGGAACTGCACGATACTTGCGGCACCAAAGCTGTGCCCTGCAAATATTACGCAACCAGGGTCATGCACATGCAGCCGGCCTGCGAAGTGGTCTAATGACGGGGCGGTCTTATTCAGATTCATGAGCTTTCCCCCGTCATCTATACTGAGAATTGCTTCGTGTATCAATCCTAGCTCCCACAGCCGGATCCGCAGTTGTGCATTTCTCAACTCGTGCACTTCGTCCGTCGCATCGTGGGCAATCTGGACATAAGGAACCATGCGCTTCGAATTGCGCCCGAAAAGCCGGTTCTGCTGCTGATACGGACGGGTGATCATCGACGCTATCGCACTGCCGTCCCGGTGCTCTGGACAGAAAACCGCAACTCCGTGGGAAGCGAGCGACCCCGCAATCTGTGAGTATGCATTTCGACTACCGCCCAGGCCATGGGAAAATACCATTGTTGGCCACCGGCCGTTCGGGGTCGTCGGCTGAAGAATCGGTGCATTGTCAATCACGGGGATGGTTGTGTAGTGAAGATGCCGTGGGAGAAACCTACAATTTCGGAACAGAATGGTAAGCGGACACCCCTTCATCACGGTTACAGTATCCAGTATTGAGCAACACTTACGAAGCAGCCTCGGCTATAAATGATCCTACGCCCAAGAATTTGATATATGCGGAAAGATAGTCACGCTGCGGTGCCGGTAGCCATGTTATCCGTTTGCCATTAGCATTAGGATCGCAGGGATAGAAGACACGGAACTGAATTGTCTCGATATCGACGGCATTGTCAGGTGTCGGCGCAGGAGACTCTAATTCGCACACGGGAATTTCGACATCAACAGTGCCGACTTTATACGGGCCCGTAAACTCAGGGAAGCGCGGGACAGGATTCAGCTTGGACAGAATAGAGCTCCATCTGTCAGATGATTCGCCCTCCGCCGTTTGCGCCATAGTTTTCCAGGTCAGGTTGAGACCTATAACGAGAGCATCCACGCCTAGCTCTTATACTCTATGCCCTCCTTCCCGTCGCAATCGGCAGTATTGGTGGTCAGGGTAGATAAGGATGGTCAAGACCAAGTGGGCTTGAGCAGGAAGATCGCAACCCCGTCTGGGGCTAAAACAGCCAAACGGCGACTAGCTGCTAGTGTATTGCGCGGCTGCTTTTCTTGTGATGAATAGTCTCTGTTTCAAACTGAGGTACCATCACCAGTCGTATCACACGGTCTCAGTTTCGTCTTTACGTTAAGATATGAAGAGAGAGGGAAAGAGATATGGATATTAGGTAAGGGCCCCAAAAACTGATATACATAGGTAGTAGCAATGCACAAACGCAAACCCCTGTCAACGCCAAAATACCAAGCAAACCATGAGGTGGTCCGTGAATGAGGAAAAAAAAAGCAAATTATTCTGTGAAATCCAAGATATCTACTAAACCCCGGACAAAGAATCTAGGGACGGTGAGAGACGTGCCAATCGGAACGCTGCCCTGGTTTTAGTCTCGTGTGGTTCAGCTGGGTCTACTCGTCATCCCATCCTAGCGCATAGATTATCGTCATTTGGTGGCCTACGTGTTTGGTAAGCGTAGGATTCGAATCATAGGTGATGCCGGAGCAGAACAACGCCGGTGGCAATTAGAAACAGCATACCTAGCTGGTTTGGGCATCATTCGATTTATTTTGACAAGAAACCAGGGGTAACTTAATAGCTTACGGGTAGGAACTTAGAACTTAATAGTAGGTAAGTATCGTGCATCGCAAGTGTCCGTCCAGTGGAATGCTCTGGCGTGCGGAGGTCTGCCCCGCCTAAACCGAATTGCGTCACAGTGCATACGCACGCGAGCAGCCAGACCATTAGGTAGTATCTCGTACAGATCTCGTAAAGAGGTAAATACCTTACCCAGGTATCCAGATATATACGTTATTTAGATCCCAGAGATTAATAGGTCGCTTAAGCTACCTATGTAGTTAGAAACAACAATTAGATAATCGTTCTTATTTCTTACTTCGTCCATAATTCTAATGTTACTGAAGCTTAAATCTTACAATGATCCTTCAATATTAACTACAATCTATTGCCATTCAGCGTCAACCTGCTCCCATTTGTCTAGGAACGCTTTGAAGAACTTAACACCCAAGCCAGGGTCTAGCGAGCCGCACGTGGCACGAATCGAATGCATCGAAAGCTGCGCCATGCCCGCGTCGGCAGCACGGACGCCCAGCGCAGAGCTTATGGTTGGGCCAACGGTACCGCCGCTCCTTGAATCATTTCGGATCTGAAAGATTTGAGGAGTGCAGCCGCTCAGCTCGCAAACCCGTGTAAGGATAGCAGTAGATACCGAATCAGTGGTCATATGACCATTGCTGTCTGCGCAGATGCAGATTCCGACATTCAGACTTGGCGCGTGATCTGTCAGATAGCGCGAGAGGAAGTTCGGGTTAGCAGCGTGGGTGACGTCAGCAGAAACAAGGAACGAGTTGGCGTAAGTCTGTCCGACAACGCCAGGGCCGAACGCCTTCTCTTTACCGCACAATGATTCCACGGTGCGCTCGATCACCGAAGGCAAGAAGTTGCCTTTAGCACCTTGACGGAGTAAAGAGCCTATCTCCTCGTCGTCGAAGAGGGCGACTAGCTTGATTGTTCCATCATCTTCTTTCTGGTCTGATGCCAGTAGACCTTGGAACGCGGCCCAGCTGCAAAGCTTATCGTCTATTCGGCCGGCAAAGATAAATTCCTTGTCAATGCCACCAACAGTGGCAGGCTGGAGGTCAAATAGCTCCAATTCCCAGTTTACGATTTTCGAGTGGTCCTGAATCCCTAGTTCCTTCGAAATAAGTTGCACAAGCCTCGGTGGTTGAGTAGCGACGAAGGACCCCGCGGGACCCAGAGGTTCGGCAGGTTTTGAGTCGGCAGAGCCCGGGATAGGGCCATCAAGCCCGATTATAGGCACGGCCTGGGTCTCCTTGTTGTTTTGGCCCATCATCCCGACTCCGAAATGAGGTGCTAAGGTCGGTATCCGAGCGACTTTGTACAGTTAGCAAGAGGCTCTCAACATTTGACGAGTCACTACTTACTCGGCCAATCTAGCTTAACTAGCTTGGTCGACGTCTTCCCGGAGTCGTCTCGAACAATCACCCTGCCTCCAATGCTAAGATCTCTGTCCCACCACGTCTCATTCAAGGCACCGGCATATGGGGCAACACCCAACTGGACGTAGCCAGCGGTGTTGGGCTTTTTGCTCACGGGCTTCACCCTAGCAGTGAGGGCATCGATGTGACCGGCGATGATCGCAACACCATTCCCAGGCTTGTAAGCTTTACCAACGGTGAAAGCAATCGTGGAGCTACCGTTACGAGTAACAAAGTATTTGCCGCCGGCTTCGATTTTCCCAGTCCAGTCTTCGCGAGGAGGTAGCTGTTCGCAGATATAGTCAGTGTACGATCCTAACACGACTGCGCTGCGCAACAGCACCCACCTCCTTATAACCCAGTGACGCCATCTTCGTCTTGAAGTAGTCAACTGCGTGGAAGACTGTCGGGTTCTCTTTTAAGAAGGAGCAGAAAGGCTCGGTGAAAGCTTCGGGCTTGGAGTTCATGACCGCACAGGCAGAGCATGAACTACGGTCGTTCGTCAACTGTAGGGGGAGCGAATCGGTCCGAGCATCGGGTATGTCCCGGTAGCAGGCGTCGCATAGCGCGACAGAGCGCTGATTCTTCAGCTCGCCAACAATGAAAGCTTTCTCTGCATCGGACATGGTTTTAGTCGGTTTCGGTTCGAATTCGGCCGGGTTCGCGAAGCTCGATAACCGTGACGACGCCAAGGCCGAGGCCGGGGAAGCAGCCATTCGTAGGGACATGTTGGAGCTTTTCTGTCGCAGGAATTCGGGGGTATGTCGGGTCATGGTGGTATATTCGAACTGGCCAACTCTCAGTCTTCGAACGTGGTAGATATGGATTCGCTCTCTATAACAGGTAGATCAAGTATGTCATAGTAATGAGGAGGTTGGAATGGAGAGCTGGAGAGCTGGAAGCTAGACTAGGGGGCAGGTGGTCAACAGAGCAACCGCGATAAGCATTCGTTATCAGTTTGAAGGTTGATATGGTCGTTTGACCAGTCCGAATCGGGTAGCTATTAATGATCCAGCGGAATCACTTGAGCTTTTAATGGACCCGGCAATGCAACAAAATTACATCATATCGCGGGTGATTCTGACATTTTAGCGGAGTCTAACGGACTTAAACTAACGACATGGAAAGCTATTCAACATAGTACCTATGACTAAACTCCGATCCGGGATCTCCATAAAGATAGAGTATATGTATGTAGGTACGGTATCCTGCATTGCATATAGCAAGGTAGTAGAGCTGTCTCCAGGTTGGCAATCAGTCTCTCAAACACCCCGTTCTACTCCATGCGCGATATACACAAGGTATGACTATGTAGCTGGGCGATAACAAATCCCGACAGCAGCGGGTGTGGCTGTTGTCATCTTGCCATTTATTGGTCCTTTCATCGCTCATTGTGTAGGGTAAGCATATAAGACGAGAATCATGAGCCGGCAATAAGGCGTCGGGAATGATTACTAAAGGTATAAATCGTATCTCGAGGTCCAGGGGCACAGCACCATGCTTTCAGCTCGTTTCGCTCGTTGAATATCTAGCAAACCCCCCAAGATTGCCGAATTCCGACCCCCGAATCTCGCGAATAGTCTGCGTCTCGTAGAGATGGACTTAGCAATTAGTGGTGTGCTCACGATTATAGAATTAAGTCTATCGTTGGTGAGTGTAAAAGTGGACGGAAGTGTCCGACCTGGAAGACTCATCGCTGTATTTCTGTTGCATTATTTCATTCTTAAATTCTACCGTATATACCTATACCCCCGTTACTTCTCTCCGCTCAGACACCTTCCCGGACCACACGTATGTTAAGCCCCCATCCTAGCCTAATAAGAAACCTCTCGTAGCTGAAGCGTATAGAACAATAATGCCCTTCTCGGTCAAGAGCTCGACAAATTCAGGTCGGACAATCCCATCGGGGTACAGCTAGACTGGTCTCGAAGATGGCCCGACGCCCCTTTCATTCGATATCTCTCAATAGCCGGCAAAGAAGCTCTGATGGTGAACAGCCTTGCTGCTCATAAGGCCGTGTTGCAGACACATGTCTACGATTTCGTGAAGCCGCCGTTCTTCGCGCGCCTGGCGGGCGAGATAGCGGGCACCGGGCTTCTCTTCGCCGAGGGAGAAGACCACAGGCGCCAACGGAAGTTGCTTTCCGGCCCTTTCTCCGTCCCGAGCATGAGGAAGATCTTTCCCGTGTTTCAGAGAAAAGCTGAGTCTCTATCGGGAGACTTTGCGAAAGCACTTGGAGGCAGACCATATGCCTCCATCGAAGGTGAGTTGACAGCATTCTACTAGACCAATTTCTTAATGCCTACACTAAATCTTGCCGTCTCCAAAAAGTTACCGATGCATTGTCTAAGTCAACTATGGACACTATCGGCGTGACCATCCTTGGTATAGAGCTCGACACTCTATCATCAATATATCCTTTGAGCTTCCAAGAACTTTATGGCAGAGTCCTCCGTCAGGGGCCGATAGGGCAGCTAATCTGGGTCATTAACGCCTTTGTTCCAATCCGAAGATTTGTGCCCCTGCCGGCCAACAAGAGGTTCATGAGCGCAAACAAGGATCTAAGAAATATGCTTCGTGACATCATAGAAAGGCGTAAGGCCAATCTGAGAGACGGGACCTTCAAGAAAGAGATTGGAGAATCTCGCGACCTACTGACGTACATGCTTGAAGAATCGGAGCTGCATCGACTACAGACAGGTCAAGAGCCTTGGACTGTGGAAGATATAATCGGACATGTAGGTTATCCGTGCCTTAGAGAAAGTAGTAGATTGACCGCTAAATAATTGTCCGTAGCTCCTTAACTTCACATCAGCAGGTAAGAGACATCCCCTGGCCCTCAAGCCAAATTACCCAAGCTTAGATCCCTCTTCGCAGGCCACGAAAGCTCAGCAAACACGATTTCATGGGCACTATATATCCTGTCAACGAGGCACGAAATCCAAGACCGATTACGCACTGAGGTCAAAGATTCGCTCGAGAGGAACCCCAAGCCCACATACGAAGAGATAAACGGACTGCCATATCTGCACAACTTCGTCCGGGAAGTACTACGTGTTTACTCACCGTGTACGCCACACACGTTTCCCTTCACCCATAATTCTCCAAGCTAAGCATAAGCTAACATACAAAAGCGATAACTGGCCCCCGCGAAGCAGCAAAAGACCTAATAATAGAGGGAGTGCGCATACCAAAAGGTACACAAATCGACCTCCACATGCCCCTAATCCACCATCACCAGGGCGTCTGGGGTCCCGACGCTTCCGCCTTCAACCCGGACCGCTGGGACAAATTGACCGGCGACAGCGCGAGCCCGTATGCATTTGAGTCGTTCATCCAAGGCCCACGTATGTGTCCCGGGAAGAACTTCGCGATGGTCGAGATCAAGGTCATGCTTGTTGAGCTGGTGAGCAAATGGCACTTCCTCGGCATCGAGCGCTGGGATGATATGACTGGGAGGGCGAAAAGGGACGAGGGAAAGGCGCGAGAGCTGTTGACTAACGGTGAGGAACTGGTAGGGAGAGGCGTCAAGCTAGCCAATCCGACCCTGACGTTTAGGCCGGCTGGCGGGCTGTTGGTGAGGTTCAAGGAGCTTTGATTGCCTTAGGTTGCTTAAGCTTCCCAACTATGAATCCTTGTGTGGATGAATAACCGAGCGTTCTCTTTTAGTCTAATATTTTAATTCATTTTTTCCTAGTTCACCGGAAGTAAGACATATGTTTGGTACCGTAGGGTATGATTTGAAAAAAAGGAACTCGGGCGGACATCCTCGTTGTCGTGATAGGACCAAGAGTTGAAGAGCGTCAGCTTTTCTAATATTACATAGACTTTACACACTCCAAGTGTTTGCTGCGCATCTATCTAGTGGGTTGACGTCTTCCTTCTCCCTTGATACTCGTAGCCTAGTTGGCAATCCAAGACTGGACGGAGCGGTCAATTCCAAATCTCGTACGGGTATAACATTCATCTGAGATGTGTAGAATAGCGGTATACACCCTGTCAGCATATTAACGGGAATCGAATTAAAATTGAGAATTAATACCTAATGTATCTAAGAATATCGAACATTTCACTTATGCTCATCGCCACTGCTATCCCCATGCACCATCGTTTCCACGCGACGGAGTTCAAGCCTCGACTCAGACATACTGCCCGTATCATCGTCGTCCTCATCCTCGCTGCGAAGCTCATCCGCGGACGCACTTCCCACATCACGGTCAATCTGCGCAGGCGGCCGCCTCTTCTTCTCGAAATCTTGCCTGTGTGCATTAGCCATGATACCGCGAATCGACTTTGCGCCCGGCACTTCGGACTTCCGCCGTCGTCGCAATCCTGCCTCCGCAGCCGGGGCCGGCGAATAGGCTGATGGCTGGCCTTCTGGGCGTCGCTGGTCTTGGGTTGACACACGGCCGATATCCACGGTAGATGGTCTCTGATCAGGCCCTTCCGATACCTCGTCCGTGCTTGTACGCACTATCAATGGCTCGCAAGGCAGATCGTAAGGTAGTGGGACGTCGCGACTTGCTTTGTATTGCGCGACGTTACTGCAATGCTCATTCTCGACACGTAGTAGGGCCCACATTCCACGCCTCACAACTTCCGAGAGCGAAACTAGGAATGAGGTGATTGTGCTGTGCTGCATGTCGTGGGTGAAGATGGCATAAAAGATCCAGCCAAACCGAAGGATCGGATCGATGACCATTATGACATAGTACAGCCACCTCTGCTTCAATCCAAGAATATCTCGCAACAAGGGATGGCGCGCATCTGGCTGCAGTAACGAAAAATCCATGAACAAGTCCCATACCGCTGCTTCGCGTTAGATCCGAACCGAGAATGGGTGTGAGACGACTCAGACTTACATGTGTATATGCCATTAATGACAGAGAAGGTAATGAACAGCGCCAGATTCGAGTGCGTGTTATTGATGCGGAACAGGGACAACGTAACATAAGACAAAATAGTCATTATGTATTTGCCACAGTTGACGAGGTGTGGGAACACATTCTTAGTATCATGGTAACGACGAACGCATTGCAACGCACGCCAGATCGCTGGCAAGGTAGAGAAAAACCCTAACAAGCGAGAGTTGCTCGAGTTGCATATTGGAGGGTTTTCCCAGTAGTGGGCGTAGAGGCAGAAGAACAACTCCACATTCTGTGATGCGTTAGAATTGATACTATCAATGGGCCATCCGAAGTACCGTGACTTACAGATGTAGCATAAGTTAATGAGCAATAGATGTCGCCTAGGAAGAAGTCTCTGAACTCGACGGGGTATAAGCCAGCGAAGAAAAGCCGAAACTGCATAGTGTTAGTAAGACTGCGGACTAGTGGGTGATTAGGTGCCTCAACTCACGTGAGAATATGCAAGCCATTGGCGACTCCTGTGCCAAAGGATGCGAGCAGGAAAGAATATTATGAGAAGCGTAACAAAAATCAAGATCACCGGGTAGTAGAGCCAGAGCTCATCACTTCCGTATCGGGTGAAGTTGAGCCAGAAGAAGATTCCGAACAGAAGGAGGAAGAAGCTCGGGAAGCTAGCAAGCTGTCTCCAGTCTAAATTATGCCGAGTATCAAACTCAAAGATGAATGGGTAATTGATCTTGTGGCCAGTCCAGAAATAGCAGTCCAGACAGAACAACGAGAACAGCAGTAAAATGAGGAAGTAACCGCCATATATCTGCAACAAGTAACTAGTCTGCAGCCGAATTGTAGGGTCTGGGTCAAAGAGGAGCTGGGCGCCGTAGATGAGACCCTGAATCGAAAACACGGCGCCGATACCAATTGACAGCCCGTTCCAGAAGGCAATGCTGGACTCATCGGTGGGCCGACGATTTACTCGACGTAATTTTCCGGCGGCGATTTTATGATTGTTCTTCTCGAAGTAGCGTGCATAAAGGTCCTCAACTGCTCTTATATGCCCATCAATAACTTCACTGTTCACAAACCATGATTTGTTGACTTTCTCGTTCATGTAGCGGTAGGATGGACGAGCATTGACTGTTTTATCGTACTTCTTGTTCAGCTTTCGGAAAGCGGTCCGATTCAAGATGGCATAGGATTTCAAAAGCTCCAATCCACGGTAGAATTCTTGTAAGGCTAACTTTAGTTTGCGTTTTGCCGTTCTGTATGGTACGTCATCTTCATGAGGTCGCCGGATGTAGTCTCTTCTCGCGTCACCGGCCGTAGCTCCAACGACGGGGGTCTGAGGCATTCTCGCTAGTGCCTTCGAATTGGCGCCGGGCTTGAAAATCTTCGACTTGATAGGGTCGATCCATTTGAGATGTCCGTCAAATCCGGTGGTCTCCCCTACGGAATTCTCAGTTCCATTTGTTCCCCGTTCCTTGCGCCGTCGTATTTCGGCTACCTCTTGCGTTCGGCGGTTGCGCATTTCATGCAATTGCTCTCGCAGAGCATTTAATCGATCCTCGGCTTGCACTTCTTTCTGGTGGTAAAATGTTTCCACTTTGTCGAGCTCGCTGTCCAGAAAGTCGAAGAACTCTCTTTCTCGTTGCCTAACTGTATCTATTGCTTGAAGGGCGTACACGGTCTTCGTGCTTTCAACTCTTTGCAATTGCTGGCCATGAGAGAACAGACGGCGCAATCTTCCAGGGGCGGGTGACGGATTAGGTAAGGGACTTTGACGTGCGACAGCGGCAGCTTGTTGCCTCCTCATCTCGGCAATATCGACGGACATACTACGAGGCAGGCCCGGGTGAGTGCCCAATGTCATTCCAGATAGAGCATCGTCGGCAATCTCTCCTTTATCATCTACGGCTGCTGAAGGCAAATTGATCGCGGGAGCAGGCAGCTCAAAAGTCCGGCGACTTTCGACTGGTGCAAGCACTGAACTGGCTGGCGGTGTCCGCACGAAGCTCCCATAGTTGGCTTCATTCCCACCCGGACTGTTCAGTAATCGGCTCTCACGCGCGGCAGCTTTATTGGCGGGCTCCGAGCGCCGCGCCCGTCCCAATGGAGCAGGACTCGACGCAAGAGGATCCGCATCTTCAGAGGCGTGAGAGTTTTCCCCTCTGGACGCCTGCTGGTGCGAAAAGGGGCTGCGGAACGTGGCCGCCCTTGGAGTCGCGTTGGCTCGGTTGATGGCCCTCGCTACGCCCTTAACGTATTTTTTGCCGGCCTTGTAATTGAGATACTTTATCCTCCATTCTAGATCAAACGTCGTGGAAGGTTAGCGTTGAATTTGTGTGACCATCGTGGTCAGATTGAATTGTTGAGATCTCACCTGGAACAAGGTCTTGCTCCAACTCCTTGGCGAACTTCATGACGTCAAATTTCCCACCATAGTCTGTCTACACAGACCTGCTGAGATTGTTGGACAAGCACGTGCACATATGGGGTGTTGTTCTTCTAGACATAGAGATAAAATATCAGTAAGCAAACAAAAACGCGCTTTGGAGTCTACAACAAAATGTATGTGAGAAGCTTGTAATTGCACAAACAAACAATGGAGCCGTGGGACCGGCGAATTTGAAGCAATTCAGTGGGTAAAAAGATATGGCGGACCCATAAAATAATCGGAAAACAACGCCAAGCTTCTCATTGGCTAGCTTCACTGGGCGAGACCGGTGTTCTGACCGGTGCATCTACGAGCTAATTGCCTAGCGCGGTATAACCGCCGATCAGTCTTACCATTTGGGAGCAGGACCTCGAAAATGACGCTAGGCATTCCCGTCCTTATGTAGATTATAATATTGATTTGAGGCCCAATTCTAGGATATAATGAGAACGAACGTCAACTCATTTTCTTCCTTTCAATGGGGAAATTGTCGTGAATTTGTCCTTGCCTCCTTGCGTTGGGCTAGGTAAATAGCTTGCAGGACTTCTTGCGGCTCTTTTAGGATTTCTAGTGCCTTGCCCCCTTAGGAAACCCGGCACTTGAGTCGCAAGGCAGCTAGCTTAGGTAGTCAGAGGAAGGTACCTTTGGGCAGCGTATTCATATGAAACCCAGTCTCAGTGCTGTCTCTCATTACTTGGAGGGAATTTTGAAGAGGGTTTTCTTGTACGAGCTATTGATGCCTAATCTAAGTACCTACCTAGGTATCTATATACCTCATACCACCTAATTAATGAGTAGGTAGAGGCCTTCCATGGCTTGACGGAGATCTATACAGGCCTCTAATCACTAGAATCTACTAAGATCCAGTGGGCTGGGTCTACTAAAGGGAGGGGTTCAACAGGTAAGCTTATGTACCTCGACGGTCCAGGCCGCCAACTTACCCCGCCAATCTTTCGACTTTCACGTGTCAAGCTTCAAGTCACAAGTCCATCGTCACTAGACAATCACAGTGCAGCCCCAGACTATCTAAAGCACCCCAGACACGGTAGGCTTATCAAAGCCGAACTGTTGAGCAGCTCCAAACCAAACTTTAGGTGTGGTTCGACATCATGCACGTGGAATCATCGGGTCCGCTTCCACGACTGATACTGTATCACCAGACAACCCATCATCCCGACGGGACTCCCTGCTCTATCCTCCCACTGATCACACAGCCCGACATCTCCATCACACATCTCATCGTCGCGGCGATACATATCAACGAAGACCCAGATGGCCTGACGCTCAACGACCATCCGCCTTCTGATCCGCGATTCGTCACAACATGGGCTGAGATGCGGATAGCTCAAGCCAGCGGCATCGCCGTGATGGGCATGCTAGGCGGCGCCGCGAGGGGGTCGTACGCGCGGCTAGACCGGGACCAGGCGACCTTCGAGAGATACTACGCGCCGCTCTACGAGCTCATTCTCGAGCGGGGGCTGAGTGGCCTCGACCTCGACGTCGAGGAGCCCATGTCGCTAGCCGGAGTCATTCGCCTGATCGACCGGCTGCGAGCCGACTTCGGGCCCGACTTCCTCATCACTCTCGCGCCGGTGGCGGCCGCGCTGCTGGACGCGCGGAGGAACCTCAGCGGATTCGACTACGAAGCGCTGGAGGTCATGAGAGGCGACCAGATTGCGTGGTACAACGCGCAGTTCTACTGCGGGTGGGGGGACGCTAGTAACCCCGTCATGTACGAGATGATCGTTACACGAGGCTGGGCGCCGGAGAAGGTCGTCGTTGGGCTCGTCACGACGCCCGATAACGGCCCTGGATACGTGCCTTTTGAAATCTTGGGCCCGAATCTTAGATTACTGCGGCGGCAGTTCCCCGGGTTTGGCGGCGTCATGGGTTGGGAATACTTTAATGGACTTCCCGGAGGTAAGGAGCGCCCTTGGGAATGGGGACGGGAGATGACGAAGATACTGGGGACACCTAATAGCACGGGTACGGAGGCTCAGCCGGCGACGGCACAAGAACCGGTAGTGCAGAAACAGCCCTCGGCGGCAATAGAGGTCGACCACGACGATGAAGGCGGTGTGCAACCGCCGCTTCCAAGAGGTTTCGAATATGAGTCGGACGGGTTAGAGGGAGAAGCATTATGATGATAAACTGCCATTTCCAGCTGCGCATTAGATAGTCAAGAATGGAATAACCGTTTAGGAATTTCCCCATAAGCTAGTTCTTCAGCGGAAAGGTTTTTATTTTTCTCGGTAAGATTGCAATAAAATGGCAGTGCAGCGTCGGTATCGATTTGATCCGAAGCGCCAGCACACACTCACACACACATCCATTTGTTTGCGTTTAGGGCGAAATTAGGAACCAAGCCTATTGTAAATCACTGAATGACTTGGGCGTGTGATTGTTCGCCAATTAATTCCTCGGCGCATGACCTTGACTCAAAAAGCAAAGCTACGCGCGCGCGCATACAAGCCACACTGTCAAAAGTCAAATTAAGTTAACTCACCTGCGCCTGTACCTGGCTCAGATTAGGCAGGCTAGGTCGTGCATACCTTGAACAACTAACTCAGGCGCGCGCGCTCTTTCCTTGTATTAGTCAGTCAGTCAGTCAGTCATTTGGGGAGGGTCCGACAGAAACAAGAAGGCGAGCGGCGGAAGCGAAACTCTATTATCAAGAAACCAAACCAGGGCAGCGCAGGGCAGCGCAGAGTCAAACATGGATGCAGAGCCGCAAGACGCGCCTCCTCCCAGAAACAGGGCCGACGCCGATGCAGTAGTCATGGGGCCACGGCGGCGGCGCTCCAACGACTCCTCCAAACCACTACTCGATCATCCCTCGCCAGCAGCAGTAGCGACAGCAGCGACGGGGCAGCGGCCGGACCCCTGCGCGGCCACCGGGGCGAATCAAAGGGATTCCGCCATGAAAGACGCCGCCAAGGAACCCGAGGGGTCAGATAGCGAGACAAAGGCGTCCAAAGAGGTATGCTTTTCTTTTTTTTGCTAATATAACCTAACCTACCTAAACCCTACCTACCCTACTTCCGGCCAATTACAACAGCGCATGTACAATATACGTATATTATGTATTTGGACTACACATAACACACACACAAACTGACGATCACCTCAGCCACCAAGCCCGCAAGCCTGGAGTCCGCTCAAGAGACGGCCGACCTCCACCCGCCAGTCGGCGGAGACGTACCGCAGTCTGGGGGTCGACGACGACATCGACAGGAAGAGCAAGCAGAGCAGCTTCTCGATAGGCGATAACAGCAGCATCTACACCCTCGACAGCAACGACGAGCGCCGGCTGTCCGACAAGGTCAAGAAGGCCTGGCGGGGCGTGACCGGACAGAAGTACATGGATCCGCTCGAGGAGTGGATGGTGAAACATTCCGGTGGCACGCTGAGGGATGTGGGAGCGAGCCGGTCGCCTAAGAAGTCCTCGGACAAGCGGTGAGGCTAGGTGCATGGTTTGTTCTGGCGAGAGTGAGAGGGTGGGTGTACGAGGCTAGAGGAGGTGAATGACTGGCCTGCTACGGGCGCTTTGAGAAGTGCAATCCCCCTGTGCGTTGATATAGACATACTGCGATGGAGTTTTTGATTCTGGCCACTTGATATCCGACACCATGATGTCGTTGACGTAGGTGGAGGGACACCTTACGACAATCTGCCTGCGACGCTGTGTTACGCTGGCTTCTATATGCATGCATGTTCAAGCATTTCGCTCAATATGAGCTAGACAAGCTAGTTTCAATTAATAAAAGTCTGTGACACTGGATTTTCGGAGTACCTGAGTTTGAATCGATGTATCTTCGGTCACGACGCCAATGCATGGGCGTGCGATAACGAGCGGAACCGCCACCATCGTTCAAAATCTACCACGTCGAGCTCGTCGTCCGAATCCGGTCCTTTCGCTTTACTTGGCTAACATATCATTAGCAATATAGACTGTAATGATCTCCTTACTTGGCGGTTGTCAATTCATCTACCATTATTACAGGAACCAAATCACCCACATGAATGCTTGTAGCATAGAACCATACCTAGAAAACGTATAATGGAAAGCGACGGAGTAGGTGGGCGGATTATGAGTAGTACGTACATGCGTAGAGCTAGCAGGAAAGAATACGGCTATCCTCGTTAAGCATTTGAGAAACCCATGAAAGATATGCGGTGACATTGAGCAGTATGCTCACGTGCCCTAAAATATTACCGCGACACCGTCGCGCTGCGATCAAGTACAAAACCATTACCAGATCACAAATGACCAAAACATATCCAACGGTTCCTGGGCTAGCTAGAATCAGCAAAGCTTGATACAAGGGTATGAAGACGACATGTCGACTAGTTGATAGCTCAGGCTTGAGCTCCATCTGCAAGGCGATGGAGCATGGTGGGTAGAATCGACCTCGATTCCATCCTGCTCAAATCGAAAAGGTATCCAGTTAGCAAGCACATTAAAACGTAGGACTCATCGATATAGGATTGTATAATACATTATATCATGTTCATACAGCTAGCTCGTACTAACTACATTTTTACTATACGATGTACAAGATCGTCCGTCACGCACCCTCCCTCTAAGCCCGGTACCTCGCCGGCACGGCAGCCTTAAGCAGCTTAGGGAAGTTGGGCGTGCCCAGACCCGAGACAGGGTCCCATCCAGTCGTGGCATTCCAGCTAGCGTACGGAATGACGGGGCTGCCGTTGGGCGCGCCGTGGAAGCGGGCAAAGCCATCGCAGCCGGTGCTGCCGCCGAGAACAATGTCGTTCAGCGCCTCGGGGTTCGAGTACAGCAGCGGGTTGAGGAAGCCGAGGCTGGGCTTGTTGGCGCGCAGGCGCGCGTCGTTGAGCAGGCCGACCATGCCGGCGAAGGCGGGCGCCGAGCACGAGGTGCCCTGGTACCCCTTCAGCACGCCCTTGTCGTACACGCGGTACCCGTAGCCCTGCGCCGAGACGTCGGGGAACCCGCGGCCCTCGACGTTGTAGTACGGCTTGTTCTTGTCGCCGATCTGCTTCAGGTAGCCCTTGACGGCCTTGTCCTGCCACGAGGGGCGCGGCCAGTAGTCGGAGAAGCCGCCCGACGAGAAGAACGTCGCGGTCTCGTTGAGGTAGCGCGTCGAGCCGACGGACGTGACCCAGGGGCAGCTGGCCGGGTACTGGGGCTGGAACTTGGTGGTGTTCTTGCCGTCGTTGGACTGGCAGGCTGAACCGGTGCCAGAGTCGCCGGACGAGAAGATGACGGACACGCCGCGGGAGCCGAGCTGCGCGATCAGGTTGCAGACCGACTTGGCGTACGACTTGGGGACGCTCTGCTCGTTCTCGCCGTAGGAGGTGGAGATGACCTGGGGAAGCTTGTGCTGCGGCAGCTTGATGACGTTCTTCAGGAAGTCGAGGTACGGCTCGTTGAAGTTGTCGTCTTGTGTGGGCTGGTCCAGGTCGGGGACTAGGGGACCGCGGCCACCGATGTTGAACGCGGTGATGGGTAGCGGGTGGCCGGTGCCGAGGATGTACTGGGCATCCAGGTTGGCTTCGCCGCTGTCGTCCGTAGCGGTCTGGTTGTTGAGGCCGCCGCTGTACTGGATGACCGTGAAGTTCTGTCCAATGGCCTCGGGTAGGTAGTTCTGCTCGAAAAGAGCAAAATCGCTGTAGCGGGGATACTGCTCGAGGTAGCTGGCGAAGGACACCTTGCTGCCACTGTCGGCATCGGCCGTGTAGTCGATGTTGTAGATGGTCTTTAAGCATGCCGGAGTGATCAGCGCGTCGCAGTTGTCGGCGGCAGCAGCGGTCGTGATCTCGAAGATCTGGGTTCCGGTCTCGTGGTTGACACGGAGGGCAGCGAAGCGGGTAGTCGGCTGAACCAGGTTGATGTGCTGAGCAACATCCTCTGGGACCGAGTATTCGAGCGTGCGCAGGATCTTGCGGGGTTGGGCCTCCTCGCTGACGAACCAGGCAAACTGGGTGTCGAGCATCTTGTTGGCAACGCCAACCGTGGTCTTGATGGTCAACCAGTCGGCATCTTCCTTGACGCTGTCGACACCGGCATCATGGAGCCAAGCATAGACGGATGAGAGCGACTCCTGGCTGGGGAGAAGCATCCTCTTCATCTCATCATGGTGCTGGACTACACGTTTTGAGTTAGTAAGGTCACTTTTAAGCATATGCCTAAGTTTGTTTAATAACTTACAGTGCTGGCCGTAGTTGGGATGGCTGGGAGTGGACATGTCCAAGACAGCCTGCTCGAAGCCTTCCACATCACCCTGCAGGAGGGCGATCTGCAGCTTGATCACCTGGCTATCCTCCGCTGGGCCCTGGAGTTTCCATCCTGCAACAATTGTAAGCACTCTTATCCAATTGAGCTTATCAGCGACGGCTACTCACCTTCAGGGACGCCAAATAGCTGCTCGAAGGGCTTGGCAAGGCCCTGGGCAGCTAGCAGCGAGCTGACGAGTAGCGAAAGAAAGCGAGCCATGTTTACCACTCCCGGGGGTTGACTGCGTGCGAACGAGAGAGATGGAAGGTTAGTCTTCGACAGGTGAGGCTGGCATGGCAAGCTTTATATCTTTCCGGTCCCTCGTATACCGTAAGCAGGCATGATAGTCGGTGCAATGCGGTTGCTACATAACTGCCTGGTTCAGTTAGATTTAATTTAACGAGGAGCCTTCACCAGCCTTGGAGATCTGTAGGTGCACCAACGGCGCGGAATGCTGGTGTTCTAGTCCTGGCTTGAGCTTCGGGAGCTGATAATCTCCTGCCTATCTTGGTTTTAGCCGGCGATAACACTGGTTCGCCTCCCTGCATCCCCGTCCGCTTTACATGTTAATGGAGACTGCCAGGTACGCCCCAAGCTCTGCCCAGACCTTCTCGCGTGAGCAGGCATACATTGATTTCATTTCAAGGCCAGGGGTGGTGCCAATTCGTTGCTCCCATTGGCCAATTAGTCAAGCATAGAATCGTATTTTCTCTCAAGCTTCCCTAAGGTCGTTAGCCACCTGCGGCCAGATTGCCATTTGGTAATGCTACCATGGGTAGGTAGAGGGGCATTCCCCGTCCGCCCGCCTGTTACGGACGGCGCTACAGGTCCCTTTAACATCAGTCGAAAGGAGCTTGCCGAGGCAGGTTTGGAAATATGTCTTTCATCAGTTCCATAATATCGCAGCTTACAATATTAAAGCTCCAAGACCCCGTGTCGTTCGATTCATTGACCAGCCTCTAGGCGCCAAATCCTGGTTACTACTGCACTGCAGGCCTGTAGGGAAGATACATCTAGGCTTCTGCGGGATAATTCTTGTGGCTGGGCTAATAGGCCGAGCATGGGGGAGGGGTTGCGCAAGACAAGACGGGAAAATGAGGTGACTTGCGTCTTGGGTTGCGATTTCAAGCTTGCCCAGCCGGGTGCTGCTTCTCAGCACAGTAACTACCCCAGGTTGGTACATAGGGTCGCTATCCTAGTATTGTAGGATGTCTTGGTGGTACTTGGCGCTTTTAATTCCATTTAGTGTACCTTGAGCTTTCAGTCCCTAGAAGGCGAAGGTTGGCGGCTAGGTGGTATTACTTAGAATCGTGCGCTCCGTCCGTATACGTGAGAGAGGTATACTCAGACGTATGTAAACCAGTCGAGTTCGTGTGTAATAGCAGCTTCATTGGTTTAGTAAGGATGGCACAGTTGCATGTGCCATGGCGGGCGCATTGGCCTGAAATGGACGAGCTGTGGCAAGCGAACCTTGGCGGTCATGGAGACGTGCTCGCCGGCGCCAAAACCTGACTTCTTTCTTTCCAATAGTAGTGTATCCGTGCAGGTATAAATGGTAGTGTGTGCTACCCTCGAGACGAATGTGGCATATTAACATACCATACATAACATCCCTAACCTAGATAGCGCGTCCCGGAGAGCGGGAAAGGCTTCTATTCCCGTACCTACAGTAGATACATAGATTGGGGTAACTAACTCTAGACCATTGGTTAGTATGATCGAACGTGCCTATTCGGACCCTGCAACTCGATTCAATTTGGACTTGTTAATATATTCTGCGTAGGCTCTTGGCTGTCTTAGATCCTGCTCACAACAGCTGTTGTCGATCAGCCATGTTTGTCTTTGTCTTCGACACACTTAGCCTCCAAGTTCCTCAAAAATGAATACAGCAAGTATCCCAGATAAGATAACAGCGAATGAGAGCCCATGATTCGTTATCTGCTACCTAGGTTGATCTACGTCAGTCGCCTCAGGGGACTTTTATTGCCCCGCACACCTCAGATTAGGTGCCTGTATGTGCCGATCACCTATCTACCTCCCCTAGTACTGCAACACCAACCTAAGACCATCACAGTTCTGATCAAGGACGGCGCGGCAATGCCGGGTCTAGTGTGACGGGAGCTTCTGCTGCACGTCGCGCAAACCCGAATATGTCCATATTTTGCATTTTAGATGCTTGCGTCTTGCGTCTTTAAAAGAGATAAACAAGCATTGGACAAGCCTTTGGCGGGAGAGCCGACAGCCATCTTGGCGGATACAAGCTTTTCTTAGTGTTTCTAGCTTTTCTAGCCTTTAAACTCGCGCCAAAGCCGTAGGTTAGTTGCTTAACAATTTTTAGTGCCCGAACACCAGAGTCAGTGTCCCGTCTAGGGCGTATCTATACCCCAAAACAGGTTAAAAAGGCCTCAGGCAGATCGACCTAACAGCGTAGTACGTGGCTTCAGGGCAGTTGAATTCCAGCAAGTCGCGTCCGCTCTAGTTATAAGGGTTTTGTCCCAGAGTTGCGAGTCAATAGACCTAACCACTATCTAGTTATCTAGAGCGACGATTTTGTTAGGCTCCGGTTGCGCTGACATAAGATAAGGTATTTCTGTGTTGGGACGGTGATGACGAGTCACGCCTGCAGATAACTAACTATCTAGGTCATACCTATAAGCTTTTTGCGCGGTTAGTTATTTCCTATTTAACTTGAGGGGATCCAAAATTTTCCGTCCTAGCATGTTCCAAATAGGCAGGCGACTCTTCTTCCATTGGGTTATAAGTATAGAACAACACAACGCCAAGAAGTGTTGCCCAGTCTCCTCTCGTTTAACTCTTAGTCATTCTTCCCTCTATAGAAGACGAAGGCATCTATTATTAATATTATAGTACTATTAGAGGTGTTCAGTAGTACATCATGTCGTCTGACGAGGAGAACGCTAAGGAACAACCCCTCTACGTGGGGAAGGATGATGTGCAATCCAGCAAAGAGCAGGAGACCGGCGTCCTATCCCGCCTCCGCCAGGCGGAAGCGAGCATGGACGCCAAGTTCGGCGTCGAGTCGGAGGCTATCAACCGGAAGCTGCCCGAGGATAGGCATATTGTACGATGGCACGAGGAACTGAGCATGGCCTTGCTGTGGGCGTCAGCGACGATGAATACGTCGGTGAGTGATTTTTCACGCTTATCCTCGTACAGCCGTAAAACCCTTCAACCACGTACTTGATGTTACGTACGGCGGCGAGACATTTACTAGTCACACTCAAATCGGCGATGCCTAACCTCGAATATTGCAGTGTTTCGCTACGGGCTTCCTCGGTTGGGAATTCGGACTGTCTCTAAGGCAGAGCATCACCATCAGTATCTTCGCCTCTATCATCGGTGCCGCTCTACCAGGGTTTGCGGCTACCTTTGGCGCTGCTACTGGCCTACGCCAGATCTCTGTTTCACGATACAGCTTCGGATGGTGGCCCAACAAAATCATCGCGGTTCTAAACGCTATCGTACAGATCGGCTGGGCCGCTGTCTCCTGCATCACCGGTGGTCTGGCCCTAAATGCTGTTGCGGACGGACACCTCTCTCTCGTTGTCGGCATCATCATTCTCGCCATCGTCGCTACGCTAATCTCCTTCGTCGGCTTGAAGGCGATTGTGATCTACGAGCGTTATGCCTGGATTATCTTCTTCACGATCTTCTTGATATTCTTTGGAGAAGTAGGCCGCTACGCAGATAACACCACTCCAAGCGCGCTAAAGGGAAAGGACCTCGCGGGTAGCGTTCTCAGTCTTATCGCCATCGTCTACGGCAGCTCGGCGTCCTGGGTATCCATCGCATCAGACTATTACGTGCACTATCCTGTCAACGTTTCTCGCGTCAAGGTCTTCCTAATGACCACCTTCGGCATCGCCATTCCTACGTCCGTCGGGATGGTAGCCGGTTGTGTCGTTGCATCGGCACTCAACAACAGACCCGACTGGGCCGACACCTACGAAGGCGATGGCATCGGCTACCTCATCCAGACCATGCTGTACCCAAGAGGGTTTGCCAAGTTCATCCTCACGCTACTTGTGCTCTCCGGCATCAACGTGAACGTCGTCAGCATCTACAGCGCCGCCATCTCGTGTCAGCAATTCTCGCGTCCGTGTGCGCGCGTACCCCGCTTCATCTGGACGTTGCTGTGCTTCGTGCTGATCCTAGCCTTGGCGCTAGGCGGACGCGAGCAACTCAACAGTTACCTCCAGAATTTCCTGTCGTTACTGGGTTACTGGTCCACATCGTACTTTGCGATCCTCTTCATCGAGCACTACCTCTTCCGCAAAGGCAACTTCGACAACTACGATCTCGAGGCGTGGAACGATCCTACTCGCCTGCCCATCGGCCTGGGCGCATTGGCCGCGTTCCTCGTCGGCGTCATCGGCTGGATTCTGGGCATGGTAGAGACGTGGTACGTCGGCCCAATCGGCAAATTGATTGGGAGTGGTGGCGGTGATGTGGCCAATGAGCTCACGTTTGTTTTCTCGATTGTCACTTATATCCCGGCTCGCTATCTGGAGCTGAGGATATTCGGAAGATAAGAAAGCGAGCTTATGAGAACAGAACGGAACAGCTGTGCGGGTAACTCGCACTTTTGTTTCATTTGACTAAGCCTATGACCAGTTGTTTGCTATCAGTTTTGTGTTACAGCTTGTTTACATCTTTTTGGTATGTGCACCCATGTTAGTCGTATTAATGATCTTCCCGCGTCTTCTCGCCCCGACGAGAAAAGACCGATGTTGAAGACAGGTAGGATTATCTCGTATATATCCTTGAAGAGCCTGGGTGGGTAGCTCTGGTAAGCTTGGTGTAAAATCATGGCCAACTCGGACTCCCGAGGGGCCACGCGGTGCCGGTATAGCCGGCTTAAATCTCGCTAGTACGCCGACCGTTTACTTCTTGATTCCCCCAATACCATTTTTTTAATGATGTGAAGCTCCTTTTAAGGAGCCCAACCGATTTCTTCTAGGGGCCACCGGATCCAAAGACGATATCTCTCGTCCAGCGTCGAGTATATCCGCTCGATTAGGTGGAATGCCCACCCCTCAATCCACCAGAAGTGCTCTAGCCGATTGAGAAGCACGCAGAAGAACGCCAGCACACACAACGCCCCGTTGTCGTGACTTTTGAGTAGTTCAACAAACGGATCGGGGATTTTTACCAACCACATTAACGCACTTCTCATGCGTTCCTCTTCGCTAAATCCGCTCGTATAGAACAAGTTGAAGCACCTTTTTAATGTCAATATCCCCTCGCAGAGATCGGGTATCTTGTGCGGCGGCGCGTGGTTCCGGATGTTATTCTCCAGGTCCTTTAGGCCATCGTGCTCCTGGTTTTCGTGCTCCCATTGAATCGACAGCTTCATCCCTGCGTAGAAGAGCGCGTCCAGGCTGGACATGGAAAGGACGGCGTTTCCTTCTGACTCAAGCAATGTCCGCACACCACGGATCATGAGCAGCCAGTCCGGGACGACCCCGTCAGAGACGAGGAGAAAGTTATCCGGGGCTCGGGGTCGAGCGAATGTGATGATGGTTGTTAGCATGCTGAAATGGAAGATTGGCGGGAAGTTCTCGCCCTTGGCCTCCGTTATGAGCGGGAGTGCCATAGAAGACGCGGCGGTTTGATGAATCATAGCTTGTTCGACGAAATGGTCCTTTTGCTGCGGTCGCAGTCGCGCGAGATGTAAGGCAGCTATTGAGAAGACGCCCTTGAGGACGTATAGGTGGGAAAACCCCAGCTGAGGCACGTTGACCCGCCACTATGAGATATTGTCAGTCGGTGACCTTGGCAAAACAGTGAGATTCGGTCCAGGTCTGAGACATAACCTGACTGTATGGTCAAAGCTAAGCACGAGAAGGGTCTTTCATAGGCGATAGAAGTAAGAGAGAACAACATCTCAATTCCACTTACAAAACTACGAGCGATTGAGTCGCATGCTAAAGTTAGACTCGTCGACGTTATGAAGTGATGAAATAACTCGAGTTCAAGAACAGTAAACCATGTCGCCGGGTATCGGACAGCCTCTGGCGTTGAGACTATCGACGGCGAGGTTAACTGGTGGATAGAGAGGGCATCTCTACTACTGCTATTGGAACCCTGTCCTCGAGGCGCGGAGTTTTCCGTCTCGAAAACGAAGTCACATTGCACTCCATGGCTATATTGTCATCAGAGTTGGTTAGATAAGTAACGGATTAACGGGAATAACAGGCTCCTCGGGTTTCGATGGCGGGTTACTGCCTGGATCCATGAGCTTAAACACATACGTCTGACATCTTCGACACGAGGGTCTTGTCTCGTCACACTATTAGCAATGAACGGTTAGTCGCGGCTAGCAAAGCGCTTTGATCACAGTAGACCAAGCAAATACGCGTTGGCGTTGGTCTGGGCTCCTCGCTCACTTTGACTCGCCTCGACTTGCAATTTTTACAGCCGGTCCGGGATTTCGAATGAGGTCTCCGGACAGGGTTTGGGCGCTGTGGTGGCATAGTTATATGCACTTCTGGAACGAGGTCGGTCGGGTCCTTCACAGTACGAGCGCAGTACGAGCCTCTCGTTTGTCGGCAATGCACTGGTTCGCGAGGGGGGGCTGAAGATGATTCGTCGCTGGGAGGCGTTAAATGACAGGGTGGAGGCTCAGGCGGTCCGATCCTCAGTCGTCTTACCACTAAATCCGAAGCCAAGCCCCCGTTCTCGCATAGCTCGTATAGGCCTCGCTATTGAGATCTCTTAAAGAATATAGCGCGTATCCATGCCACCTAAATACCACTAGATCGCGTCTTTCTCCATTCCATCCAACACTACCGGTATTTAGTATGACAGCAGCTTCACCTGCATGTTTATTTCAACCCACGAATAACTATATCACTAGCAAATTCCACCTAGGCCTAGCGACCCAGGTGATAATTTACAAATGGTATGCGATCGAGCATATTCGTGTCAGCCAAGATGATTTATGTAAATTAATTAACGTTGACTTCAACCAGGCCAAATAACGAACCTTGGCTTGATTCGGGCAACGATCCAAAATAGTATAACACAGTAGCATCGTCACTGAATAGGTGATCCCCGTTCGCTATGTGGTAGTCACCCATGAGTGTTCGAGCAAAGTTCCACGTAAAGACAACGCATCATGGTCTTGTTTCATTAGGAATTCTCAGGTTACCCTTCGATATTCTACCTGCGGCACTGTTGCCCTACGGCCATCTTTAGGACCGGAGCCCACCGACACTATGGAATCAGCTGCCGCCGGTTGCTCCAAGCTCTATAGGTATGCCAAGTGCACCTAGCACTTGTTCACTAGCAGGCGGGTGTATCCTAGAGTGGTAGTTCAGGGAGAAGTTACTGTGCACATAAGTTGTCGGTCAGTAAGAACCTATCATTAGACACGTGAACTTCACCGGCACTTCGAATACTGCTGAACTGGCTAGCACCTAGGGTGATGAGTTCACAGAAGTCCTCACGGTGATGTCACTAGTGTCACCACTTTGTTAAACGATGCGAACTGGTGCTAGCTAATACTCGTGAGACGAGATACGGGATACGTATTGATTACAAACATAGTAGTCCGGGCGTTTCGTGGAAGTGAAAGGACGCTGTCTAATTAGATCCTACGATGACCTGAAAACGGGTCTACCCGTGGCCTGATAAGCTCCCCAATTGTTGTTGGATGTTACTCATGTGCGTTGTTGGCAGGCTCTCTCCCGATTGTTTGCATTGTTGGATAAATCGGCATCTAGGCCCTCAGAAGTCGTGCTCACTGAGACCGTTCATAATGTCTCCTGGAGTTCCGGTGCTACTGCGTACCTCAACTCCCTTTAATGGTAAACTCACGTTCTTAGGCGGATATGAGAATGATACAAGTCGGAATATCAGTGTCACAGTCAAAATATTCGATTAAATCCAGACCTGGCGAGGCTCGTGTTACTTAGGACGCCGGCGATGAGGGTTTCTACATTGCTACTGATGGCTTAATTCGCCGCTTTGAAACCAAGGGTACAGTGCTGGTTTCTATCAACGATACCAGATATAGACAGCTGATAAACAAACATGTTTGCATAAACACTGGCTCAGCATCAACTTTAGCAATGCCTAGGACGGACATGTTGTAGGCGCTCACGTACGTCTTGTACATAGCAAACGCGATATTGTCTGCTTAGCACCTAAGCTAACCTCTCTCGATAACTCCTTGCACATTACCCATCCCTAGTCTCCAAGAGAGTCATACGGGCCAACAATTGATCCCCCTTAGTTATGAGACGTGGCTTTGTGTGTCCCGGTGGTGTCAGACGTCGTGAGCTCGTCTTACTGATCTACTTCGGCATCTTTTACCTCAACCTAAAAGCTTGGGGGATACAGAAGTTGAGGGACGTTCTCAGCACGGGAAACAAGGTTGAACATGGTCATTCAACCACAGTGGACTATTACGTAGCCCGTTGATCGGTTGAACGTTGAACGTTGAACACCCAACCACCAAAGGTAGACATGATTCATCATAAATTGATACACTCACTCATTAGCTAAGTTCATATATCTCTCTCTGTCCCTTTCATGAACGACGGTATTATTCCCTACCTACTTCACTCTACAACAGCCGATAACTCCTCAAGCCTACCAACAATATCCAGCCAAGACAATCATCTTAAGAACTTTTCAAATCAACATTACTCTCATTCAAAAAGAAACTTCCGCAACACACACAATGCCTAACAGACCTCAAGGACTCGGCGGCTCTTGCCTCAGCAAAGGCACCTCAGGCGGCCGCAATCAAGGTAGCGGCGGCTCCGGTACCAATACGAGTGCGGGTGCTGGTAGCAACGCCGGTGGCAACACCGGTGGTGGACACAGTTCTAGCAACACTACCGGAGGCAGTGCTCCCGCCCAGGGCGGCAGCAGCGGCAACGAGCCTAACAGCTCCTCAGGCCGTCGTCCTTCAATAAACTAGGCTCAGGCATTTCCAACTATCTCTTCGAACCCCCTTTGACACGGTTCGAGACTAAGGGTTTATCGATCGCGGGTATGACTTGGAACCACCCACCGACACCTGGGGCTCTCGTTTTGGCTGGAAGGAATCTATGGCTGAGGGGGAATGGGCATAGGCATGGGCACAACTGAGGCTTAAAAGGCACTTGCCGGCAGGCAATATTTTTTGGTACTTGCAAGTAACACGTTCATTACATATTGGAAGTGAGAATCGAAGATTTTGTTCCCAACTTGGATGAGTCTCATTGATAACGTAGAGTGAAATGGAACCATACTCGTGCTCTTGCAGTGGACATAGATTGAGATCTGAGAATATTCAGATACTAAACTACTTAGTTATAATACAAGCAGTGAGGTATGTGGTTCAGTCGAAAGCCCGTTTGCGTGGCTTCTCTTTCTACATACCGGATGGTTCTGCCGCCTATTACCTAGAAACCTCAGTAACGCACGCTTGAATACAGACATCGCGTTTCCCAGAGCCCAGCGAAAATGCAATCATGCCCTCATGCCCAGAGCCGACGACGCCGCCGATGCTAATGAGCCCCTAGAACGCCGTAAACACAGATACACATATACCTAAGCATGGCAAACCGAAAGATTTCTTCCCTCCACTTTCATTTCCAACCACCAAACGCACGATCGAGCTCCTCGCCCTGATCAACAGCCATCTCACTGACGACAGTCTCATGCCCCACAATGCTCATCTCCGCAAGCTGCGCAGCGACATCGGCGCCGTCAGCCACGCTACCGCCGGGCTTACGTTCCGGCTCGAGCAGACGTGCCTCGCTATCGAGCCAGCCGGGCGCGACGCGGCGCTTCTCAGCGAGCTCGCGAGCGCGGATGCGTTCGTCGAGCTCGCGCAGCTCTCGCTCGGCGTCCTCCTGCATCTTGGCGATGTGCGCCTGCAGCCCTTGACACGACGCGATGATGTCGTCCGGGTGCGCGGCGTGGCCGGACGGCGACACGACGTACTTGGGCTTCTCGTCCCCGCCCGCGCCGGTGACGCCTGTTGACGGCGGCGGCAGCGTTGATGGCATGGGCTTGTATGTGTAGGGGAGCGTCGCTGCTGTGGGCAGCGTGACGAAGGGGGAGACTGTTAATGGCACTTGGGCCAGCAGAGGGTGTGTGCCTATGAGGAGCAGTTAGTGAGCCGTGAGACTACACGTTTCTGTGAGATGAGATCCTTACGATCATCACGCATTGTGACCATTTTGTTCTTTGGGTTTTTTTAGTGGGTTTTTTGGTTTTGGTATTTTTTTTAACAGTTTATATATTCATTCCTTGATGAAACCTCGAAGTCGAGCTTCTTATTATGCCTCCAACATGCCTGGTATGTTAGGTATTGTAAGCTCACCTCAGTGAGACGCTCAAGAGCGGCCTTGAGTACAGCTAGGTGACGACGTAGGTACCTACAAGGTATCGATAAGCCCCACTATAGCTCTAGATGCGACACCTGCATTGCGACGAGACAGCTTCAAAATCTTGCCCGCACCTTCATACAAACAAATTTGTCTAGAAACTCTCAAGAATTTCGCCAATCCGAAAGGCATATGCCGCAATGATTCCTACAGTTATTAATAGCCGTCCCTCGGCAGAGAACGACTTCCTACCCTTGAGCGAGTACCAAGCTCAGACTCCCGAGACCTTCTTCGAGGGGAAGCCTGTCCTGTACTTTCACGACGAAAATATCAAAGCATGGGTCTCTAAAGATCAATACGAGCAACTATTTTTCTTCTCCAAGATACACGCCGACAACCTCACGGCACTAAACCCTACGCCGCCCGAATCTCAGGCGCTCGACAGCGAGGACAAGCACACGCGCGAGGAGAAGAGGGTCGAGGTTTTCGTCTCTTCTAGGTGAGATCAGAGCTTTGCAGCGTACCTAGCTAACAACTAGCATATTGAACATACACATACTTTCTGAGCACCGCGCTAACAGGACCGCCTGCCTGCTAGGAAATTAACGCTATTCTCGCACAACAGCGGCACCGGCGTCGAGATCCCGTACCCAGCCATCACGCTCCACGCGATCAAGAACTTCAAGCGGCCCGACGACGGCTCGTTCAAGTTGGCGGGCGTGTACATGCAGCTCGAGTTCTCCGATTCGAGCCCCGACGACGACGAGAGTTTCGAGCCCATCGAGCTCACGCTCATCCCCTACAAGGCCATCTCTGCCCCCGGCCCCGACGAGTTGACCATAGATCCCCTGAATGCAGAGCGCACGAACGCCCTCTTCAACCAGATATCCGCTTGCTCGAATCTAAACCCCGATCCCCGTAACGAGGACGACGACGAAGATGAAGACGACGAATTCAACGCGGATCATATCATATTTGAGAGCAGCGTGGACCAAGGGGTGGCGATCGACGGCTTGCCGGGCGTACTGCAGGGCAACAACAGTGGAGGCTTACCGCCGCCTATGCCGGGAAGTTCGGGATGGATAACGGCGGACAATGTAAATGAGTATTTCGACGAAGATGGGAACTGGATCGGCGATAACGGCGTCAGTGGCGAGCTCGGCGATGGTGCGGGTCGTGTTCGTGGGCGGGACGAGGTTGAGCAGGATGGGACGAATGGTCATGAAGAGGTGGAAGACGGCGAGGCAAAGAGACCGAGAACTGAGTGAATATTCCACCCTGCTCCCTCATTCTTCTCGTGGTGGCATGATAATCTCTTGATCGTCCGATATGGGTAGGCGGTCGGCATGTCATATTCTGTCTATTTGTCCACGGATGTGTAGGACGGACTAGATCCTTCAAAGACGAACCCCGTATTTGATGCTGTTGGGTGACAAAAAGACTTAGTAGGTGTGTCTATGTTTTATAGCCTATACCAACACTTTTCCTATTATCCCGATTCTAACGTGATCTAGGCGGCGGATTAGATTCATAAACGATTGAGCCCATATGAATTAGGAACAAGAAGGCTCTTGTTGTGTCAAGAACACAGCTAGGCCAGAAAATAACAATATTATCTAAAAATTATATACAAGAACCAGGAATAAGATCCATTATCCAGGCATGCGCCAATAAATCCTTTGAACCCTCCTTTTCACCTTAGAATCCGAAGCTGACAACACGAGCATGTGCTTCTTTCTACCTTGATTCAGCCGTCCGTATCATGAGTCCACCAGACCCAAGACCCTTATTAGATATTTCCGAGATGCCCTGCACGCTATACCCCCGGTTCTCCCTGAGACTCTGTCGCGCCCGGTGGAGGTCTTGCTCAAAGCTCTCCACCACCGTGTGACGGCGCGATCTTGCGAAGTTCGCCCTCGGCACCGTAGCCTCAGCTTGTGCGCTTCCACTTCCACTTCCCATTGCCATCCCGGCGACAATATCCTCCCTGATTTCCGGCACCGGCGGCGCCTCCTCCTCCTCCCTCCTGCTGGCAAGACTCCTCCCCAGCGAGAGGTAGTTCCTCGCCCCTCCCTTCCCCCTTTTATTACCACTAGGACCGCTCAGAAGGGTAGGCAGGCTAGGACTCGCGATGTCGCCGCCGTCGCCGACGTTCGTGGTCGCCGTGCTGTACCCGCTGACGCAGCTGATCTGGCTGTTCATGCGCCGGAGCTCCGCGACGGCGCTCGTGACGCGCATCGTGCGGCGGCCGACGCTGGCGCCGGCACCGGAGTGGAACGGCACCAGCGGCGCGAGCCTGTCCTCGCCGTCCTCGCCGTCCTCGCCGTCCTGCGAGTACGCCGAGGCCGAGAAGGCGCTCATGCCGCCGAGGCTGACGTCGCGGATTCCATGGGCGTGGGGCTGCGCATCGTCTAGTGCGTGTCCTATGCTAGTCGCCATCGAAGGACTGGCGAGGTGGGGATGCGTATATAACCCAGCCACCTCCATCTCGGGACCCTCCATTCGGCTCTCGGTCGAGGTGGCCGGACTGACTTCCTCCCCCCACCTAGCAACGCTGCTCTTCCCCGGCGAAGCCTCGGTCGGCGGCACCGTGAGCATGGTCCCCGTGCTCAGCCGCGCTAGCGCGGCCTGCGAGCCCTCGAAGCTGTACCGGCTGTACCGGTAGCTGTCGTACACGGACGACAAGCCGCTCTCCGACGCCGCTGGGCTCGGCTCGCGGCTCGGCGGCTGGATCGCAGGCTGGGCGTCGTGGTAGTGGCCCAGCGTCGGCGAGTTGCTGTCTGGGCACAGACGGTGCGGTGGCGGGAGAACGCGCTTGCGTGAGGGCGAGGGCGTTGGGGTGCCGTGGTCGTCCTCTGCTGTTGCGGAGGGCGTCTCGGTAGCACTGGGGAGCGGGGAGAAGATCTGTGACAGGCGCTGTGGCGTGGCTTGCTTGGGGGTTGTTGCGCATGTGGTGAATGGGTCGTCGCTTGTCGCGCTCTGCAGCGCCTCGAGCGTGTATCTTGACATCGCCTTCGGCGAAGGTCGAGCCGTTGGCTGTCTTAGGTCATCTTGGCGCGGCGAGGCAACTTCGCTGCTGTTCTTGTTGCCATTCAGCGAGATTTGCCCTAATGTTCCGTATCGTGTGTGGCGGTAGCGAGGACTAGGGCTCTGGTTCATCTGGAAATTCGCTTGAGTTTGCCGCCCACCGTCATTTTCGGTGTAGTCAGTTGTTCGCGGCGATAGGGCCTGAGCGATCGCAGTTCTCTCCATCTTGCCATCTCGCTTGGGGACATCGTCGTCGAGTTTCAGAATCGACGGCGTGCCTTCCTCTTCGCTGTATACAGTTGAGAGCGCCGACGACTGGTCGCTAACTGGGGTATACGACCGTTGGATTAGCACTTGTTGCTGGTAGGAGGGAGACGTCTGCGCCATGCGGCTTGGGCTAGACAGCGCGGTGTGGATTCCATCGGCTTGTGAGCCGCGCCTAGAAGGAGTTGCGGCCAGGCTGTCGGGCTCGGAAATCATCGAGATGTGGGATATCCGCTGTGTATGGGTGCGTCGGTGTGTCTGCCACGGCGCGCCGTTTTGCGACATACTCTGCCGGGCCCCAGGGCTGGACCCTTCGAGTTCCGCGGGTGCGCTCCGCTGGCTTTTGGCTGGGCTCGGTGGCAACTCGGCTGTGGGTGGGTGCTCTCTGCCGCAGCTGCACTCTTGATTTGAGCCCCATCTCGTCCGATTCTGCAGTCTTGAGGCCGATGATGATGTTGGCATCATCAACGTCTGCCTCCTCGCGCTCCTATTTCCATCCTGCAGCCTCTCCGCCGTCCGGCGCAAGATCGCTTGTAGTTCTGCATCTGTATTGCTCTCCTGTATCCCGGGATATCTTTGTGCGTTCGCTCCCACATCCAGATACGGCACGCGTGCTCGACCGGCTAGCTGTTCTGCTGCGTTCATAGCGGCGTCGTTTTGGGACTGGGGAAACGTAAAGCCAGCGGTGGGTATAGGGAATGCTTGTGGCCCCGTGTTGATGACTTGGATATTCATAGATCCGCCTTCGTGTGCCGGTTGGCGGACAGGGAAGCGTGGTTGTTGTTGTTGTTGTTGTTCAATGTCAATCTCGGCCTGGAACTCGCGCATTCTACGCGCATTCCCCGTGCTTCCGGTCCCTTGAACTTCGAGCGATTTTGCCGGCGATTTGCCTACAAACTCACTACCCTTGCTAGTTTCCGTGTACGGCAGTGTAGGGCTGCGCGCAAGCTCGGGCGCACGATGACCACGAAATGAAAGATGCCGACTTAGCGTCCTCGTAAGCCCATTACCCGTGAACCACCTTGAAGCTTTCGCCGCTTTTTTCTTCGGCGAGATGCGTGGGCCGTGCAGCGCGTCCTCGTCGATCCACGATGTCTTCCGCCGGTTCTGGTAGATGATGTGTCCGCGGTTCTTCTCGGGGGACCCGTTGTTCTTCTCACCATGTGACCGAGTCTTGCTCCTGCTCCTATTACTCCTTCCATTACTGCTAGTCCCAGATACGCTGCCTATGGAAGGGTCTCCAAACCCCAAACCCTTCGACCGTGAGAAAACCGTGGGGACAATAGGCAAGCTAAGATGTCTCGCTACTTTCATCCTCCCACCGTGTCGTCCTTCGTTCTCATCTGAATCGGCATCTCCCATTCCAAGATACATCGGGGGCTCACTCGCCGTGCTCTTCTTCCGCAGTCTCCTAGGTATGTTGAGATCATCTTCGTTCGCGAGCTGCCCGTGCTCTACGAATGCGAGACTGGATACTGGGCATGAAGCTGAGCTGTGGCGTTCCCGGCGCTTCGCGAGGTAGATTAGGAGGGGCCCGATGAGCAGTATGAATAAGGCGACGGAGCCCGCTGCCGCAATGGCCGCTATGGCGCCGCCTGAGAGCGCAGCTACCGGAGCTACCGAGCGGTCGGCCAGTTCGTGGACAGATGTGCCCTCTTGGTGGGCTTGTATTAGTGTGGGATTAGGCATCGTGCTTGTTGATTCCTCCTAGCGAGTCGGAGATATACTGTCTTCTTTGCGAAAGCTCATACATGAGTTGTTGAGGCCTCTTAGTCGGGGGCGTGAAAATTACCCTAGGTTGTCGATTTGTCGTCGGCTCCCGTATTCCACTAGGCGTTTTGGTTTCTCTGAATGTCGTCGTCCTTCATCAGGCGCTTACCTATGGAAATCCAATATCATACAACTCCTTCCCGAATACGTGATCGGGGCACTCACTCAGAACATAGACTCAAGAAATCAGGGAGAGAGGTCTAAGAAGGCTAGCCATAGCAAGAGGTCAAAACTATTCAGGAGCCGAACAGGAGCCGCAGGGAAGATTACGCAGATTCCAGTATCCTACAGCTCTCCATCCAAAACAAAACAATCAGATGAGCAACTTTGTCGCCAAGCATACAGAGTAAGAAAATGTGTGAGAGGGACAAATTAACCAGAATCAAATCTAGATGAAGGTCTCCCGGACGAGAGCCCGGAGGAAATTGCAACACATAGGGACCAAGGCTCTTTTCATTCTAATTCGCCTCCTCCCACTCACCGTAAATGACTGCATATCTGAGGCCGCCATGGGCGCTACAGCAACAGAGCACCAAGAATGTGGTGTTGGAGGGGCTGGCAGCAACAACAACATTCCAGTACCACTCCCCAATATACGAGCCCAATGTTGACTATTTTAGCTACCGAGAGATGAATTGTTGAGACACAACTCCAGTGCCGAGTGAGTCATACCCATCATTCTCGATGTTGGCGCCAACGCGGACACACAGTTGTGCCTAGGTGTCATGAGAAATAATCTCGCAGCATTTCCACCGCAGTTGCAAATATCTTAGCTGTGTAACATTTGTACCAAACACGTATCATGAGACTCGTGATCCATCAAGTATTCAATCATGCAAAGAAGGACTGTGGGCGTTGTATTTTGATGGTTCCAGGTTTCATTTCCATTGTGATGCAATATGCAGCTATAAAAGGCACCAGGGGGAAGCATCTACCTGAAGGAAGAACAACCATCATTCCCTTAAGAAAATATGGACCTCGAGATCAAACGATCTTGAGGATCTTCGTGAACGAAGATCCGAGGCGCCATCACATGCAATACCTATAATCCACGAATCTCATATGCACCGCGAGAATCACCCCTTAACCGTTAATGCGCAATAGAAAAACATCTCGTGCTTGAATTTTGCTCAACTCAGTTCATATGCTTGTACTCTTGCCAAAGAGTTCAGAATCAATCAACATGTACCGAAAAAAATTCCCAGGCGGAATCTGGTCAGCCATGGGAGACCGTAGGCGCAATATCCTCCCTACCTTCTGTATCACCCAAAGTATCTTCACAGAAACAAATAGTAGAATTTGGGCTGAGTACTCGCTCAGTGCCCACGACGACCGTGATTGTGACGGTGCTGCACAACATGGTCTCGTGCCTTCTTGAATTTCTGAGGGGCAGGGCCGGGGATTGTGACCGTTGTGACGGTGTCCTCCGTCACATACACAACTGGCTGCATCCAGACGATTTCCTCCACCAAACCGCCAGCACTAGTGATAGTCTGCGTACTGACAACTTCATACGACACTCCTGGCTCTGATGTGACCTGAGGTGCGGAAGTGGTCGTTGGCAGAATAGAGGTGGAAGTAGAGCTGAAAGAGGTTGTTGTAGATGAAACCTCCTCGGCTCCAAAATCCGGGGTCGAAGGCGTAACTGCGCTGGATGAAGTTGGGTTCTCGATAAAGGCACCACCAGACTGGATTGCCGATGAAGTGGTGATAGGAGTAGATGTAGAGGACGTAGTGCTAATAGAAGTTGTAGTGACAGGAGCGGCACTACTAGCGACATCACTGATCGAGGTGGTGGCTGGGTCGGCGCTACCACCCGGAGGAGTAGCCGACTGAGGTCCGTCTTGGATCTGAACACCTCCTGGTAGCTGGTTCAGGACCTTTGCAACAGCATTTTCAGCGGCTAGTACTAGGGGCATCTCAAATTTGCATTCAGCCTGTTCTGCGTCTGAAAGTAGTGGACCATTGCTTGTGAAGAGCCCGCAGTCCGAAATTTCGCCAGAAGGATTAATGCAAGTGTCAATAGCCTCTTGCAGGAAAGCCGGATCCCAACCCGTAATGAAATCGCCGTGGTATCCGTAACCTGACCACTTGTCAATTATATAGAACTCCTTGAAAATTTAGGACTTATACAACTTACCAGTTCTGTCTCCATTGGACATGACAAACGAGCCACTCTTGCCCTGGAACTGTGCAGCATTCGTGTCCCAAATGGTCTCGAAGAAAAGGGTAACAAGACGCTGCGTATGAGTGCTAGGACAATCACCATTTCCGACCAGGTCAGGGTAGGCAACGTGGGTCTTGTGATCATCGCTGTCCAATTCACCGTTCCAGCAAGATGGGAACATAAGCTCGAGTCTGAGACCATCGGGGCAATTAGCATCAGTGAAGGTTTTGTTGGGCATATAATGGCGGAATAGAGAGGCCTCGGCAGGGGCTTTGTAGTTCAAGCAGTTGAAACCAATGGCGCGCTGTTCCAAATCAGACTGTCCGGTTTGCTTGAGTGCAGCCCAGTTTGACTGGGGAGGGTCGGGGGAGTAAGGGTCTCCAACTGTGTAGTCACGGCGGTAGTTGCTTCCAGCAACCATTTGGAAACCAGGTGGGAAGGCAGTGACATTGTCGCCACGGAGGAGGTAGTAGCTAGAGATAGATCAGCAGGCCGTTGAAACTTGGCAAACAGAGACAATAGGATGAACCGAAACTACTCCAAGTTGATACAAGAATGATAGAACAAGATCGCCCTTATGATATAAACGTTTGGCGCAATAAGATTCATAAAGAAAGAAGGGTGCAAAGACTTGATAAGGATATCATAACTTACGCAAGCATTCCACCGACCTGGGGTACAGGTGAGTATTCACCCGTGTCAGAGTCAAGAAAGTACATGGACGGGGTCCAGTAGGCAGATTTATCCTGCTTGACAGCACACGACGTGCAGTCGCCATTCACAAGGTCATCATAGGTTGCACTCATGCCAAAACCTAGTAAAAAGTCAAGTTAATAATACCTCCGTTGAGTAAAGAAATCTAGAAGGCATATGATGATAGAATAAGATAATAAAGCTTACCTGAAGATCCCTGGACTGTGTGGGCATGACCAGAAATTTTGCCAAAGTCAATAATGGGATCGATGCGGGCAACTCCAGTGTTGCCACGGCATTCCATGCGCCAAAAACCATTGACAACTGATGACATGCCAAGGAGGGCAAACGTAACCAGCGTTTTCGAAGTCATCGTGAGAACTGGCGTAGTGATAAGATCGAGTTCCTAAGGTTGGCGGTAGGCGGTCTTGAGACAGAATTGAATCTGAGATGCGACAAATGCTTCGAGCGCAGTCGCAAAATATCTGATCAGCCGAGCGCCAACAGGTCGGAGACTTGTTTCCTTGAGTGAGAACCAGTGAGGGCTATAACGATTGCTGTCCGCCTTTCTTCTCGAGTCTCGTCCCTTGTCTTGTACTCTGTGTTGCTTTCTATCGTTGCCAACTTCAATATAACCACAAGTACCCGAATCCTCTTAGTTAGAATGCCGACCTCCTATGCCGTCCAGTTGCTTGCGCACCAAGTCTATCAACAAGTATAACACAGGTATCTAGCACCAGTGAGTCTGGGAATGTCCACGTCAAGGGAACAAGTACGCGATTGTCTGATATCCAAGCTCACTGGGCACCAGCCCTTTGGATGTGAATACTGGGTCAAGATTTGGGGTGAGGGTAAAGATTGGGTAACAGTCGAGAATCGAAACGAATGCGATCAACACAGACCAAGGCGAGGTAGGGAACGAAATGGCCACCAATCTAGAACTACCTAATATCGGCGTCTGAACTGATGGTCAAGATGTGGTAAGGAGCGTGGTGACAGAAACCCGTCGAAAGTGTTGAGAGAATGACTGTTGGAATGTGGAACGCGAAACAACGAGGTGGTGAACGATGGGTGAGAGCAGAGGGAGGGAATGAAGGTAGGGCAGATAGAGGTGTACTAAAGAGGACCGAGATAGGGTCGCAGTCCTACTGTAACGGGCGGCAAAGGGAAGTGTTGGCGGGCACAAAGTCACTCATGATCTCACGTAGGTAGCGTTCCTGGCACTAGTACCTGAAAGCGGGGACGTAGCTAACAGGGTACCTGTATAGTAATGTATCTACCGACCTAGGGTACTTACGTCTAAACCAATTGGCGGGCGGGGTGGACCAAGTAACTGCGAATCTGCGATTTAGGAGGCAATAATTTAGTCCTCTAACCAAGATAAAATAATTTCACAATACATATATAGCTGTAGCAAATTGCTTAGCGATTTAAATCAAAGGGCAAATATTGCAGAGGATAAGAAGAAGAAAATAGAAGATGTGTGCTCTGCCCGGCCAGAGTACAAGTCTACAGATTGTATATCCATCTTACATGTATCTTTGATATGGGATTGTGAGTACCCCCCACAACATGGGCAAGTATTCTACTCAATTCCTAGCTTGACAGATTAAGTATCCACTTACGGCAGGTACGCGTCTTGTTGTTCGGGGTACTTGCCTGTTAAGTTCTACACATAGTACACCAGACTAGACAGTTCGCTCTTTCCATCTGACTCGCAAGAACCGAGAAACTATTGACCTTGTTGTCTAGGGTAAGAAAATCTTTGACAGACTAAATCTTACACCGATAGTTTTGTTTATCTACAAGTGTAATGCGACAAGGTAGAAATATATTGTGAAGTGCACATATAGAGGATCACAATCATTGTATTGAGGGTCCTTGAAGAAGTCGAAGGGTGATCCCTATTTTTTTCTGGTCGTTAGACCAAAATAAATTAAGGCCTGCACTTAACATCTGCATTGAGGGGCAACATCTCTCCTGATTGGCCCTCTCAGTTTCAGGTACGGACGCTTGTGCTAGTACTCCGAACGTAGTTGCTCAACGTAGCGTCCGGACGTACTAGGTACATAGGCCTGCGACACCGAGAGCCGGGATATGGATCAGCCACTGACGAAACACGCCCCTGAATTGGCGATTTCCTGCATGTAAAACCCAGGTGCATGCGGTTGCATCCGATAATACGTACCAATCACACTATAGAATATAACCTCTACTTCACCAAGGGAGGTACACCTAGGTACTATCCAGGAACTAGAGCACGTGTGCAACACACTCCTAGCTATCGCCTTTCTTGAATGTGACAAAAATGTAGTGATGTGAGAGAGTTTCCTACTGTTATTTCTATTGCTCAGCTTACCCAGATCCCTTCGACGTTCCTTCTACATGCTTAGTCTTGCTATCAATCCAACACCACCAAGCCTTCCTAAATGATTGGATGTTTGGGTACGCCAAATCCTATGACGATCTTGTACCCAAGATCATCCATTCCTTCCTATCTACGTACCTATGGTCGGACCAATCAGCAGTGGGGATATGGAAGCTTAGCCATATCCACTTCCTTGGCGGGATTTTTCGAGTAGATCATAAGTTGGTTCGGGAAGCCGTTCTGCGCTTGCGTAAGATGTCACAGGAGAAAATCACACAACGCGATCATCTCTTCCCTTATCGGCGCTCCTCAAGTTGGAGGTAAGCTACACTTGCACATCGCAATGTTTGCAGGCTTGTTGTGCTCCGTTACACCCCCTTTTGAATCATCGAGAGTATTTTACAAATTTTGTTCTACATAGATAATCGCGCTGTACAGAACATATCACAGATGATTTTTTTCTTACCCCGCCTACAATATTCCAGTTTTTAGCTGCCACGTAGTAACTGCCTTGCAGACGTGGCTGACTATCAGCACAACAAATATGATATGCTACCTACACTTACCTAGGTACTGCTACCTACTAGTAGGCAAGTTGAGTAGGTGCGTACACTACGTAAATAGGGCACTGTCTATCATTACCGCCGTCTTGACAAGTCCACATCATCCCAATTATTGTTTGGGCGATTGAAGGGTAATACAGGTACAGTGACCGGGTACCTGTTTGTACTTGTGATGAGATTACAAGGAGGCAGGGACGGCTGGCAAGTCCCAGCCCCAGGTCCCGGGGCAGAGGCAGGGGGAGATGAAAACCACACACACCCCACACAGAGCCTATATAGCGTACAAACTCTACTATTTCAACAAGATATTATGATACCAAACAGAGTAGCAACAGCATAGTATTCCAGTAGAATGAAGAGCTAAGAAAGGCGATTCTAGCAATATATATATTACTAGGTAGAAGCTTAAATTTTATGTTTTAATTTTAGCATATATTACAAGCGTTTTTAGTATTTTTTATTATATTTTATACCGTATGTTTTATATACATACAGAATATAAAAATATTAAATATTTATATCATTAGAATCGCTAGCTTCGGCTCTCTCTATTTGCAAGCTTTTATATTATTTAACTAACATGTTGCTATGTTGTAGCATGTTGAAATAGTAGGGTCTACTGGTCTACTTGATGGGTGGTGTGGTTTTCATCTCCCCCTGCCTCTGCCCGGGGCATGAAATCTGTTTCGGACCTCCTAGTCCAATTCCTAAACCCAACAGCATCTAGCCAATCAGACACACCTACCGAGCTAAATGATTGCTATGTTAGGAAACTTCCCCATGCCAGCTCGGACCAGATCCAAATCTAACCTTGCCAAGTCTTGATAGTAGTCATCTATATAGTTCATCTATTCCCTATTGACAGATGGCTACGTAATGTATCATATGATCTGACTCTGTAAAGCTTCAACCCCCGTCATCCGACATAAACCTCCATAGCTGGCATAAGAGCCAGCCAATTCTCTCAAGTTTGTGTTGTACCATTGTGACGAGGACTTTAGCACACAAGTTTGGTTGTTTACAAAGCATGATTACGTGTTTTCGTAAAATGAACTTGGGGTGACATGTCACAGGCAATTGATATATCTAACAGCCTCAAGGTATCTTTGGCCTCGGTGACAGCAACTCAGTAACAATGCCGCCGGGCGAAATGACAAACAATCTCACTGCTTCGGCAAAACTCAGCAGTCATACCTATAAGGAGGTACTACCTATGATTACTAGCCCACCTAGGCTGGCCAATTTTATAGTTGGACTGAACCCGCCCCTCCTACTTAGTTTTATTACTGCTGGTGGAGGCCGCAACGCGTTAGCGGTCGGCATCACCGCACCGCCACAATGAGCCAGCAGAGGCCTTCGTACAGAGGGTTTAATATTGCTCATAACCCATGTTCTATTGTAAATTACGCGTATATAATAGATACCGTACGTAGATGGGCCAATTATGACTAGAGTGGCCGAGCAGAAGGCCGATTGTGATATGTAGAAGGGAAGAGGGTTTATGAATTCTAACGCCGCTGAAGTGATCTTACCTGATTTCTGGGGAGGTGTCGCCGGCAACTAAGGACGTACGATCGATCGGCCGCAAAGTTCATAATATCACAGAGTGAGACTCGCTATACGTAGCACAAGAGCACCATGAGGCCACTTTACTGCCGAGAGCAAGCTTCACTTATCAATATTGAATCAAGTTGTATTGCCAATCGCAAAAACCAGCACCACTTCTGTTTTTCGGTGTCGGCCTTTGTGGCGATGCTGATGACAATACCACGTTGCTTCAACAGCTAGTATCATGGTGGTGGACGTTATACGGAACGCTACCAACGTGTTCGTTTTCATCACCAGCGCTTTAAAGCCGGTCATTGGCTATGAAGTTGAAGCTAAAGGAAGTAGGGTCAGCTTAACCTCACGCAGAACGATTCCCACAAACCAAAAGAATCGAGTGATAGGCAGCAACATCGTCGATCTGCCACACCCTAGAGTACGGCCATGGGCAGCCCAAGTATCACAGAACAAAGCGACAGTATTATAGAGCAATACTCACTTAGCCATCTACTAGTTATCACCAATATTCCCACGGCTCAAACCGAGACACCGTGATCAAGGAGGATGATGCCTACCGACAAGAAACATAGGCTCGAGCTCCTGCGTATCAAACTCCGTCACCCGAAAAGAGGGAAGTCGAAAAGTTCTATAGGGTAACGGCAGAAAAGGTATAAGAAGCATAAAACATCCTTCACCTTAGCGACTAACACAATCTTGAACGATCAGAAGCAACTAGAAAGCACTCCTTGAATGTACCCAGATATTTTACGAGGCCAACTTCGTCATGTTATCCCTCAAGACCCTCTACCTAGCCACCTCAGCGGCCCTATTGTTCCCAGCTATCTCCGCATCCGCAATACCAACATCGCCCTCCAATGACGTAAAGGTATTCCTACGCGACGCAGACTTCGCATACCGTCGCTCCGAGGAGCTAGAAGCCGCAATCCACGCCCACAACGCACTTCACCCCTTGAAGAAGCGCTCACACGCCACGGTAGAATCCTGCCAGACAGCTTCCTGCACTGACTGTACTACCGTCTGGGATTCAGACTTTGTTGCGAACTCGGCGTGCATTCCCGCGAAAGGCACGAACTGTCTGATCGTATCGAACCTTGACGACGCGAACATTTGGTACTGGGCTCATGACGACTGCGACGGGAATAACACCGACCTGAAGGGTTGTCCCCAGGGGAAGAACGCCGCTGGTGCCCCTGGCACCAATTCTATTGGTGTCCACGTTGGATGCTCCGAGTAGCTGAGGTCTCTGGAATCATCACCAAGCGGGGGAGAAGGGTGGGAAAGGGGGATTGAGGTGTTGGGGCAAAATAGCGGCTGATAAAATGAACTTAGAGCAACATGCTAAAGGAAATTAGCATACCTAACAATCTCAAGGTGCTTTTGGCCTAGGCGACGGCAACTGAGTAACCATAATGCCAGGCAATATAAAAAACAATATCGGTCCTTTGGCAGCAGGTGATAGTTCGTACGCTATAGATAAAACTACGCAAGCATAATTTTCATCGTGCCACGATGTTGTGTTCACCGCTTCATCTCGGTCAATTGTACCCCTAATAAGTCCAGTTGTGTGACTGGGCACCAATCAATGATATGCTCGGTTATTGGAATGACAAGGTAAACAATATCTATGAAATGTCGAAATGCCTCTAATGCATATGTACTCTCTTTTGTTGTACATGTGTTCGAGTCAGCCAGATCAGGTACCTTGGGTAAGGCTACGATCGGCTATCAGATGAGCGATCTATAGTATCTCAAATGCATTTCTAGAAACCCATTAAGTTAGATTTTAGTTATTGGGATGCCTCGACGACTAATATATCACTGCTGGCATGTAAAAGACATCGGTCGAAGTTCATAGCAATCTTGAAGGCCGCGCCAGCTATTTCTTATTGCTTCCTTACTCATCCTTTCCCCTAGTTAGTCAGTTACGAGAAGAATGCCACTATCCAAGCCCTGACCTCATTTTCAGTCAGCGTAGTGACTAGATAGCGCTGTTGCGCCCTACGTCTTCCTGATAGTCTGCTAGCCCTTATGTGGTAGCTAGCGATTGTCCTGGTGTTTCTGGCCACCAGAACGGTCCATTTCCGACGAAGACAGCCTAGTACGACAGCGATCCGCCGCTCCAAACCAATCGGATCGAACCCGTAACCTTGTCTCACTACGGCTATCTCACCCGGATGTATACTTAGGTTAACAACATCATCTCGAAGCGGTAGATCGCCGCCTAGTTACGTTTTTTTCAAGATGATGTCCCGGACTAATCTGGGGAAGCGGCCTGCGAAGTATGGTGGCGATGTGAAAGAGAAGTTTGACAATGCGCGGGTACGCTTCTGAGCCCGTGGAGGCGTGTCCGAAGATGGCTGCGCTCGTTTTTTCGCCCTTGCCGACATGGTGGAGTCCATTGAGGTGACACCGTTAGCATAATGCGTTCCCGGGCGATCAGTTACGGCCGTCAAGACCTCTGGAGGGTGATTGCCATTCAATGCCCCGGACATTGCAAAGTCGGGCTTGTACATAAGGCGCTACAACAACACGACAGTCGGCTACTAGCCCTGTTTTTACGCCAATGTTACAGCAGAGCATCACTATTACCCAGAATATAGCCACGAACCCAGTATCGTACCATGTTACTAGAGGTGCATTGGTCCTTTCGTTTGAGCTTCTCTTTCTTCGAAATCCAGGACCACAAGAAGGGGATATCGTTATAAGTATTGCAGAATTGCAAGCTTATGCAAGCGATGTCTGGCTTAATGTTTGAGAATCGGCATACTTAACCCCGACACGGAAATTTCATACCGCTCGAATAATCATATGGACCTTATTACTTTTACTCAAAATAATAACACAAATAAAGCTATTCATAATGAGAAGTTCACATATTACATAATAAAATAATTATAATTAACTTGATTATTCATCTTTATTTACTTGTTTATATGCGGTTTATATGTGGTTATCTGAGACATTAATCTAAAACGTTGTTTTGGAACCATGACCAGTAATGATCGTTTGCCCACGCTGTCAACCTTCGTATGCCAGCAATCGCACAAAATGCGCCAAGATGATCCGAGGTTGTACCAAACTGATGCTCCCCCCACAATGTTGTCTTCTTACCGTCGTAAGTAGAAAGCACTAGGCACCATTGATGTCCGTGCACAACAATACCTGGAATAAAGCCAAGTTTTGATAGAGAAGCATGTGTATCCGCCTCGACCTCCGTTGTTGTCTTGTCCACCTCGAGTCCGGCCTTTTTCTTAAGCTTTTGACTGACGGCCCATCGAAGAAAGGACCATTGTGTAGAGTGCCAGACGCCAATCTGTAGCTTCGCCTTGTTGTAACCTGTATCCGGGTTTGTAGTCTTAATACTTAACAACAGAGGCCGTGTGCATAGAGGGTCATAGTCGGTATGATTTATACTAATGTTGGTTTGTGGGTTTGCGCGGAATCGATTTATTTTATTCATCAGACCCTCGTCCTGTTCAACGGAATTATATATACAAATGTCGATCAACTGGCCTGTAGATGAAGTAGGCTTGAAATATGGGGATGGACGGGCAGTAGTGCTAGGAGTAACCAAACAAATAAGCATAAAGATAATGAAACATATAAGATAGAAATAATGAAACAAATAAGCATATAAATGTATATTGAATGGTAGACGAGGGAACGGGCAATACGTACCAGAGTTCAGCATTGATTTTCTGCTTGGCATCTCCGAGCACTTTCCTGAGTAAGGCCATATGAACGTCGCAGTTCCACGCAGCTTCCTCGCATTCTTCTATTTCACACCGCTCTGCCCATTCAATCACGCCGTGTACCTCTTCAAAGCTAGGGATGCGACCTGGTAAGTTGTCGACTTTTTCGGGGGACTGGAACGCGGTGCTCCACGGCTTAGCTGACCCTCCTAAGTCCGCAACCTTCTTTTCGATGGTAGACTTCATGCAGTACGGCAGAATGTTTATACCGCGCCCAATCTCTGCTATAGATTCGAGCAAATTGCCGGATCCCGTTAATTCAGGGAAGAAATAAATATTGAAGGATTTGATTTCCAATTCCCCGGAAATTTGTAGTAATGCTAATGTTTTGGTGGGAGAAGAGGCCCCTGATTTTGCTGACTTTCCTGAAGTCGTGGAGACTGTATCGGAGAGGGGAGGGATATTACTGCCTTCGAAGGCACGAGGCGTCGCGTATGGATCTGAACTGCCATCGGAGCCTTCCAAGCGTCTTCTTTTGGGTGGTGATGCTATTTTCTCGTCGCCGATTCCGAGAGGACTAGCGAGGTGTTGCTCCTCGTGTACGAGCTTGCGTTTTTTAAGCCTTGCTGGACAGGATTCGGATAAGCCCTGAATCCAGGAGATAATGGACTCTCTATTATCCATATATTAGCGCGTTATATCTCTATCGCATTGATTATAGTAGAGTTCATAATTATTAATGATATGTGTAAATATGTGTATTAGGTGTGTTTAGCATTCAGTCGCGGCTGTCTCACTAGTTGACCCGACAACGTAATCTAGCCGTTATTGTTCGATTACTTAATCCTATATATGTGACGCCGTTACTATTGGAAGAGAAGGCCTCGAGTAATTAAGTAATTGTTATTGAACTGGATCGTTCTATGTATCTGACATGTAACATAGGTAATCCCTTCGGCATGTTATCAGCCATTAATCGAGGCACTAGCCACACGTGTAGTTACGTAAACATCATCAGCCACACTTCCATAATTGAGATGCCAAGATCGGGCTAGTCTAGGGTCTGATTGTCTAGCCATGCAGTGAGCAGCACCAACAAACGAATCCCACGTGGGCAACGACAACATGCCTGCTTCTATAAAATACGACGATACCCCTTGATATGACGATACGAGTAACTGCATGTCAGCATGGATGACCTCTCTGGCTTGGATTGGTCTTCGACCGCCTCTGGGAACGGCAACGGGAACGGCAGCAAGCCGCCGCCCATGAATCCCATGAGCCCACCTTCGTTCTATCCAACACTGCGCCCGACCCCTTCGCCGCAGCCCTCTGGCCGATCGACGCCTTTGTCTGCGCAGACTTCGGCCGGCCCGACGTCGAAACCCGCTGCCTCGAAACCCACAACCGACAGCTTTAGTAACCTAGTCAACTTCGGCAGCGCGAAGAGTAATACCAACCTGAGCCTCCGAGAACGACAAGAACAACTCGCCGCCGAGAAGCGCCAAAAGGAGGAGGAGCAAAAGCGGAGGCTGCAATCACAGTATGGGGGTGGCCAGTTCTGGGATACAATAGGCCAGGGATCAACTCCAGCTTCGCGGACAGTATCTCCCGGGATTCCACCGCCCAGTAGCGCAATAGGGAGTATAGGCGGACAGAAGAAAGATGACGACGATACCGATCTATTTGCGGCTTTCGAAAAGGATACAAAAGTCGACAACTCAAGCCACTACCCCCCGCCTACACAACCACTCTCTGGGACAAGCACTCCTGCCAGTGCCGCCCAACTCGATTTGTCCAACGCCAGCGCATGGAATAACAAGCCCGCACCCGGTGGGGGAGGGGACCTTTACGATGATGACGACGATCCTTTCGGCCTCAACCAACTGAAATCTAAGCCTCAGACTCAACCGCAGCCAACACCAGACGCCGGCGACGACGACGATTTCCTTGGGGACCTGGGCAAACCTGTGGAAGAGGTTCGGCGGAAGACACAAACAGCTGAGCCGACACGACAACCTGGGAAGCCAATCGATGGTTCTGATTCGGAATCCGAGCCCGAAACATCTTCCGGGCATCCCGATTCGGATCCGTTCGACAAAGCCGTAGCCGAATTAGTTGATATGGGTTTCACAGCCGAGAATGCAAGACGTGGTCTAACCGAGAGTGGTGCTGGGCTTAATGTGCAAGCTGCGGTCAGCTGGTTGCTAGATGATGCCCATAGACAAGCTCGTAATAAGCAAAAATCGCACGACACTCCTTCTGACCGCGCAAGACCAGAGGGTAGTCGCTCCAGAGATAACCATAGAGCCGCGTGGATGAGGGATGATGAAGCTAGAGCAACGTCTTCACGTGGAGATTCGCAGTCGCCGGCCCAAATTGACGATATTTCAAAGAAAGCTGCTGCCATGGGGTCGAGTTTGTTCAAGACAGCGAATTCATTGTGGAAAACTGGGCAAAAGCAAGTGCAAAAGGCAGTGGCCGACTTCCAACAAGACGCCGGCGATCCGAATCAGCCCAAGTGGATGCGCAGCGCACAACAAGATCGAGCACCGCCTAGGAGAGAGGCGCCTCAAACTGCCACTGACGAGGCTTTGATGCTCGAGTCTGGGGGACGGCCTGAGAGGCAAACATCCCAGCATAAATCAAACGGACGCAACACGCCCCGTGATCACACTCCCGCTTTGCCATCCCGCCCATCTGGCCAGCCCAATGCACCTAGATGGCAACAATCGGCGCCACCAAGCTCTACAGATCCTCGAGCGAGATTAAAGAAAAAGATGGTAGAAGAGGAAAGCGCACAGGCATATGTCAGTCCAGCCAGAAGGAAGAAAACTACACCACAGCCAGTACAAAAGACCGAACCTGAGGGCGATCTTCTTTTTGGTTCATCAGCTCCACCGCCTCCCCAAGCGGCGCCTCAGCGCTCCGCGCAACCTTCCCCAGCACCTAAACCTGCACCACAAAGTTCATCGAGGCCTATTAGTCCCCGGCCCCCTGCGCCCAAGAGAACCGTACCAGCCATACCCCCATCAGTTTTACAAGCATCTACTCGTCACCGTTTAGATGGGACGGCACATTTCAAACGCGGCGACTATGATGCTGCACATACAGCATATACTAATTCGTTATCCGGCATACCACAAAATCACCCGATTTGCATCGTTATCCTCACCAACCGAGCGCTGACTTCATTAAAGACTGGGAGCCCTAAGCAGGCCGTTAGCGACGCTGATGGAGCAATTAATATTATCGGCCCTTCACGTGGCGAAGGTGAGAACGTGGCGCTAGCTGAAGGTGAATCGCGCGATATGAAGGAACTATATGGGAAGGCACTTAGCCGAAAAGCAGAAGCCCTCGAACAGATGGAGAAATGGGCAGACGCCGGGGATGTATGGCAACAATGTGTCGAAGCCGGAGTAGGCGGTCCGAATGCAGTCGCAGGAAGGCAGCGTTGTCAGAAGGCTCTTGTACCGAAGCCGAAAGCAACACCGCGGCCCGTTCAAGCGTCCAAGCCCCGCCCACGACCCTCTGCAATATCTGACCTCGGTCCTCAGAAAAGTTCAGAGGCCGTCCAACGACTGCGCGAGGCTAATAAGGCGGCTGAGGCCGCTGATGACGAGAAGTTTGCGCTTGGAGAAAAGGTTGATGCTCGGATTGCTGCTTGGCGAGACGGGAAGAGAGATAATCTACGAGCACTCATAGGTAGCCTCGACCAGGTCTTGTGGGAGAATAGTGGCTGGAAGAAAGTGGGCTTGCACGAGTTAGTGATCGCCAACAAGGTCAAAATTCACTACATGAAGGCTATTGCAAAATGCCACCCTGACAAAGTGAGTGTTCACCACGCTTTCTTTACCTACTACTACGTGCTCTAGGTGCAACACTAATATGATAATCAGCTTCCTCAAGATGCGAACACCGAGACCCGACTGATTGCCGCCACTGTATTCGCAACTCTCAATGAGAGCTGGGACAAATTCAAGACCGACAATGGATTATGAATAGCTTGGACTTATGATCATAGAAATGGACGTAGTTACGACGATAGATGATGCATCAACGGCAAGAGGTGCGAGGCTTTATGAGCTTATGCACGACACGTTTGCATATGAGATATCCCCACGGGGTCCCCCAAAAATCTAGACCATGTCAGGCTCCAAACGGCGTAGCGCTGCTACTGCCGACGACATATTTATCAAGCCTTCACTTATACCATAGAAAGCCATGGCTCGTGATCTTTCATTCTTGTCAACCTTAACAACGAGTTCGGCTATCCCTACATGGTTAGCCATTAACTACAGACAAACCTAAGACCCTAGAGAATACTGGGTATCCAGGCAGATTGTGCCGGGCGCCTATAATTGGGCAATACTGTTCAATAAGGCGTTTGATGATAGGGCGGTTTTCATTAAGTCTAGGCTTCTGTTAATCCTAAAACAGCGAAAGAGGCCTCTACCCCATGCATGGTTCCCGGAATGGAATTTCTAGTATAAGCTACCATGTCCTTCACAAGCTGTCCGTTATGAGGATGCCAATCTACTAGTGCAGGAAGATGTAGGAACAAAGTTTCAGAGCTAGTTCCTAGTTATTAGATAGGTAATCCGGCATTTGGCATGCTTGCTCGTAGCACTCATTCGCTTCCGTTCCTCTCATATCAGCACTAGGTATTCATACTATACTAAGTTCACGGTCATTTGCAATTCCTCACGCAGGGCAACGATCGATCGTACTTTTTCACCACGAACGAACGAATCCTTCGAAATTCTGGGCCTCCTTCCTCTTATGTGCGGTCGACCCATACTGACGTGCGTATCAGCATATAACCTATGCATCTGCTATGCATACATACTGGCCGTACTAGTGTGATGTAGCGGGGACACCGAGGCAAGCAAGTAGGCCCCGGCTGCTCGCCGAGTTATGCCGGGACGTAAGCGGCTCGCCGCAAAACGCAACGTCGGATTTGAGTTGGGTCCTGAGCAGAAGTTGGAGAACCATGCAGGGCCCTCAAGTACCTAGGTACACGTACATATCTATAATTCTTCAGCGCCTCTTTGGAGAGACATGGGGTTACATTACATGGGGTTTTCAGCGGCAATGCAGGTGAATCTCAGTCCACTAAGAATGCTTCTAGAAGGTTATCCGTTTGCAATATTTTCTTCAACAGATACCTACCTCAACATATATCTAACCTTTCCGGAAGTTCAAGGCTGTATTTGTCCACAGTCATATTTTTTCAAGAGCCTTAACCCATGAACCTTGCCTTCGCACTCGTGCCAAGAAGCACTTATTCTCCGCCTTACGTCAGGGGCGCCATGGACGGATTTCCTGATCGGGTAATCCGTCGAGACCACAATTTTCCATCTTTGCTAAAATAATTTCTTGGGGCTTTTGTTCGGAGACCCGGCTCTCTTGTTGCGGGTGTTTCTTGCGGGGGAGGAGCGCAGCGATGGAATCTGGGGTTAAACATTACCTCAAGATCTTAAGCCGGGCGGCGTCGTAAGCGAACACACTAAATCCCTTGCAATAGGAGTGGTACCACACTGCATCGTCCCGGACACCTCGTGCGAGTGATACTAGAGGCGCATGTTCGTCTGTAATAGTACTATATCCTATTTGCCACTCGGCACTACTTCCTGTATGATGTAGGTGCCTGATGCTACATTCAAAAAGTCCGCAGCATGAACTTTCAGACCCTACGTAGATCTATGATGAGATCGTCAAGAGCTTATAGAGAGCACGTGCTTATAGAAACTTACTTGCATACAGAGTATCGGCATGTCTCGGACTTATAGCAATTGGTTAGCTTCATACTCGACTGTAGTTCTCAGTCATGTCCCCATACTTTTAATACATAGAACCCGACTCGACCGCCTCAATTGAAAAAAGCAGGGTTGTATTTCGTCATGTCATATGCCGGCTTACCTACACCAAGGGCCTGCCTACCGAGCCTACCTACCTGAATACAGCACAGTGTGCTATGTAACGCTTGGACTCATGTAACCTTTCCAAGGATTATGCGCACGCCGGTGGAGATGGGTCGAGACGGCGGTCAAATTTACGGGCAGATACGGGCACGCGAATGGCCCAAACGGTCGCCGTGCTCACGCCCTATTCTCCACCACCGTTCTTTGCCTCAGACCAGCCATGAGGGCATCTCGTTACGTGAAGAGATCGGCACTGCGGCGCCAAAGGCTTGGTGGTGTTGGGGAAATCGTATAAGAAGAGCCGTCGATCCGCCGAATCGGGGTCGCGAAACCTGCATGCCACCCAATTACATAGACTTTGTATACACATACCTACTCCCAATTAGGAGCTCTTAGACTAGAGAGTTGAGTCGCGATCGGTATCCAGATCGCAGGGAGACAGACAACGCGGGCGTGAAAGGCTGTCTGTGATCAGATCACAATGGGCAAGAAGTTCTTTGGCCTCCGCGGCCAGGCCCTCAACTATGCCGTGGGCTTCGTCGCCGGATGCGATTTTCTACTCTTCGGCTATGGTGAGTGAACAGAGCTACAATTGGCACCACAAGGCTAAGACGTTGTATCGCAGACCAGGGCGTCATGGGCGGCATCTTAACGATGCCCCAGTTCCTCGACGTCTTCCCCTCCATCAACCCCGACGACCCAGCCATCGCGCACAACGACTCGCTCAAGTCGAAGCGCGCCGAGACGCAGGGCATCGCGGTCGCCAGCTACAACCTCGGCTGCTTCCTGGGCGCTATCATCAGCATCTTCATCTCGGACCGTCTGGGCCGCAAGCGCATGATAGTGCTAGGCACTAGCATCATGATCGTCGGCGCGATCTTGCAGGCGTCGTCGACGACTCTCCCGCATCTCATCGTCGGCCGCATTATCACCGGCCTGGGCAACGGCGGCAACACGTCGACGGTGCCGACGTGGCAGTCGGAGACGTCGCGCTCGCACAAGCGCGGCAAGCTGGTCATGATCGAGGGCGCGCTGATCACTGGCGGCATCACCCTGTCGTACTGGATTGACCTCGGCTTCAGCTTTGCGCCCGGCACCATTGCGTGGCGGTTCCCGCTCGCCTTCCAGATCGCCTTCTGTCTCTTCATCCTGGCGTTCATCTGGGGCCTCCCCGAGTCGCCGCGTTGGCTGATCTTGAAGAAGCGGGAGGACGAGGCGCGCGAGGTCCTTGCTGCGCTGAACGATACTACCATTGACGACAAATATGTTCAGGATGAGTTCTTGGCCATCAAGGAGACTGTCTTGGAGATGCAGAAGGGCACATTCGCGGATCTGTTTAAGATGACGAAAGACAGGTTAGTGATACTTTCTATAGTACCGAATGTGAATTGAGGCTAACACAGCGCGCAGAGAGTTCCACCGGACCTTGCTCGCCTACGTCAACCAGGTCTTCCAACAAATTTCCGGTAAGACCAGTTATCTACTTGTACCAGATGACGCTTGGGGGTGATTCTAACCCTACCGACAGGCATCAATCTCATCACCTACTATGCCGCGGTCATTTACTCCGGGCTAAACCTAGGCGGTTTCCTCTCGCGACTCCTCGCCGCTCTCAACGGCACAGAATACTTCATCGCTTCTTGGCCAGCCGTCTATCTAGTCGACCGCGTCGGCCGCCGCAATCTCATGCTGTTTGGCGCTATCGGCCAAGCCGCGACTATGGCCGCCCTCGCTGGCGCAGCTTCACTAACAGGGGGAGATAACCCGCCCAAGGGTCCCGCGATCGCCGTCATTGCCCTTCTATTCGTCTTCAACACGTTTTTCGCCGTTGGCTGGCTCGGAATGACCTGGCTCTACCCCGCCGAGATCGTGCCTCTCAAGATCCGAGCCCCCGCCAACGCGCTCTCGACTTCAGCCAACTGGATCTTCAATTTCATCGTCGTCAGTAAGTCAAATATCTCCTAAGCTTAGAAGGGCCACGGCGGCGCTACATGCGAAGTAGCGCCCATAAAGAAAAGCAAAAGGCTAACTAAGTACTCTAGTCGTCACTCCAATTGCCTTCAACAACATCGGCTATCAGACGTACATCGTCTTCGCCGTCATCAACGCCTTCATCGTGCCGTGCGTCTACTTCTTCTACCCCGAGACGGCGTACAGGTCGCTCGAGGAGATGGACGCCATCTTCCACAAGGTCAGCGGCGCGAGGGGCTTCGTGGACGTCGTGCGCGCCGCGAGGGACGAGCCCCGGCGCTACGGCAAGGGCGGCGAGCTGCTCATCGCCTACGACGAGACCGAGGAGCACAAGTCGCATCTGCCCCACGCGCAGAACCTGGAGCGCGGGGGGTCCGACAGCGCGATCGAGAAGGGCACCGGCGGTGTTATGTCGTAGGGGAAGATATCCCATTTGCCGGGTTTTCGAGTGGGCGGTCGATCCCGTTTTAATCATTGGATAGCGGGCATAGATAGCCAGCACTCACCTTTGCTTTACTTTGGAATATGTCTACTTCTAGATACCCCCGTTTCTAAGCTAGAGGTGGATAGTTTGGACACGGAGAGGAGTAGCAAGCTGAGGAATACGCAACGATCAAGACAAATTATAAATGTCACTCTAGAGCAATTACCGTAGCATAATAAGGACGTGCTCCTCACGTTCCGGAAGCCATTCGCTTCTATATGATACCAGGTCCTAGCTTATGTTCGAACAGCATCTTCGTTTAATGTTAATAGTTCAAAAGGTCTAATATGTAATTTCTCCCTCTTGGAGAGGGCAATGATCCAAAAATGCGGACTGTACTTAAATCATTCATCTAGAAGAACGGAGGTAGAAAAGTATATAAAAAAAGAAAACAAAAACAAAAATTACACGTAACACCAGGGATTCGCTGATCGTCACCGACCCAACTACTAACCTGGCGGTCGTAAGACTTTAATTCAAAAGCCATCTATCTTCTTTATGTAGTCTTTGTATGAAAGAATCGCTATCTTTATAAAAAGCATGTATCCCTTTGAATCCCCCCTCGGCACCAGTACTTTCTTCAAGCCCCTTGTTAGTTCCACATCCCCCCTGCTCCGATCAGCTACGTCGTTTAAGCGCACAGATGGCGGCTTTTTAGCGGCATATTTATGTGTTTAAGAAGTAACTACTGCTCTAGGCGTTACATTTTGCATGGGTATAATTAGGTGGGATCCGGGGTGAATTCAAAGTATCGCATATCCATCGATCTCATTGGCTTATTGCCCCGGCCTAGTTCTTACAGAAAGTACTGGTGCCGAGGGGGGATTCAAAGGGATAGAAGCAAGAGCAAAACATCACTTTGAATATGAACCAGAATCCTGATACCGTATGTTGACAAGCCAAACAATATCCACTTTTAAGTGGAGATTACCTATAGCTGTGACTGGATGTCTGTACTGAGTAGTACGCACCGTACCACACTGTTCAGTAGCATTGCCCAGCCAACGCCCCAACTGCAAGTTACATAAGCAGAATTGGTGTTTACCTATTTATCTATATCAACATGCAACGCGCTCCATCGCTCCATCGTCTTCCTCCACTTTTCAACTACCTTTATGTAGCTAGGCAGTTCTACAATAGTATATTTCTCATACCTACATGACACCTAGTTCCACTCATCTTTTGATTATCCCTGTTTGCTATCAGCAATCAACATGAGCCTAACACCCCCCGCAGACGTGCCGCCAGACTTTGCTGAGTTGGGAGTCCATGCTCTTGAGCTAGCACGTGGTATTAGCCGATGCGCAAATTTGCCTGCGTTCACAGACCCGAACATCTCAACTAAACTGAATAAGCTTGACGACGTCACGCAAAATATCGACACTCTCAAACGAGATCTCACCGCGGCTCTCACCACGGCTCTCACCGCGGCTCTCACCGGGGTTATTACGCAGAGTAATAATGCTCTCAAGACTGAACTCACGAAGAAAATAGATGATCTCAGAAAGGAGGCCAAGGAGAGTAATACTGCTCTCAAGACTGAACTCACGAAGAAAATAGATGATCTCAGAAAGGAGGCCAAGGAGAGTAATAATGCTCTCAAGACTGAACTCAGAAAGGAGGCCAAGGAGAGTAATAATGCTCTCAAGACTGAACTCACGAAGGAAATCAAGAAGAGTAGCAAAGCTCTCGAGCGAAAACTCAGTAATAATATTGCTGCCCGGTAAGCTAATTACTACTAGTTTGGAATTTAGAAAAAACTAACAAGCAGAACAGTGAGATGAACGCGCTCGCCCGTCAGCGGAACAACGTGACCTCTCAATCGAGCTATAAACTTATGCCTCTTTATTCGGTTTTAACGAATGCTCCAATTGAAGACTTTCCAAAATCCGTATCTCAGTTTAGAAAGCTTCCCAGTAAGATTAACTTTCCAACTATAAAAGTTTATATTAATTTTACTTTTATATAGATCAAACAGTACTCCAGATCTTGCAAGAGCTTGACGACCCGTTTCATCAACCGAACTACGACACTGCGAGCAGGCGGGGAAGGTTGGCTATGCTTATAGGAATTCGCTCCTCAGACGGTCCCGTCCTGCATCCTCTTGCTAATGCCGCTGGTGCTGGCGATGCTAGCGATGATGGCGATGATGGCGATTCTGGAGATGATGACGACGATGATGATGATGACGACGATGGCGGTGCTTAATGTGAGATGAGGGATAATGTCGAGGTTGATGTTCGTACTTTAAAGAAACGGTTTTTTTTTTCCATGGACACGGTGGTGGTATGGTGGATGGTAGCATGACTGTGCTGCCCCACGCTATTTCGCTGGTTTCTGTAGCTAGCTTTCCTACTTGGTTTTTTCTCTTTTCTTTATGCTTAAACACAATACGAATAATGCTTTTACCAATAAAACAAGCCAGAGAAACCTGCTCCTGGAAACCTACCAAATAAATCCCTCTAGGGCTAGAATTAAAGGTTAAAAGGCGTAGCCTCTCGAGTTAAAAATCTGGCGATATCCGGCTTAGCTAAGGGGGAGCGGACGGGCCCCGGCGTTTTCCAGATCCTATGGTTGTATGTGTTAAAACAATGTTCAGGTTGAACTTATATCGCAGCCCCTGGCTATGATTGGCAAAACGGCAAGACCTAGATAACAAGCCTTTAGTGAGGTGGTAAGGCAGACCCATAACAGAGCGATAGAATATCGATTAAATTCTCACCCATCCCTGTAAGCTGTGACATAAGAGTGTGTTGGCGGTAGCCTGGTGGCTGTGCGGTGGCTTTATTGTGTGGCAGGCAACTGCACCACCCATATCTACAGTATGGAGTAATCAGACAAACTGATGTTGGCCCACCCCTGTTGACCTAAGAGTCCCGTGCACTTCTATATAGAACTAGTATAGGGTATTTGTTTGACAACCCGACCCCTTTAACGCCACACAGCTACATACTAAAGCCACACAGCTATATACCACAGCCATACTATTAGCCTATAAATATAAAAATATTGCTATAAATATATTATATATATAATAATAATTTTATAATATAAAAAATTATAATATAATTAAATTTATAGCTAAAAAATTTTTTATATATATTAAAAAACAAAATATAAAAAAGCTTAATATTATAATTAAAAAATAAAATTTTTAAAAAAAAAATAAAAAATAAAACAGTTTAAAATAAACTAATTATATATTTAATTAGTTTTAATTTTTTTTATTAATTATTATTTATTTTATATTATTTTTAATAAATTTAAAATAAAAAAAAATTATTAATTATTAAAATTTATAAATATAATTATTTAATATAT